>CAJJDP010000063.1:3845-500569 GCA_905182995.1 Paramecium octaurelia
CCCAAACCCAAACCCAAACCCAAACCCAAACCAACAGGCAGAACGAGCAAAGCAAAACAGTCGGGCTTCCACTTAGCAATAGGCAGAACGAGTCAAGCAAAACAATCGGGCTTCCACGGGGAGGGGAGGGAGGGGCACCTTTATCTGGTTAGCAAGTAATAACAGTGAGATGGGGATTTTTTCCCTAGTTAGCAAGCAATAAGAAAGGTAAAAGTATACGAAGGTCTTCCGAAATTTTCCGAAGGGATTTTTTGCCTTCGCGTTCACATGATTCATTAGGCGATATCAAAAACCATACCCATTATTTAACGAAAGGTTTTGGTTGCTAATATTCAAAAAACTATTTTTACAAATTTATATTTTCTAAAATTAACTTACGAAAACTTAGGTCAAGGTGATAATTTAATTTATAAGTATTTATTTCATACAACTATTTACTGGATTTGTTGAATTAATTATGTATTTTTAATGAAATTGACATACGTGAGTTTAAATTCGAATTTCAACATAATAAATATAATATTGTTAAAATTGAGGAATTTCAAGTTATTTAGGCAGTTTTTTCAAATGCACAAAAAGTGTTCACTTGTGTATGTAAGATTTAATTATTTAATTATTCTGAAATTCCAATTAATTAATTAATTTGCAATTTTATGGGTAACAAATCAGGATCGGAATTTGGAAGCATGATGATTAGAACAGAAAAATCTGTTTATTTTGCTGGAGATGTTGTAAAAGGTTAAATTTTTCAGAATTTTAGGAAATATTTACCTTCATATCATAAAACCAGGTTATCATGGAAATGTTGTTCAATTTTCAATTGTAGGAAAAGAGAAAACTCAGTGGACAAGTGGATAAAAATAAAGCAGAACGACACATCATGGCAAAAATCTCTTCCATAGGGACACTTTTGTTATTCATACATTTTTAAATTAAAACTAAATGGTCGGACAATATGTTTTTCCTTTTGAATTACACCTTCAACCAAATCTGCCAGGATCTTTTGAGTCTAGGTATGGTGTTCTGGCAAGTCTTAATTACAAAGTCAAGGCTCGAATAGTATCAGCTTCTAAATCAATTAATGACGTCAAGCATAAATAAGATATTATCTTACGACAACCAATTAAAGAAATTTTATAAGTTTCTTCAAAATAAGTGACTGCTAATCTAACCACATGGTGCTGTAAACAACAAGGAGTAAATATGATATTCTATTTAAGTCTTCGACAATATCTGCAAAAGTAGAGAAAAATTTATATATACCAGGAGAATTTGTTTAAATAACATATGATATTGATAATTCAGATTGTAAGCTTAATATAGAAAATATTGATGTGAATATAGTGAATAGGCTAACCCTTAAATCTAATTCAGGTACTTAGTTTGTCCGAGATTATCCATTGAATGGTTTATCTCATAAAGGAATATAAAAAGGATTGAAAATATAGCCAACTAGTTCAAGTGAATGTTCTATAGAAGTGGCTAATACTAAAACACCAGGGTTTGTTATCACACCTTCAGCATCAGGACACTTAGTGAATTCAACATACTATGTTAAAATAATTCCAAATTTTGAAGGTAGTAATTTTAAATATTGAAAGGTTGTACGTGTTGTAGTTCGAGTCCAATATTATTAGTACCAATAACCATGTTAACAGTTCTTTCAAAAGATCAATTAGAACCAATTGTGTAGCCTGAAAATTGGCAACCATAAGCCTTTTAGCCTTTGATTATAAAATCAAATAGCACCAATCCTTTCAATAACAAAAATAGTAATTTGAAAGGTATGGCTAACAATATGGATAATTGATCATTGATATATCCAAAATAATAATAATTTTAAAATTTCAAATCTATACTTATAATATTTTATAATCAAAATGTCAATTTGATAAATAGCTAAACGAATATTAAATGATTTAGGCATAATTCAAATCTTGAGTAAAAATAAGTAAACTAAAATCTGCAATTAAAATAATTTTTTAATTAAGTTAGAGCAAATCATTCAAATCTGCAAGATATCATTTTATTTAGAAAACCCATGAAATTAAAAGATAATTAAACTCCTTTAGTTTTTCAAGGAATAATTTAATGATCATTATGGAGGATAAGGCAGAAAATGCATAATTGTATTGTTATAGAAACAATGTTGTATATTGCAAAAAAAAAGAATAGTAAATAGGATGAGCAAAATCAGGAGGTAAAAAAAATAATGGATTAAGTGATGGAGACTATCAAATACAAGGAAACCAAAAAATGCAAATGTTAATTCAATCACACATTCATTCATTTTAGGGTTAGAGAGGTATTCTTTGATGGAATGATGGCCACAAAAATTAAGAGATGTTTGTGAATCTGCTTGAAAATTTGATTGCCAAATCAGTACTTAAAAAAAAATATCAATACATTGTCTAAGCATTAATTATGATTATGGAGAGAAAAATGTAGAATTACTTATAAGCAAGTCAATTGCAAAAATCGGATTGTGAAATGTGAATATTATTTACTAGAATGAATTTTATTCTTAGAATCAATTAGTAAAATGTGTGAGAAAATATTTTTATTTAGATGAAATAATACAACATTAATGAGATTATTATTAATTTAAGTTAGATTCTCTATTTTCTGTAGATAATTATTTAAATTTTTGTCGACTGAAACTTTAAATGCTGATTATGAGGTTGCTTTTTTTTTTGATAATTATCATCCTATCTGCTTAATATTGTAAAGGAAAACCTCACTATCAAGATTAATCACGATTGAATGCATCCTTGAGCAATTTTCACCTTGATTGATCTACAGAACTAATAAATTTACACTACTCGCTATCATCTCTTCAATTAAACTTGCTACGAACTAGCTTTAATTGCAATTTTTTGAGTTCTCATTTTTAATCTGGATTAACTACAGTTGATTTAGAATCATAAAGTGAATTTTATTTTGTCCTTTTTCTTTGTAGTTAAATATTGATAAATTGTAATTGTGGGTTAAGATTGAGTGGCATTGGCCTTAGTTTTATCCTTCTTTGTTGAGTTAGTAATCTACCTCTCTAAATCTTTTATATAAAGTTACATATTTCTAAGTTATGAGATAATAAAAAAAAATAACAAATCTGAAAACTACAATTTGATGATTTAGTTATCTGTTTATGATTCATTCCTGTTATATCGTATCATAGAAAATAGCAAATAACGTATTCAAGGATAAAGCAATAATATTGAATTGGCAAACATAATTGATTGAAAGTTAATTTACATTGATATTTCTGATCTTTTCTTCTAGATTTTTAATGTATATATATATTCAAAATTCATAAGAATATAATCAATTTTAGAAGTTAAATATATAAAATATTTTTACTACTTCTTGCAATCTATTTGTACTTGAGATCACTGATAGATAAATCAAATTTGCTCTTTAAATCAATTTGAGTTCATTGATATATTTCCATAAATTATTAGGGAGTTTTATAAATGTTAGATCAATTTAGAAGAAATTTCTTAGTTGTTTTATTTCTTACTTATCCTTTACCTAAAATTTCAAGTTCATTCGGTAAGGTTCTTAAGCATTACCTTATTTAATATTGTTTTTATCACTCTCTCATTCAATTTTCTTACTTTACTATACCACATAATAAACCTTTAGTTGAGTTTTTTTATTCCTACATCAAAACCAACCCAGGCATCTAGCCATTATTTTATCTTTATTCTACTAATCCTTCAAAATCTTACTGATATTATTTATAGCCATATAATCAATTGATTCACATGTATGCAATAGAAAATTGTACAATATATTTTATAATTAATAATATAATTTTCTAATCCAAACCCATAAATTATTTTTAGAAATCTTAAATCTTATAAACCATGTTTTATTTGTATAATTAGATTACTACCAAAAAGACCCATAGAAGGAAAAAAATGATACCGAACAATATACTTTTAAAAGAAAGATGTATCTTAAGGGTTTATTCATCTGAATACTACATTGGTCAATAAAAATATTAGATATCACTAGCCATTTTGAAAGAATTCAAAAAATTAATTTGCATATAAAGAAGAGAATTAATTTCTATTCGGTGATTACATAATGAAGAAATTAGAAAGAAAAAAAAATTAAATCTCCAAACACTTTACTTCTACTAATTTAAAAAATAAGTCACAAATTTATTCTGTACTATTGATTTTACAGATCTAAATTTAAATTTAGGGAATTGGTTTCGGATATTTTTAAGAACAATTATTAATCATGATAGTGTTTGAAAAACTGGTAAATCAATAAGTAATATAAAGGTGTAAAGTCAAACTGGTGACAAACATAATTTTAATTATATTATCTAATAGGCATTTAACAATTTCCTATTCAAATTTTCTCCCTATCTCACATCTAACGCTTGGAGCAGGGTATAATTCTGAGGAGGTCAATACAAGAGATAATATAGAAGCTTCAGCAGATAGCCCTAGTTCTATTATTGAAGTAGAACTATTTTTTCAAAGATATTCTTAAACTATCCACCAACAGCTCATTAAACAATATTTCATGTATATTCACATCCCATTTAATCTATATTCTCAATCTCTTTGAATTCCAAATAGTCGTTCTAAGCAATTCTCAAAGACTGTATTTCCCGAGCTCTTGGCCGGCTTTATTAATTTATATGCAGATATCATGATTCGCTGCTTTTTTTTGCATTTTTTCAATTAAAGATCAGCTCCTCCATTTCAGGCCGTTTTCTGCTTTTCTATTCTCTAAAATGTACATCTCGTAGATATCTTGAAAGAAGCACAAATAAGGTCAAGCTAAAGGAGGGAAGGCAGCTAATGGCTGTACATATATATATTGCATTTTGTGCATATTCGTTCAAAGAGTTTGTAGAAAGCAAAACATATTTCTTAACAAACTCTGGGGTTTTGTTAATAAGCAAAAATAATTTAAATGACATTTAACTAAAAGTTTACAGAGTAATGAAAGAAAAACAAAAAACAATTTAATCAGAAACCTATTCGGTTTTTTACGCTTTAATATAATAGCAATAAAATTACTCTGAATTGTTAAGATGCTTTAAGAGCCGAATTTTGATTGTAAAAAGTGTTTCTTTTCAACTTAATTAGATCTGGTAGTTTGAAATAAAGCTGTCAAGAAAAAACTTTGAATTTTAAATAGATTCCCTATATTTGCAAACCTAATCACTTTGTGAAAATGAATTTTTATGTAATCTTACTTGTAAAAATCGATAAGAAGTTTAAATAGCACAACTAAGAGGTCACACTAAGACTTGAAACCAATTATACTATAGGTAATTTTATAAATATTCTCAGAAACAAAGAATTACTTAAAGTAATTTCAAACTGATTAATAAATTAGTTTCTCTACAATCATTGACATCTTTGTTTAAAATTAAAAACAATTTTCTTTCACCATTCACTTCAGTACCCAATTTTTTTTGGTTGAACACAATCATTGCTCCATCTATAGTCCACATCTATTCTCATCCTACACTCTTTCATCTTCATTTTTAAGTGCTCCGAACCAACTAGACTCATTCCCCTTCTCTTAGTCACAATCCCCCATGAATTATGATGATAAACTTTGGTCATCAAGTTCCCCATTCAATAAATATCCTGATAAGCCGTTCCGCTGTCTAATGCCGTCTTATCTCTCTTGATAGGGCGATTTTTAATGCATAGAATCTTATTAGGAGTTGGCTTCTGGTTTGGCTGAACTGTATCTTTTTCTTGTTATGGATGTATTCATACATCTAAACTTGTTAATAGAAAATTATAAAAAATGAACAATGATCTATAATGATCTACAATAATGATTAGTTAAACAATAACTCAAAGTTTAGATCTCTAGTGATGTGTATATACTTTTTGTAACCCCTTTGAATTTCAAAGACTACCTTATTAATTTTTCAAAATTTCTTGGGGAGCAAATCTTGCATAGAAAATCATCTGATAACTATATAATACTTAATAAATTAGTAATGAAGTTAAACCAATTTATTCTTTCTTCAAAGTTGAATTTACAATTTGGATAAGATTAATAAATTTGTTAGAGATTAGTTCATCAAATTATGAAAGGGAATTTCATTATCATATTTGTTCTAGTGATTAAGGTTGATACCAAGGAACGTAAGAATACTGAGATTAAAAAGCGTGCCAACGGATAAAATCGAAATGATGTAAGAAAAGTGGATGTAAAAAGTCTAATAACTACAAAATTGAAAATATATTTTGAATTGTTAGTTTTGCATTCTATTTGCTAATACATTAGAATAGAAATATGAAAACAGGATAGAGGAAGGTTGATGACAGGATGAAGTTGAAGATAATCAACGAATTATGAGTATAATTAGCAACGGTACTAACAATAGCTATGCCGAATTGCTATTAAATAATCTAAGTAATTTGATTGTGAACTCAACTTTTTATGGCTTTGGTGTTTATTGAGGATGAGGAAGTCTTTTTCTATGATGCAAGGCTATGAAGGATGAGGATTAAGCCTCTAAGTTTCAACCGTAAATCTAAGCAAAGGGTGAAATAGGCATTCAGGCTGTCTCTTAGCAGGCAAACCTTACCCTGCGTTTTGTAAAGGTAGGGTAAGGTGATTATATGTTTTTTGAGAAAGGAAGACTTAAATTTTTAAGTTTTGACTTCACAGTCATATAATTTTTTCTGTAACCAAACCTAAGGCTCCAATTTCAAAAACTCTTACTACAACAATAATTATAATATTTATTTAATTATTCATTAGCATGTCACTTAAATATCAATTCAATGAATTACATTCTTATCGTCATTTTTATTATCAAGGGAATAATCGAAAACACTAAGTAAATAATTAATCAAAGAATGCAAAGCTTAAAAAAGAATTAGGTTATAATATTAATATCAAGCATTTACCATCTATTGCTGAAAATCAAGGAAGTGATAACTTAAAGAAGACTATGCAAGAATTACCATCATCGATTGATTCATTATAAATTAATACTCGAAGGAGAAAAACTTAGATAGATTGGCTATATTCAAGCAAAATTAATTAGGAAAATATATTAATGTAGAATCGAATATTTGTGCAAAACTTATTTTCCCCAACTTAACTTATTGAATTTTATGACAATCAATTGCTTTCTGGGATTGAGGAAGCATAAAAATAATAATTCATTAATAGCAGACTTATTGTTTGCAAGTTTCTGATTCAAAAATGCTTCCAAAACCTCAAATTACTTTAATTGGATGTTTTGTTATAATGTTCAAAATGTAAATAAATACTTTAAGCTTCAACCAATATAATAAAAAAGACCAAATCACCTGCCATATTCATCAATCACTGCAACTAAAATATAACGATAGACTTTTTTCATAGTAAATGCTCTAAAATAATTAGATAATGATTAATTCCCCAAAAATTAGGAAAATTAAACTTCTCACATTGCTTGTATGTCTAGGGGCTAAGAAAAGGTTGTAATTATAAAAGCTAAATGTGCTGTGATTTGTAAATGCGAAAATGAAAATGATGCAATATTAACTCTAGAGAATCCATTGCAATTGAAAGACGGAAATTATATTCTCTTGGCAAATGAACCTTATCGGAAACTCTGCAGATATTGTTGTAGAGAAGTCATATTA
This sequence comes from Paramecium octaurelia, assembly GCA_905182995.1. Lineage (NCBI taxonomy): Eukaryota > Ciliophora > Oligohymenophorea > Peniculida > Parameciidae > Paramecium > Paramecium octaurelia. The sequence continues at coordinate 11,480 of CAJJDP010000063.1, forward strand.
TAGTAGTGCGAACTTATGATATTGCCATGATTGATTTTATTATTTTTATTATTCTTTGTTTGGAGCCAAAATATTGTTTTAATATTCAAATTATGAAAAAGAACAAATAAGTATCTGCAAAAACTAAGTATCTCAAAAAGAAAAAGGAAATGCCGAGTGGTGTAGATGATTTGGCAACTCATGAGGAAAATGATATTGTTAAATTTGCCCAAACTAAATAATAACAGAGCAATAAATTCTAATAAATCTAATTAAAACCTACAGATCTAAGTTCGAGTGACGAGGAAGTTGAGGTTTAAAACAAAGATGATCCTGATGAACAATCTCGATTTGTGCTGGGTCTTATATAAAAAAATGTATTAATTTAAGTAATATGGTTAGAGAGTTAATGAAAAAAATTCATTTGACATACCTATGATTAATCTGAGGGATTTAAATGCCTTTAAATGTATTATTATTTATTATATCTGTAGAAATTGAATAAGGAGATGCTTGGAAACATATATCAGCATCCTTAGATGCAGGTTCAAAAATATATGGATTTAGAGTAGATCTAGTGCATTAAAATACGTTTAAAGTCTTGGGTGGTTTACATAGAACTTAGATTCCTGATAAATAAAATTAAGAAGTTGAATAAGAATTTGAATAAGAGTAATTAAGAAAAAAGAAATTACACAATACTGGGGGTGAAAATACTTTAGAAAAAAATTAAGCCAACATTGATACCAATAAATACGATTTAGAATTTGAGATTGATCCTTTATTTTAATAAACTTCTGCAAAATTTGATGAAGCTGGAGCTAAGGGACTTTTGATGAATAATCTAACAATCAATGAAAACCTAATGCTTGCTTTAGATTCTGAAGTTCTACCTATAAAACCAATTCAAAGCACCATAAACATTGAAAGTACGATATATATCGAAATTAGGTTATAAATCTATGCTCAAAAACCTCAATAACTTAAGACTCTGTCCTGAATTAACTGAATTTAGGGAAAATATCTTTTAGAAAGGGCAAAGGTTGGTTGATCTTAAATAAGAGAAAACTTTTATGGCCGTTATGAATCCAGTAGGAATGAATATGGACTTTTAAGTGGAAGACCAATAATATGAGAATTTGCCAGAAGAAATGAATCTAGACGATTAAGTATCTATTAATTCTGGAAATTAAAATTGCTAATCATTGTTCTAATAGTAGGGGCAATAATTTTAATAAAATAAATTTAACATTTTAAATTTTGAATAGGCAGCAGCCAACATTGGAACTGGAAAAGTATTTGAAAATGAAAAGGAACAAGTTGCTTGGATGGCGCTTGATATGAATTTACAACCAAAGAAAAAGGTAACTTGCCCTTAAGCTGATAAAACTAAGAAGAGTAAATCAAAAAAAAAGAATGGCCTAAATTTTGCATTTGGAGATGATGATGATGAAGAAGAAGAACTTGATAGAAAAACAATTATGCAACCAAAGGAAAAGGAGAATTATTGTATTAATAAGGATCCATTAAAACAGTTAAATTTGTTACCGAAATCTTATTAAATTGATAGATAGGAGTAATTTATTTTTTATTTATTTTAGTTTATATTAGCCATTTTAAATTGCAAAAATACCTCAATGGGGAGAAGAGATACTTGATGAAGGATAAATGTAAAATGAAAATTATGAATATGGTGGAGTTGATGATGAACTCCCATAATAGTTACAATAAAACATGGGAATAGGAACTTCTTTGCGAAATAATCCAACCGGGAGACTCAATATACCTATCAAAGAACTCAAAAGCCAAGTCTGGTCAACATTATCGAAGAAAATACCAGTAGTTAATTTATGTAACAATAGTTATCAACAGAAAATCAAGGATTAGAGTTCAATTAGATTAATTAAATTTTACCTGAAATCTTGAAAATGCCTACAAATAAAGGAAGGGTTTCCATATAAACTTGCTTTGTGACTATGTTGCATTTAGCAAACGAATAAGGCTTAAAATTCATTTAAAACAATGATGAGAATGATTTTGTTATATAGCGTGAAGCTACAAAATGAAAATGAAAAATTATTTTTAAGAATAAAGCATTTATTCTATCCATATAGATTTATTAGGTATTTTTAATGTTATATCATATTAATACATATAAAAATAAAATAAAGAGTTTGGGAAACTATCAATTAATTGATTTTTTGAAGCGTCTACAATATGGTAAGTACAATATACATACGCGTTTACTGCTGCTTATTTTAAAAGCATATATTAACGTTCAATTCCTTCATCTGCTTCATTCATTTTAGAAAATTCTTTTATAGTTTCTTCCTCTTTTTTATATGATAATTTTTATTAAGAATTTGAATTTCTGGCAATTTTTTTTTGTTTCTATCCTGTAATTTGTTATATATATGAATTTGGAGTAATTGATAATTTTTTTTCATTTAAATTTGACCTTTTTTATTCAGGAGTTAAACATAAATTTTGTTTACTATTATTAACCCTTGAGTTAGAATTGAATGAAATTTTGCTTAACCTACTTAACATACTAGGCTATATCCCTAACAGTACACTGCCGTTATTAAAATCAATTTCTGAGTGAGAATCATTATAGCTACTAACAGATTACATTCTATTTTTTCGCCTGTTAATATCTGGGGCCAAACTTGACTTTCGTTATTCTGGAGTTTTAAGTAGGGAATTCATTTCTAGTTGCTCTTGCGAATAATTTAATAAAGATCCTCCAATATTATTTGAAGAAATTTCATCTTTTGATTTTTTAAATCTAAAATACTCCTAAATGTATACAATGATATTTTGTTATTAATTAAATTACTATTATTTGAACTACTAGGCAAATGGCCTTCAATTGAATACTTTTTTTTATCATCTATTCTTTCTGATTTTGGGCCTAAATCCCAATCAAAAATAAGATCTTTTTATTAGTAATTGTGCTCTTATGATATTTTCTTAAATAAGGATTGACAATATTTATAATTAGGTTCTGCTTTAAAGGGCAAACCCTTTGTATAATCTAAGAATCTTCCAAATTCGATTGGAATTCCTTTGCATAATTCATTCATGTCTATTTTCATTTTCATTTGACCAACTTATCTCATTTTGTCTTCTTCATCAATAAATTACAGGTTTTACCAAGGCAGTTACCCTAAAATTATTCGCATCTATTATACCTTTTAATAAAAATATAAGCATGTAACCTAATGATTCCAAATCATCTCTTCGACTTAATGAAAATCCTTTATGTGCATTGATGCTTGCATATCGGGTAGTTCCAATAAATGGTTAGTTCTCTCGAAATGATCTGAATTATTTAAGAAGTTTACATGTGCGAATCGTTTTCATCCTTATAAAACTTGCTTATTCCAAAATCTACTATATAAAGCAGATTGTCTTCATCTTCTTTGCCAACAAGTACATTTTCTGGTTTAATGTCTCTATGTAGCACTTTGCTAAAAATAAAGCAATTCTTATCTACTTTTTGTGTATGCTCTCAATAATGTTAATCATTTGTTCAGCAATATTTAGCACACATTTTAGAGAAAATTTTCGAAAGGTTTTCATAAAATGTGTTAGGTCTCTGCCCAAATATTAAATTACTAAAACATTTGAATCTCCATCTTTTCCTGCCCAATGTAATTTTGGTATTTAAGGTGTTTATTACAATCTTTTTAAAATTTCTGCCTGAGTATTACTTAACCTATTAATACCTCTCTTTCTAAACTTGTATCTTCTTTGTTGCCTTTATCGATCTTAATTGCCACTATAGCTCTTGTATTAATATCCTATCCACAATAAACAACTCCAAATGATCCAGCTGAAACTCTCTTCTTCGTGATATATGTGGTGTTAATTAATCTTTAAAGTTATTGATTTTGAATGCTCATAAATTCTAAACAACTCTGATAATAAAAATAATAAAACTTTGACAGAATTAATTATTACAATCTATGAATTAGTAATTATATCATTAAATAAAAAGGATATACCTTCGAGAAAAGATTATCTCTTTGGAATTGTTTGCAAACAATTTCAATTTTAGAATGATCTCAAAAATAATTAAATTTATGTAAAAATGCAAATGAATCACTTTTAAAAATAAGAACATGGTTAAGTGTTATCTACAATTTGTCCACAAATAAAGGTTAATGAATAAAATCTTATTAAGATTCATTAAACGATGAAGGAATAGTTTAGCTATAATTACAGACTATATTCAGGATTGGAATCTATGAGTATAATCAAACCAAATTTCATATATTTCATTGAAAAACAGTTTTTAGAATTATAATTTTCATAAAAATAAAAATTTCTATTTTAATAAAATATATGTAAAACTGTGCAATAATTTATTGTAATTCACAAAAAGTATGTTTGTAGTTTAAATTTGATAAAAATTTTGAGAGTTTTCAATATTGAATACTATATAATCAATTTTGTAGAAATTAGAATAGCAGAAAGGCAGCTGATTGATTGTGAATTACTCAGAGGAGTATGAAATTTATTACCTTTTAAGATATATTTTTAAAACTGATTATTGAAATGAATAATTACAGAATCATGTGTAGTAAAGAAATGATAAATTATTGAAAAATAATAATAAAAAAATGGAGGAATAATTATACAAAATCGTCATAGTTGGGAATAGTGCTGTTGGTAAGTCTTCATTGCTAATTCGTTTCTGTGATGATTAATTCAGAGATATGTATCTCAGTACAATTGGAGTTGATTTTCGATTCAAATCTCTGAGAGTTAATGGATAGGGAGTTAAATTGCAAATATGGGATACAGCTGGTTAGGAAAGATTTAGAAATATTACTAACTCCTATTATAAAGGAGCATAAGGAATTGTAGTCGTTTATGACATCACAAACCTTAAATCTTTTGAAGATATCCGTAAATATTGGATGAACGAACTTAGTCATTATGCAGATGAAAATGTGTTGTTGATGCTCTTAGGAAACAAAAGCGATTTAGCGACTGATGAATCTAGACAAGTAACTACAGTTATGGCTGAAGAATTGGCCAAAGAATTCAATCTAAAATTCTTCGAAGTGAGTGCAAAAACAAGTGACTAAGTATTTATCATTATTATCAATTAGGTTGAAGCTGCTTTTCAAGCTTTTACTTAATAAATTTAAGAAACAGGAATTGCTGGAAAGGTAAGAAAACCACAACCCTAACAATTTTTACAAACTCCAGTGCCTTAAGAAGAAAAACCCAAAAAGTAGGATGGCTGTTGCTGATATCTATGTTATATTTTTAAGACAATATTACAATATATCTGGAGGATTATACGCTAAATCTATAGAATATTTTTAATTATAATAAATTTATTACAAAAATACAGATTCAAGAAATGTTTTATTTCGATCTGTTTTCGATGTGCAAATCACTAAAATATTTAATTAATTATAAACAAGAAATTTTCTCTAAGATAATAAAACTATCATTATTAATCATGATCTCGATTGATAATTCATAAATCAATCTTGTCATTCTACAAGTCATATGATTATTTTCATAATGAAAAAGTAAGAGATTATCATTAAAAAATAGATTAGCAAAGAGTAAAAGAAAAGCATCATTTATATCTCAGTTATTATTACCATATTATTAATGATGAGCTGAATAATATCTCATTGAAATTAAAACCTTTGATATGTAAAAATAGGTTTTCAACTCTTAATGATCCTTTTGATCATAGTGATGTCAAAAGTATAAGATAAAGATTACTGCTTTACATTTAAATATCAAAGTCTTTTATCTTAATCAACTATTAATAATTATTTTATAGAGTGCCTTTTGTATTCTTGTAGTTAATATTTTAGATATAAAAATATCAGCGTATTGAATTAAGTATCTTAAAACAACAAGATATTGAATTTGCGTTTTTAATGATTAATAAAAATTCAATAAGAGATTATAATAAATTTATAAATGATTTCTTATACGCTAAATTAATGTGCATCTTTCCAGATTAATGAAAACAAGTTTGAAGAAGTCAACAGAGAAACAAAAACCTCTCATCATAAAAAGCGATAAGTAGAATGCTAAAAAGAAAAATTAGCAAGTGAATCTACATAGGAGCAAGAAGGATTTATTGGAAGAAAGGTATATATCATCTTTTCTAAATCATAGATGAAACAGCAAATTAAAAGAAAGAATGATGAATTCGATTCAATCACTTGTATAAAAAATATAATAAGCCTATCTCTCAGTGTTCTTGAAGAGGAACATCAGATTAATTACGAATAACAGAATCCAAAAGAGCTTTATTCTCAATAAGATTTATCATTGAAAATTGTAGACTAAAGTGATATCGAAGCCTTTTAGTTGCCACCAACTGCTCAATAATTTTAACAACAAAATAAGAAGGCCCAAAAAAAAACAAGGAACAAGAAAAATAAGGTTGATTCTTAACAAAAAACCCAAAAAAACTAAACATTAACATAAAAATAACATCCACAACAACCTTAGATAGAATAAATGATAAAGGATAAATAATATAATTAGGCTTCTTCTCAAAATTCTCATAAATTAAAAGAGTAAACAACTTCATCAAAATAATAAGTGTTGACTAGCTTGAATTAAATAGAGAATATTTAGAAATGCAAAAATGAGTCTAGTGATTTGGATGCCCAATTTAGTCATGTAATTTAAAAACATTATATAGATTGGTGCTGTTAGTACAACAACAGGGAATTCCTAATCAGAGTCAGATGACTGTTTATTATAATAAGATGAGAACAATTTGAAAGACTTAAGTTTATAAAAACAGAGTAACAAGGAGAAATATAAAAAGAAAAATTATAATAATATAGAAAAAGTTGGAAAAAAATAATATCCATATTCTCCACAAACTACCCCTATAAAACGTAAATAATTAAATTTAAACAAATCTAAAACACAAGACATAGACGAGTTTATAAATAACATACAAATTAAAAGTTTTTAAAATAAAATAAGAAAACGAATATGTTTTAATAGATTACATTATATTATATCAACAAATTCAGACCTTAATATTTATGCTTATGGATCCTTCGAAACTGGACTCGATTTAGATGTAAGTGATGTGGATATAGGAATTTGGGGAACATAAACATTGAGTTACAATTAGATTGTAAACTTTTTACAGTAAATAAACTCAATGTTAAAATAGACACCATTTTTAGTATAATCAAAGTATGATTATCTAAAAATTTTAGGTTAATTCAAAGTCAAATGCCCATACTAAAATTAGAATTGAATCCTAAGACTGAGTTTTATAGTGATAATGCATACATTTAACAAAATTGGCAAAGTTTTCATTTAGAGTAATAAGATCCTGGTATGTTTAGCTTATTATCTTAGGTAAAATCATCTAGGTTGACTTAACATGGATTTACCAATGGAACAATATTTATAACAACCCTCATCTAGGTTTTGCTTCAACAACAATCATCAAAGATTGGGTGATTCGATTTTATTGGTATAGAGAGACAATGCTAATTTTAAAGTATTTACTTAAATCCAAAAATCTTAATGATGCACATACAGGTATCACTTATCACAATGAATATTTTAGGAGGAATATCTTCATTTTGTTTGTCGATAATGTTGACTGCTATCTATATGTGCAAGCATTACACTTAACATGATAAAAAATAAATCCTTCTTGACTTTTTAAAAAAGTATGCAACTTAATTTGATCCCTTAAAAGAGGGCATTTACATAGATGGTTATGGGTACAAAAATTATCTAGTCTAGGTAATAAAACCCATTTATCGCCTTGGATGAATGTCCCCCTTATAATCCTCTCACAATTTACTCACCAATTAATTACTAAATAATATCTCATAAAGCAATTAGATTTCCTGAGATTTAGGAAGCATTCAGAAGGCTCTATGAACATTTGATGAAATCTAACAAAATTCAAGAATTCTTTGATATCCCCTAATAAGTGAATTAATAATTATTTATTTGATTATATTATGACTTATAAAATTGTTAAAATTTAAATCAGTACTCATCCAATGCTTTATGAGTTTTTGAAAAGGCAACACTTGTAGTAAGGCCATCAAATTTATATGTATGACCTAAGAATCCTTAAGTGAATTTAGCATCTCTAGGGTAAAACTTTTCAATTAATTCAAATTTCGTTGGGTTGAGTTGTCCATATTGCATACTAGATGTTTCATAAATTGGCGATCCTATTTGTATGTCCAAATGGAATTACCAACATTAATTCCTTAAGCTGGCTTTTTATACTCGCTTTCTCTAACTGGAAATGGCTTTGGAGGCACCTTATTTTCTATTTTTCTTCTTTATTTCTCTTCCTCTGTCTCTTACTTTTGTTGTTCTAAACCAAATTATTGTGCCACTAATTTATTCTTAATTAATTTTTCTGCTCTTCTAAAGTCCTTAAATCATAGTCAAATTTGAGAATACTTGCATGCTTCTAACTATTTCAGCATATGTAGGAACTGGAGTTTCATTCAATTTTACTTGTTGTTTTCCTTCATGCAATAACCAACCATTTCCATATTGAGAATTGCACGTATTATAATGAGCTGATGTTGATCTAGGATGTTACATAAAATATTAATAAAAATGCAAAAAAAATTTAACTAATTTGGTATTGAGAGTAAGGATAGTACAATGAATCTTTTTAGAGTTAGACCTTAATACCTAACTCATGTGTCTCCAGTTGCTGTTGAAGCAGCTCATCAAAATTTCTTTAGTGGATCAAAGGAACTTTTGGATAAAATACCAGATCATGAAAAGGGACCAAGATAAGATTTAAAAGGGAATATCGTTAAATACACTGTTGTTGGGAGTGTGTAATAATTCTTGGCTGAGAAATCAAGAAGCTAATAGCAAAATAGAAAACCTGTCTAAATACGAATTACTGCAAATTCATAAGCTACTCCTTCTACCCAATAACAAAATGATCAAACAGAACGAGTAATTTTCAGCTCCAAAGGTATTTGTTCTTACATACTTAGCCATAGAATAATCGAGTAAGGATATTTAATAAAAGAAAACAAAAGTTAAAACTAGAGACTTTTAAGAAGTAATCTTGAATGAGGATCAAGTTTAAGACCACATTTATTAAATATAACAGAGGATTGAGAAGAATAAGATGGAGGTATATATAATTTAATATATAACAATAAAGAATGAAAAAAAAACTAGAGAATTGCAAAGTAGAATGTCAAAAGGAGAATCTTTAAAAATGAGCAAATGTGAAAGAGTGATTGAAACATTTGATTAGGTTTAATAGGACTGGGACTTGACAAAAATAAAAATAGAATCAAAAGTATAAAGATTACCAGGTCAATCTCTTCTGGATCGAATTGAATAGCATAGGATGAAGGAAGAAATGAAAAGAATACTTGATGCTTTGAAACCAATTGAAGAAAAATAGGGCAATGAATTTTGGGTATTTTAATTAATAAAAATGAATAGCGTCTCGGATTAAGAAAGAAAGACTCGAATATAAAACCAAAGACCTTTGTGGAATTATTTGAAAAAAATTATTAGATCTATGGCAATCCTAAATCTCCATAAATAGAAATTGTTAGAAGATCTTCTTTAAGTTAACTTGATTTTAAGCCATTTAGCACTTTCACCTCTCAATCTGCTCTAAATAAAAAGCTTTCTGAAAATTCTGATCTTATTATGAAATTAATACCAACCGTTCCTGACGATATTGGAAATCTCGAAGTTGTTGGCAAAAATGTACTTGAATAAGAGATTGTTTAATTACGATCTCAATCTCATAAAAATTCGTTCCCGTATGTAAGGTTTAGCAGCAATTCTAATTACGAGAAATACATCATGAAAGTTCCAACAAAACCAGAAACATAATAAGATGAAGAAATTATTGAGGAAAATTATGATAGAAAGCGTCTAATGTCTTAAGGAAAGCTCTCTGAAGTCAAGGGGTATTTCTGATATTTTATAAATAAAGTATACATTTAATTTCTCATATATGTATTTCAAAAATTACTTTCTAAGGTTTCTTGGAATTGAGAAACAAATAAAATTAAACAAAACTGTCTAAGATAACTACACAATGTGAAGTTGTTTGATAAATTAAAAGTGATAATGATTTAATCTTAGTATACGTTGATATTGATACAAAGAAACGATAAATATCATTTCCCTTACAAAAATTAAATGTAACCTAAAAACTTTTAAGAAATAATCCATCTCAAAATTTAGAGGTTTTAGGCAATAAATCGAAATTATGCAATGCAGCAGCAATCTAAAAATATTTTGTAGATTTATTTTATTTTTTTAACTTCCAATTTTTGCTTATTTTCATGACTTATTATTTATTTTAAAGTGGTTTTTAAGATCCGAGAATATTTTTGGTGTTATACTGCTCTAACCCCTTTGTTAAGGAGAAAGAAGAGGAATTTCATAAACCGATTTGTATCAATATTTTATTTTATTTATGAAGTTAGTAAGTTATGAATCAATTTATTTAAAGTACAAATGTATAATTATGTAATATATCAATGATCGCAATTGATAGTAGCAAATTGTTAGTTACCAAAGTTATATTAGCCAATAATCTTTATATGCTTATATTTTACAAGTACTCTAATTCAGTGCCTAAATTAAATATAAAAGAAAATGAATATAGATCTCGATCAAGTAACATTGTCAGTTATTTCAAAGTAAAATATTCTTTATATACAATGTAACATTTTTATTTATAAAATATTTTTACTGTATTATGCTAGATTAATTGTCAGAAATAACACTCAGTGAATCTTCTACATTTGAAACTCAAAGATTACCTCCAAGATTATAAACTACTGAAAAAAAGGGAAGTGGAAGATTTACTTTTCTCAAATCTGAGTCTGAAGACAAATAAACTTAAGCTCAAAATAATCGAGACAGAATCAAATAGCAATTAAGAGGTATATGGATGTAATTACTTTATAAGGAAGGATTCAGGTAATAATAAAGAAACCCTTAAATGATGAAAAGGATTTACAGGAAGAACTACAAGAGTTAGGGCATAAACTGGATGTGGAAATCAATGAATTCGATTCTGAATACATATGTCCAAACTTAAAAAAGTTTGAGGAGGAATATGAAATGATGGAAATATTGGGAGAAGGCTGTCTAGGATTGGTTAAAAGGATTGTACACAAATAATCGTAAATTGAGTATGCAGTGAAGATAGTTTAAACATAAGATGATGAAATTATAAGAAATGTAAGAGAACATATTAAAGGTAGATGATTCTTGAGTTTAAATCAATGTTTAAGTTGTAACATGAAAATATTGTGAAAGTTCATAAATTATATGTTGATTTCAATAATGGGTTTTAATCTGAAAGCAAAGCATATGTGGTTATGGAATTGATTAAGGGAAAGGAGATGTTTGAGGTGATAAATGAATTAGGACATTACAGCGAAAGCGATGCTAAGGAATTATTTAAATAATTACTGAGTGCTATTGAATACATGCATCGAAATGGTATTTGTCACAGAGATTTGAAACCCAATAATATTTTGTGTGTTGAAAGTATTTATTTTATTTCAATAGACAAAAATTAGATCAAGGTTACTGACTTTAATGTAAGTAAATTTAGTGACGCATATAAAGAATTTGGAGACCTTAAGGATAGAGAGAAAATTGAAATGTGGACATATACAGGAACAGTAGCATTTTCAGCTCCTGAAATATTTTCTGGAGAAGGTTATAAGTAATTCATTATTCTATTCTTAAGCTAAATGGTTGACATGTGGAGTGCAGGCTGCATTTTATATTCGATGTTGTCGGGTTAATTGCCTTTCCTTTCTGATTAGTAACATTTTAGATTTATTTGATAGCTTGAATGATTTGATCGAGAAAATTAAAGAGGCAACAATTGAGTTTCCAAATGATTTGTTTGAATAAGTTTCTGAAGAAGCCAAAGATCTAATTATATAATTATTGTAGAAAGATTGGGCTTTTAGACCTCATCCTGATGCTGCTCTAAAACATTAATGGTTTTAGATTCTAGACGATGATTAAGTCAGAAAGAAATCACTAAGAAAATTAGCAATCAGAAAAAACATGCCTAGATTATCCTCCAAATATTCTAAAAATAGTCATAAGCAACGAAATATCCTTTTGAAATCTTCGTAGACTATCACAATCAAAAATAATCGTTCAGTTGATTCAAAATGCGATGTTTAACAAACTGATTTAGCCAATAGTTTTCTAAAAATTCCAACAAAAAAAAGCATTTTCTTTTCGACTAATTTAGGAGAAAGTTAAGGAATTAACTAAAACTCACCTCAAGATTAAGAGTAGTCTCCATCTTTTATCGACTAAGCAAACTCATCAAAATTAAGCGAAGACATAGGCGATTTTGATTAAAGTGTTCCTGATCGATTTATTAATTTTAACAAACCATATAATGTTGATGACGAAGTCTAAGAATGAATATAATGATTATAATTTATTATAAATGAATTAGTTTCAATTTATTAAATTTCTTCAAATTGTTTTTTGAAATTGAATTTATCATTTTGTTATATTAATATATAATCCATATTCTCTACTTATATAAGCCAACTAATAAGTTAACTTAAGATTACAGCTCATTGAAACATGACGATAAATTACTTTAAATATTAAATAATAGATAGCTTAGATTCAAACCAAATAAATGTAAAAAAAAGAATAAATATTTAAGATGAAATGTTTTTTTATTTATATACTAGTTATCACACTTAACCCATTGCTATCCCGTATCCAAATTTATAGCTATCCTTATTATAATCTGCAATTGCACACAACTTCAGTTAATATGCAAATCCTTAAAGTGTTAATGCAGAACTGAATTTCTATTTTGAATTCACTGTCACAATAACTTCCGAAGTGGCAAACTTCTGTCTATAACCCTTACATTATAATATATTCTATTACAAGTATAGCCCTTGATTCTCCAGTTTAATTTGAATATTCTAATTCTGACATGAAGTATGATTTATCCAATAGCTAATTGTCGATATTATTTATTTACTCTATGATTATACGCTAAGATTAATTAATCAGCAGCCCCAACATATTGAGCATATATATTCTAATTCTTATTGATACCAAACTTCATAGCATAGCTCATTAATGAGAGATTTCTTTCAGTCTTTAAATTATTTTCTAAATGGATACCAACGTCATCATTTCATATCCTAAAACAAGTCGGTTTCCAATTGTTTACATCATATTGAAACTATAGAGTCCAGTGCCGATTTTAATTGAATGAACGTAATCCTCTCCTGTTATATCGCAATCTAAATGCATTTAAGCATTCAAAGGATCTGAATTTAAATAAAATGCACTAAATCTTTAGGTTTTTATAGATATTAATACATACCTGAAGTTGAACATTTCGTTTAACTTTTTGATAATAGCAGCCTCCAATTTGCCAGTTGAATCCCACCTTCCTGTCATAATATATGTAGGCTGATCAAAAGGGGTTCTAAGGGAGCCTCCCAAATATTAAGCGGCCAAAGTATAACTTGGAACAGGTGGTTGTTTCATGGGATTGGGATTTGGAGCTTTGCCTTTGCTCTACTAATCTAATATGTTAGCATACAGAGGGTGGTATCAACCAAGAATGGGCCAGATGAAAATTATTAGACAATCCTCCTGCAACTTCAAATTTAAAGCCTTTAATGTGTTCTACTTTCTTAGTAACAGCTCTAACATTGTTCAATAAGCCATCAAACAGAGGTGGTCTTCTTGGGTAACGATTTCTGAATTAAGGTGGCAATCCCATTTCTTCATCGTCATTTATTTTGAGATGTGGATCTTATTATGCGAATGCTGGATTATCCATGTCGACTTATTCCTTATCGATGGCTGCCATTATTAATTTTTAATTAATTTATTATGAATTAAGATGATCACAATTCCAATGAACACAAGGTTGAAAAGTAACTCCACTATTATGATTAAGAATGGCCACAACAACCACCCTCCTTATCTCCAAGATTCACTCCTTAACAATGTTATCTGTTCCCTCCTCAAAATATGTCAAACTTCAATCTTCATGCTGAGCCTGAATTTTAAGATAAAAACAAACCCAAATACCCATTTCGAAAATTGTCAGCAGGGGATGCCCCAGATGAAGAGGATCAATTTCGACAGCCTTACAATCATTACTATTAATAGCTGCCCCCATAAATGAAATATCCTCAAAATACCCCTTATATGCATATGAAATATCCTGTGCCCTATCCTCCATGGTATAGACATCCATATCCTCCCTTCTATTATCCGCCTTTTGATTCATCGTAATACTAAAACACCCTATCCAAAGAACTTCAGTCCAAAGTCAACCAACTCGTTCAATTCTAAAAGGTCTCTCCCTTTCAATGTAATTGCAAGAAAAGCAAATGCCTAAAATTGTATTGTGAATGTTTTGCTAATAATTGGGTTATCATTCATTCTATTCATAGGTCTGCTCTTAAAGCTGCAATTGTACTGAATGCAAAAATAGAATTGATAACCCTAATGAAAGATCAAAAGCAATTGAGGAAGCCTTACTAAGAAATCCTGAAGCCTTTTCTACAATCCTAACTAACAATGGCTAATAACCATAAATAATTCCAGGTATCTAATCACATTTCTACAAGAACCCAAATCATAAAAAGACTAAAGTAAAGAAACCAAGAAAGGATGCAATTGCAAGAAATCTGAATGCAAAAAGAAATACTGTGAATGCTATAGTATTAATTAAAAATGTACTGATTTATGCAAATGCGAAAACTGTTTAAACAAAGAGGAACCACAAGATCAAATACAACCCTAAAAACAACAGAACGATCCTCCAGCACAATAATAGTTATAAAAATAGGAAGTCACATCGAAAAAGGATCAAAAGTCAAAAAAAATAAAAAAGGAAGAAGTTTAAATTAAAAACAATACTAAAAATCAAAAAAGGTAAAGAAGGAATTGATAATTCTATTTATGTGTATATTATATGTATTTTTATTATAAATTTCAAATCGATTCTTCCATGTCAGATTAGCTATATTTCTTGGAAACATCAATTGATTCCTTTGTACTTCTGAATTTGCTTTTTAAAACTTGCACAACCTTTTTCAATTACTTAATAATTGAAACTAATGTAGTCAAATAACATTATACTTTTTTTAAAGTACTCGTCATTCTCTTGAATTTATTATTGCTATTAATTTTAGTGAAGTATTTTCATAGATTATGATTGAAATCATTTCATTTATTTCATAACTTTAATTTTAATATCAATAGTTAAGTATTTCATTATGTATTCTATGTCATCAATAATATTGATTAAAAACAATAAAGTATACATTTCTTAATCCTAACTGAAGTTGCAATTACGATTTTCCATTTTACCAATTATGACAAAGAATTTCGATCATCTTACTGCTGATCTACTTCTGAAAATAAGAATTATGAATGGTCTAAACGGAATAGTTACAACAATGATTTTAAGTTGCTTTAATTTGATTAATAGATAACAATTAATTTTAATGAATAATTTATAATTGACTCCTGAAGAAGATCAATACTTTAGACAACTTTGGAGCACTCTTGATCTTTAAGTAAATTAAAGAAATAACTCTATAGGGTATTGGAAGTACTAATGCTAAAGACACAATTTAATTTTTCAAAAAAAGTTAATTGCCATCTGATAAACTAAAAGCTATTTGGTTGATGGCTGTTTCAAATAACGAAAACAAGTTATACCTTTAGGAATTTCTAACGATTATGAAATTGATAGCGTATTGTTAAAACGGATTTGAATTGAATCCTTAACTATTAATGGAAAATAAATAAGTTCGTTTGCCAGTGATCGATGGATTCCCACATCCCTAATAAGGATTGTTATCTCCTTCCCTGGGGGCTTACCAACAACCAATTCCTCAGCCTTCTCAAATACCGATTGCTTAACTATATCAAACAGCACCTGTTCTAAATTAACAATAATACAAACCCCCTTTAATGCAAATGGGGCAAATGGATATTTCAAGCCAATTTGATATTAGTAATGAACTTTATGAGAAATACAACTTACATTACCAACAACAAGATAAAAAGTAATAAGGCTACATTGAAGGTGAAGCTGCAAAGGCAATTTTTTTTAAATCTGAACTGTCAAATGAAATACTAAAAGAATTGTGGGCACTTGTTGATACCAATCAAAAAGGATTCTTATTTAAGAATGAATACATCGTTGCCATTCATTTGATTGCTCTATGTAGGAAAAATATCCCTTTGCCCTAATACTTGCCTGACTCACTTTAAAGATTAATTGCTCAAAGCTAACCTCAATAATCTATCATAATTAAAGATATCAAAGTACAATACGACAATCAGTAAATATCTCAATCAAATGAATCTAGAGTATAATCAGGGTAATAAGCTTAGTTCTAATAGAATGGTGAATTGCAGGCATTAACTATGCAATAATAATAACTGCAAAATCAATTAAATTAATTGGTTATGCAATTTTCAAACAACTCTAATAATAATGCTTAAAAACAATTGATTTAACAGAAAGAGAAAGATATAGAATTTTTAATTTAACAAATGAATAAATTACAATTAATTTTTAATAGTTTGAAAGCACAAGAATAAGAACTACAGGCAGAAATACAGAAATGCTTAATGAAACCCTAAATTTAGAAACCAAATACTTAGTAGCATCAACAGGTCAATTATTCATAACCACCATATTAAATATAACAACATTAACCTCCCTAATAAACTGATTTTCTAAATGTAAACTACTCTCAAAATTTGAGTATCAACACCACTAACTACCCCTCTTTATCCGTTGATAATCCAAATCATCAAGTTAATTACTAGTTATAAGATGGATATGAAAACTATCAAAAATAGAATAGTGCAAGTTAGGATATACCATGGTGAATAAAAATATAATATATGCATTTCACATCTATAAACATTCAAAACGGGATTATCATAAAATAAAAGTAGTTCTCTTGTTTTATTCTGAAATCATTTCTTCTGCCCTTAATGTTCCAACTATCGTTTCAAGCTAATATGCATCGAATTTGCTATAGTAGGTAATAATCTAAGTCTTATTACCCAGATTTTCAATGCTTTAAATCAATTATTTGTAAATAATTGAATGTTGAGGTAATTGATAAAAGATAATATTTTTCATTGATCTCAATTAAATTATCTCAAAAAAGTATGCTCTTTCAGTCATCATGATATATTGAATTCTACCATCCTTAAATTTGCTAATGATGCTTTGAACCTTACTCTTTTTTGTATATTCACTTACACATTCGCAATTACTATTGATTCTTTTGAAATGTCCCTTTAAAGCAACAAAATCAAAATAAGATTAAACAAATATCAAAGTTTTCTTAAATTATGAGCCTTTATTATTTTCTATGTCATTCCATAGTTTCTTAAATTGATTGAATCTTTATTCTATTTATTATTCAGTATTGGAACAATCAATTTATCTAAATTCTTATTAAAAGTTGACAGACTTCTAAAACAATTAATTATAATAAATCTTATTGCTAATACATCCCTTATAATTTGTAAAGTATTGTTTTCTAAGAAAATTCAGTTCCTAAAAATAATGATCAGTATAAACAATGTTTTATCTATAAAACTTGGACAAATTCTCAAAACAGTAAGGTCTTATAGAACTCAATTCACTAGTTATGTTTTTATGATTAGGTAGCAAATTAGTTGCCTCCAAGATGTCCTCTAAATAACTCCAATTCTACATATAAATAGAAGAGGCTCTGTCGATGACTAATATTTCTATAGAAGATAGAAAGTGAGTTTCTCTATGCTTTTAGTCCTCTGTCCCTATAATTAATCTCATTCCTAAGGTAGAAGTGACGATAATATCTGATTTATCAAAATTTGCATGCAATTTGACATACCCTTATCTTGAGAATTGAATACCGATTCTAAAATCATCCTCTTCGAGTCTCTCCTCATCACAGAATTCATTCTCATATCTTTCTTTGTTGACAACTTCTTTATCAGTTTAAATTAATTAATTAATTATTGAGATGGCATCTCCTTTAAATGCTGTTAAGATTAACACTTTGCATCTAGTAAACCCATAAGATTCTTTTTCTTTATCTAAATGATTTGTAATATGTGTAATATATGTTTTTCTAAATTTTTCAGCATTCTATTCTTCAGGATCCGTTTCAATATAATCAAAATAATTATATATTATATTAGACTGTAATAATTCTTTTTCATCCTCTGAGTCCTTGACTACAGGCAATACAAATTTATCATCTTTAATTAATTATTTTTGGGATAATGTTTCAATATTATAGTCTTCATTTTTGCAATTCAAGTCAATTAAGGTCTTGTTTTTTAATTATTTATTTAGTTCATATTTTTTAAATTCAACTCCATTATTTAGAGTATGTACTAATTTTGTAGTTTTCTCTTTAAAGAAAGCATTTAATTATTCAGGCTATTCAATTTCTATATCCCCAATACAAATAGTTTTTCTTAATTCTTGATGATCATATTCAAAATGGGAAAATGGATTGTCATTCGGTAGTTTAACTACTTCATACTTTTTCATTTTTGCATACACTGACTTATTTTCTTATTTGATATTCAATCTAGCTGATTCTGAACTTCCATAATTATCATCTGCTAGTTGTTGTTTTACATTAAGTTTTTTGAGTAGATTTTAGTAATGGGAAGGTTTTTCGTTTGCATTTTTAAAATCAACCACATGTTCAAAAACTTAATCATCCTCATTCTGCTATTCTGAAATTTCTTCTTCATCAGTGATTTCTTCAACCTATTCTTGCTTCTTGATTTATTATGGTTTTTTTTTCCTAATTTGCTTAACTATTGGATCATTGTCTTGATTTTTTTGTTTTTTATTTTTTTTCCCCATATAATGTACACAAATAAATAAAATTAAAATTAAAGTTATTCTAAGAAACTTAATTTTATCATTTACTAATTTTGAAAAATGTGAACGATTTACATTTAATCCAATACCCATGGGCATCAGACCATCCTTCAATCTATTTGAAATGTTTATTATATTCAATTTTTTAAGTTTATTTATTTTAAAATTTAAATTCAAATGGAACACTAAAATTATTGTACATCAGAAAATGGAGTTAGAGTTTGTAATGTGAGTTCTACATTACCTAATTGTGCAGCCGATAATATTCTGATTTAAGAAAGAAAAGTATGATAATAAATTAAATGTTAGGCATTATGGATGTCCTTAGCAGGATTACCTTAATATATTACTCTGGATTTATCACAAGTTCAAGAGAGACCAAAATTTATCAAATGTTTCGGTTTTGATTGTTGGCATGATTATTAAAGCAACCCATCGGTGATTGAATTGATGGTATCATTAAATGGTGAAAATTTTATAACTTGGACAACTCTATATCCTGAATTGAAACAAGGAATATAATTGTTTTAGATCGATCCTTTAGGAACTAGATATTAATTTATTAAGATCATTATCAAGGAGACTTTTGGTGCTTCTAAAACTTATTTAAATTAAGTATATTTACTTGAAGAATATGCAATGATTAGTACAGAGAGTGTTACTGAATCTTAGCAATAGACTGAGAATAATAATAGCTAATATAAACACTAATTCGAAAAGGAAGAACTTGAACATCATGAAAGATCAGATAGAATGGATAGATTTGAAAGAATGGATAGAAATGATAGAAATGAAAGAAATGATAGAAATGAAAGATAAGATGTTAAAATAAATGAATATCATGATCTAGCACAAAAAATTCATAGTATGGGAAGAGAAGTTGCAAGTTTGAAATAGAGTCATTAATAAGGAAAGTCTAGCTAATCATAAACTAAGCAAGGGTTCCATAAAAGTAATATAACTGAAGATGTGCCAGATTCTTATTAAAGATTGACATCAACAGAAAGAATGGTTTTGGACATATAGAGCAAAAATTTGAATGAGATTAATATATTGAAAAAGGAAGTTTAAGAATGGAAGGATAAATGCGAACAATTAGAGAGTCAAGTTTAACGATTATTTAAGATGGTTACTCAAATTAAAGATAAATAATAAGAATAGGAAGATTCAATCCATAAATACATATAATAAAATTAGAGTGAAGTTAGTTTTGATGCCAATAAAAGATAAGTTTACAATACTGGTTAAATAACTCAACAATAAACTTAGCAATCTCAATAAATAACTCCTACTCAATAACCTTAACAATCATAACACTAAATGAACAAGTTTGAAGAAGTAATTGATAAGAAGATAAGTGAATTATCAGGAAACTTCTAGGTCTTATTTCAATAATAAGAATCAAAGTTTAAAAATCAATAAAAGGAGTTGGTCAAGAGTTTCAAAGATTATGTTCAACAGGAATATATTCAAGAAAAGCATAGAGAATAAGATAAAAAGAAGCCGGCTTCAAGGGGAAGGTAGAAAGAGAAATCTGCTTAAAAATCTTCTTCAGATAAATCATCTCATAGTTCTTCAAGTAGTTCAATCATAAATTTCATTAAATCTAAGAAGGCTTAATCTAAATCTAGGCAACAATCAAAGTCTCATTTGAAATCATTGCCTAGATCCAGATCTCCTGCTGATTCCAAAGAAAATGATAGGTATGAGAATAATAGGCTATCACCCAAACAAAGAAAGGTGGCAACATTGTTGGGCAAATTGCAAGAGAAGTTATAAAAAAGAGTAAATTTATATAATTTATAAATTAGGCTAAGAAAATAGAATAATTAAACTTATCTCAGAGGAAGACAAGGAAGAGAGGCAGCATTCAGAATTCAATGGATTAGTCTAATTCATCTGATTATTGATATATATTTAATTTTATGCTTGATAAATTATTCTTCTTATTCAAAGTCCTAATTCCTTAAAGTTTGGGTTTGGTCTCGAATATTCATTAGTTAAGAAGTATCTAGATATAAATAATTAAGTGATTTACTCTGGGAAATACTTTTTGGCCAAACCATAGGATGCGTTCATTCTTACACACAATTAAAAGTAATTTCTAGCATCAAGACATTCAGGCACATAAGAATCCTCGAAAAGACCAAATTGATTCTTGCAATGTTGGGCCATTCTGTCATATAGATGACAAGCTAACAATTGATTTGCCTATAATATTGATTGAATGTGAAATTACTTTGTACTCAACAAACTCAAATTTCAGATTGTCCAATAATTTAACGTGATTCTTAGTCAAAGTTTAGAGATTAATCATGTTTCTGAACATGAAATCTACAGAATACTGATGATCTTACCTTCCTCCTCCCAAACTTCATTATAAATTGGCATTAATATTTATAATTAAGCTTTATATATTTCTAACTTCCCAATGATGAATTGGAGTTCTAATATGAAAAACTTATTAATGTAGATATATATTAATGTTTCAAATTTATGGACCGCCACCTTAGTAAACTACTCCTTATGGTTAAATTTGTCCTTATTAAACAATCTAATTCTATAGATTTGCCCTGGAGGCATTCAAATCAATCATCATGCATCTGATTTGTCTCGCATATCTAATGAACATTCCGTAGCAAACGACTACAATAATGAGAGAAATAATAAAGAATATCAATCTATTTGATTATAATGAAGTAATACCCAACACTCCTTTGACTTTCCTTTTCATCCTCAGAACTGTTATCATTATTGTCATCTTGAGTATTATCAAAAGTTGCAAATATTATAATGGATCCAATGATTTCGAAGATCAAAGCCAGAATCAATAGAACCTAGTAATGTAATAATAGTCTTTCCACATATCTACTAATCGAGTAAATGCCGATTATTGCTCCGACAACGAAAAAGAAATCGCTTCGATTAATACAATGTCATTACGAGATAATATACATAACACCAGCTGCCACATCTGCTCCTCCTTATGAAAATGTTGCCACACAGCGAATGATTAAAAAGATCATTGCTAAAACACCAATACAGCAATTGCATCCATAAAAACTATGTTGTGTTAAATGGCTTACTATCTTGTATATGATCGTAGCTCCATTTCCTTAGCAACTATGGGGTTGATTGGTTGAACTGCAACAACAAGTCCAGTCTAAGGAACCAACACCATTTGTTGCTAATATCCATTTCCATATTGAATTCTTTGAGGATACTATGGGTATTGAGAATACACCTATTGGGGATATTGTATTTGTTATTAGGGGTAATATTGATATCTAAAATGGGTTCAAAAGAGTACTATTGTTGGATGGGTTATCCTACTACTGGCTATCCTTGCACTGGTTGTTATTGCAGGCCTTATTGAGATTACAAAGGCTGTCCATGATCTGTTAAAAACTCAGCATTTATATTTGCTTGTTAGTACTGCATTTGAGATTATTTTAATATTATTTATATTAGGAATAATATTCTATCTAATTAAAATTGTAGTTTTTTGAAGAGGAGGACGTGGCATGGGAATTTTTGAAACTCTGGTTTTGCAAGGGAGTTATGTAGAATGACAAAATGGTTTATAAATCCAATAATTTATTACATCATTTATTATGGTTTCCTAATTATCTCTATTTAATTGATAATGTTTTGCAATTATTTAAAAATATTTTTGAAAATAATTATTTATATGTGTGATAAAAGGAAAAGGTTTAACTCCGCCTTGACTTTCGAAGAATTTGTTGATTACCATAATCAATTACCAGATACTCCTCAGCTTAAGTAATACTCATCCTTAATAATTAGACCAATTAAGCAGTCTGCTTTCTTCATACCAGAATTAGATTTAGCCAATGATGTCTCTCAAAACTAGTTGAATATGCCTTTATAAACAATTTTGGAGGAAGAACCCACTAGTCCCAAAGAAATAATGAAAACTAAAAAGTCGATAAGAAAAAGATAAAGGTTCTTCAGTGAAAATTCTCAATACTCAGTAATTAATATATTGGAGAGAAAACTACAGAAAAAGAAAACTTGTATCCCTACTCCATAGAATTATGATTCCCTCTCTCAACCAATCATGATTTGATATTTGCGTTTATATTAATAATAATATAGAGTTAGATTTCATTTCTATTTCTTTTAAAAAATGTCATGATTCAACTTCGAAGGATTAAATGCATTTTTTAACAATCCCATTCTGTCAGAGAGACTGTCCAATAAAAACTCATCCTCAAAAACTCCAATGCATTCTCGTTTAGGCTATTGACCAGGAGATTGAGTAAAAATGTCTGACTTTTCCAAAATGGTTGGAAGAGTGAAGTCTTTGAAACTTTTTTATTTGAATAACTTCTCTTGCACCTTCATTTTGATAAACCATTCATGATTCATTGCCACATTTGGTTTGATTCGCTGTTTTGGTTCAACCTATAGCATTTATTTCAATAAATCAATGGCATAAGAGGTGTTTCGGACTTGAGGAAATTCAATTTAGCCTGATTTGTTGTCGTTCTAAGCCTTATAATAATCAATACATGTTCTTACGATTCACTAAATGGCATCACTTGATATATGAAGTAATAAAAAATAATTCCCACTGCATAAATATCGACACTCTGATCGTAGGGCTTCCCATTCAATAACTCAGGCGATTGGTAACTAAGAATCTAAATTTCAATTAAAATTACCCCTCACTTCCTTTGATTCCCTTCACTTAACTATCTATGAACTCAGATTAATTAAAATTGGACAAACAGATGTCCACCAAATTGTCTGATTTCACATATATGTTCTCCAACCTTATGTCTCCATGAATAATTCCCAAAGAGTGAATGCAAGACAAAATTTCTAATAATTTATAAATAATCCTCGCATATTGTGGTTCTTGACTATTTAGAATATCTTCAAATCTATACACCATTTCAGTGCCGAAATAATTCTCGAAAATCAAAAATATTGTATACTGATCTTCATATACTTCCACCAAATTGATGATATTTTTATGCTTGATTCTTCTTAAGATATTAATTTCCTGTTGTATTAATTTAGGATCGAATTTGTTATTTTTTTGAATGACCTTCACTGTATAATTAACATTGTTGGCAAAGCATCTAGCCTGATAAATCTGTGTCTGTGGATCTTGATATCCCAATCTCTTATTCAATTTGTAGTCCTTACTAAAATTTAACTGAATCGTAAATCTTTTCAACATATTAAACCAATTTTCCAAATCAGCACTTCTATTGAAAAAGATCTCCGTACTATTCTTCCCTTAAACCAACTTTATTGTTTGAATATTTTTTCGTATTATTGTTTAGCTCAAATTACAAAACAATTAGTGAATTTGCAGTCTTAATTAATTCTAACTATCTACCTATCAGCATATAATGCAACTTATTCCTCATGCAATTGTTGATCCTCACTCCTAATCCAAATTATGCCAGAATATATCAGATGTTGACTCAAAAGTGTCAGTTATAATTTTTCCAAAGGTTACCACAGAATAGGATTGAGATGCGCAGTTTATTACTTTTTTTGTTGTTGCATAGTGTATAACTAGATTTTTATTATTTTTGTGAGAGTATTATTAATGAAAAATTAGTTTTCAATAAATCAATATATTAAAAGATATTATTAAATACACAAACGAATCAAAATCTAATACCATCCTTTACTCTTACATGTGAAATAAGACTGGAGCTATCAGTTATAAGGTTGATTCTCCTATTCTCAAATTTACAGCTCCAGAACTGATTTAACCATCCTAATCGCTGTCGAGCTATCTAAATATATTTTTAATCTGCTCCAAATCCTATTTGTACTTTATTTTTGGTTGATCAGCATCAAAGATCTTCTTCCTTTCAATTTTGTATTAATAGTCATTTTACTTACCTACCAATCTTTCTGATCTCTCCTTAGTTTATTAAGATAATTTTCCATATCGATAATTAGGAGCAATACCACGTTTTCTTTCCATTTAGTTATAATTGAGATTCCCACTACTATATTATTATTGTTTCAATTTTCTTTAATTGTTAGTTTCAGTATTTAATTACTGTCTATCTTCTATTGTATTTATTTGCAATTGATCAGGATTATAGATAGTATTTAGAGTGAAGTTTGTATTAAAAAAGAGATTATTATTTTACTGTTAACACATCCTAATATTTTTGGTCAATTCTAGAAAGTTTATTTTTTAACTATTTACAATCTTTATTGTCCATATTAGAAGATTGTTAATCTTGGTATTCAGCTTACACCATGATGTCTAGTGTTGATCTATCAATTGATTACAAGTGGTTTTTAATTTCTGAAATTATGAATTGCCTACCTGCTTCCTTAATTTGGTTTATATCGCAAAATGCAGTTATAAGTAATTCTATATCATCATCCTCATATATGTGTATATGATTTGGAACATCATTAGTTTCTAATGTCACTACTGCTAATAATTTTGATGTCATAATATAATGAATTTATTTATTTAATATCTGTATATTTTTATCAATCTGATGAAAAACTTTCGGTTTTATTCTTTGAATTTTAATGAAGTATTTAATGGTAACCACAGAACTGAATCATTCATTTTTCATTTAGATCCATTTTGGCATATTTTTCTAACGAATTTATTTTACTTTCTTACGCAAACTTATTAATTTGTAAATAAAACGAGTTTTATATAGATTCATCAAGATGTAATCAGAAATAGTTGATATTCTTAATAACGATAGCTTATTCCAGAAGAAAGTAGTTTTAATTACATTTATATATAGTATATTCTATAAAATGGCTCTTTTAAAACTCTAGAGGATTTCTTGCTTTATTTTTGTATGGTACCAATGAATTATTATTGGTTGAATAATATTCATTATTTTGCTGAAAGTAGGAAGAATAACAAGGATTAGTTAATTTTTTATATTTTTTTTATTACCTGATAATAATCACAATCATCAGATCAAAATTGCAAAATTGGGAACTTAGTGAAGGGAACTTAAAAGATAGGTTTCTAAACTTACTTCACTTTTAAATGATTTAATGAGCCAATAGAGTCTTAAATCTAATTAATGGTTTAGGATCGTTAAAATCTATTTTCTCTGTAATCAAACAAAAACGATTGGAATTAGAACTATTAGTTTTTGAAACTTTTATTGTTTCAGGCGTCTCCATGTTCATAACTGATTCTCTAATAATTAAATAATTTAATAATTCTCAAATACGCTCAGATATTTCGCTCTTTATTTTATCAAAGAGAGTACTAATTAAATTGGTAATCGTTAGGCTTGGTTTCGTCAATAATCTCAATTCATGCGCTTTCAAGACCTAAAATTTTGTATCATCAAATAGTTCCATCATAGGAACATTTCTATATAATAATTAAAAACGAGTTCTATTTCATCTCTTATTACGCTGAGTTAAAGAGAGTTTTTTCAATTTCAGCCAATAATGATGAGGTCTTAAATCATGCCATCCATGAAATTTTATATTATAAAATTTTTAAGTGAACGATCTGAACTCAACAAATTTTAGGTTTTCTATTTTTGCTATCGTTGTTAAAAGAAAATGCTTAAGTTTATATTAATAATATAAAAACCAAAAAGAGATTATAGTCAGTTTTTTAGATTGCTACAATCGTATTTGCACCGATTCCT
Organism: Paramecium octaurelia; assembly: GCA_905182995.1. Lineage (NCBI taxonomy): Eukaryota > Ciliophora > Oligohymenophorea > Peniculida > Parameciidae > Paramecium > Paramecium octaurelia. The sequence goes on from CAJJDP010000063.1 coordinate 38,063, forward strand.
CCCATTTAACTAGAAACTGTAAGAAAAAGGACAAGATCATTCTGTGAGAATAACGATTTTCATCAAAATTTTATAAGTAGCACTTGCGCTTCATTACTTGGATGATAATCTTGGCAAAGAAATTGGTGTCATTAAGATGGAAAGAATCAAAATCTTTGAAACTATTAATATCGAATAGAATTATGAATTTTACATTTATCACATGATGTTATAATAAAATAAATAATTTGTTTCATAAACTAAGTTTTAGCAAAAAAGAAATTAATTTAGAATTAATATTCTACTTTCGAATTTTAGTTTTCATCTAATGGATTAGAATAAACAGTCGAAGATTGAATACTTAATTGAGCTTACGATATTTATCAAGAATGGAGAGTGAAATTCAAAAATAATTCTTTTTTGTGTTAAAATGAAATTATTTATAATAGCACTTTATTGTTATTTAATACAATTCATAATGAAACTATAAACACGCGTGAATTTAATAATAAAATCTATAAATATTTAGGAACAAAATGGTACTTATGTGTTGTAGATATTTAGCCATCTGCCTAGACCATGAAATTGAGAAGCCAAAACTATCAAGGAAACGTTAACAAATAAGGAAAAGTACCCAAATCATTAATTGTAATGAAAACATAATATATGAATAGAAAAAAGAAGAAAACCTTCCTGTTGGACCAATTCTTTTGGGCGTATTCCTATTTGTAGTGGTTGGATCAGGTATATTAAGAAATTAAGATTTATAGCTTTATTCTAAATACTTAATGTAGCCTCAAGTGGATAAGAAATTTGATATATATAAAATGCTTGGTCAATTTTTAATTTAAAAGATGCAAAAACTACAATCTAATGCAGTAATTACTAGTTTTCCATTATTTTCATGAATTTTCATAGTTTTTGCTCTCATTTTCATCAACTTTTCCCATTTATCAAATCCTTTGTTTGTCATCCAGATGTCTAGTTATACAATAATAGCATACTTCCATTTTCAGAACCCAAAATAATCATTTCATCAATAACACATGAATTCCAGGGATTAAGTCTATCTTCTGGAAATTTAATTTTTTTAGTTTGTCTAAAGTTTTAGAGATTCCAGAAAGTGATTTCTGTGCCAAACCCAATAATCTCATTATCAATGATATTCATAGCATATTAGGGTTCTTTGGTATTGATTTATTTGATGGGTTCACTCTTATCATATTTCCAGACAAAAATATAATTGTTTCTTTATGATTTTTTGTTCTTATCCCACCAAAGACTAGAACAGAATTGCTATTTATCATTGATGATGCACAAGGGTCCATAAGTCTTGGCTTGGATTTCATATTTAATGAGTTATCCATTATCTAGTTTCCATCGATTTATATAATTAACGGGACTTAATTAATTAAAATTATTGGATGCGAATACAGAATTAGATTGTTTGCAATAATACAGTTTACTAGGTGTGCTTTGTGATTCTTGGAACTCGAGTAAGTTGGCTACAAATTTTCCATTTACAAAATCAAATAATCTTAAATTTCTCACGTAAGCCAGGACAATTTAAGTGGAGTTGACAGCGATGGAATCATAGACTCCATTTTTCATTTCAACAATTTATTAATGAACATATTTTTTGATTGGATCATAAATGATGAAGGGATGAAATTCTCCAGCTGCTATGCCTATAAATTTATCATTTAACCAGGTGATGCTGTACAATCTTTTGAACTTGAAATTTGTTGGTATTTCAAAATTCTGTGTTAATTCTATGTTTTTGCTATTGATATCAATTAAAGGCAATTATTGAATTAACGACTCATCCTTTTTAGAAAATAATATTCTTATCTTCTCGAATTTGTTCTTTGACTTTTGATCTTAAATTTCAAGTGTATCAGATTAATTTGGCTGAAATTATTCTTGACATTTTTTGACCATATTGTACACATTACACACCTCATTCAATTTCTCTTTGATCAATTGTATGTGATTCCGAGTTATATAAAAGTCCAATAATTGGGCGAAGTATTTGTCGTCTTTGTTTTATAAAATCTCGATCATGCTGTGTATTTGCTTTTTTGGAGATTCAAAAGTGAGTCTTTCATAAATGGAACCCAATTGTTAAGTGAGACTGGAAATGGCATTGGGCAATTAATCAAATAAAATTTGAGAGAACTTCGTTAAAAGTGGAAGTGTCTTGGAAATGAAATCTGATAATTCAACTTTTTAAACAAATTTGTGAGACTCTATACAATCAATGTCGTAACACAAGTCACACACCTCTTTAATGTCAGATCTTTCGAGAAGGTAACCCACCTTTTAATGACTGCAATTGTTTATCATAAATATTATAATAGTATTATTATTTTTCAATTAGCGCCCAAAATATGTGGTAGTAAATGAGTAGTCGTTCTTTTTTTAACTAATCCCAATTGCTCATAATTGATTGAACTGAAGAAATAGAATTTGTACAAAATCATTATAGTGATCTGAACAACTGCAACAAGTCCGACAATCATATATTTCTTTTCTTTGGGCAAATACTTTAGTTCCTAATTAAAATTCGAAGTCAAAAATGAAGTCTGAGCAAACAACACATAGACCAACAGCATCCATTGTATTGCCTATAGATATTTAATGCATTGATTTTACAGGATTGGGAATCGAATTGAGCAGTGAAATGGGAATCATGACAACAGCTGAATAGCCATAAATTGTTAAGCAATGCAAAAGAGTTAGCCGATCTTGTGACACGCATTTAAGAGCCACTCTGTATATCATGGGGACGATGAGAGTTTTGAGATACATGAATATGGTAAGGATGGGTACGATTTGAAATTGATATTCGAAATGCTCCCCTGGTTGTAATTGCATGTATTTGATGATATTGACTGACAATGCTGTGGTGAAGATCAACGTATTTAAAATCCAGAATGGTCCATACAATTCTGGTATTCCTCCGCCGATATCGAAAAAGGTCCCAGAGAAGGGGTTGAATGCATTGACAACCTTTGCAATGACCAATTCAGTTGTGACGTCGAAGTATTCACGGTAATACCTTAATATATAACATGGAAGGTGGGAGTACTCAATGGTGAATAAATTGCAGAACTTCTGATAGCAAGTCTGATCGTCTGGGTCTTCCATCTTCATCTGTCGAATTCTATTCTGAATCTATGAATCTGTCATTTGGAGGGAGGGTTGGAGGATTGAGACATCTTGATTTAAGTTATCTAACATATAATTTAATTTAATAAGTTATGAGTGTAGTGTATTATAATTTCTATCAAATCGAAATTCGACATTATGTATGATTAAATTTATTTTTATTTAAAGAGCAAATGTACTATCCTTATGAAATTCAAGAATCGGAGGAGAACGGTTCAGATGTGTTTTCGTATGCGGATTAGTCAGAAAGAGTTGCCAATTCCTCTCAAAGAAGTCTTTCTGATTCTTAAGCTCGATAGGAGATGTTTGAGGATTCAGCTGGTTCATATTCAGATAATGAAGACTAATACTAAGATGTATAGTTAATAGATCAAAGCAGAATAGTAAATTTGTAAGAGGTCAAAGTATTTTTGGATGAAGTTATTTGTCCAATATGTTTTCACATAATAATTGACCCCAAGATTTGCAAAGAATGTGATCAAGCATTTTGTAGCAATTGCATAGAGAGATGGTACTTTAATGTTGAGAAATATTTTAGGTTCCAAAAAAGTGTGAATCAATAATGTCCATGCTGTAGAAAAGGAGTTAATAAAAGGAACGAGTGTGTGTATGGGAAAGTGCCAAAAGTAATGCTCAACTTATTAAGTAAATTGATGTTAACTTGCAGATATAGTGTATTTATTTATTTAAAAATAAGTCAGAAGGATGTGAAGAAATTATTTCTTATGACTTTCGTGAAAAACATGAGAATCAGTATTGTTAATTCTAGGAATAGACTTGTAAGAATTTCGGTTGTTACGAGACAATGTATCGCAAAGATTTTGAAGACCATCAATTGGAATGTAAATATGGCATAGTTTATTGCAAATATTGTTCAAAGGATAAGCTTAGAATGGATATAGAATTGCATGTATAAATGAAAATCTAATCTAGTTACAAGAATGTGATTGTAGACCGATATTATGTGAATGGTGTCAAGAAAAGTTTTAGCATATAGAAATTGATGACCATATTAAGCAGTGTGAATTTAAGGACATTATTTGTGAATATTGTAAGAGGATATACAAACAGTATGACATGGAATAACATACTCCCATTAATTGTTTGAAAAGTCTTTATAAGAGTTCTCTTGAATTGAGTTAGCAAAAAGATGAAAAAATATTATAATTGCAAAGATAAATTGAGTTATTAAAGCATACCAAATCTATGGAATAGTCTGATCTAAATTAATCCACAGATGAAATTTTGAGTGAAAAATATAAATAAGATTTTGAAGTTGATGTTGAAGAAGTCATTGAAGAAGACATTCAAATTGAAGATAGCGAATAAGAGCAATTTCAATAAAATGATGGATGTTATGAGAAATAAAACAACTCTGATTAGAAATCTGAAAATCTATCTGATGATGACAATCAAGACTAACAAAATACGGATGAGTAACTAGATTTTGCTGAAATACCTTCAATCTAAGAAATCAAGATGAGAGGCTTATTTACTTCATTCTTAGAAAAATTCACTGACAACAAATTTAAAGATCTTTGGGATTGGTCTGAAGATGAATTAAATTAGGTGATTGATTGGCTTAAATGAAATACATATATATATATATATTTAATATTAAATGATGATTTTTTCAACATATGATGCCAGTAAATGCTTATAAGCACCCCACTCCTTTTTAGCAATGATCATCGCTTCTACAACATACATAAGTGTTTGTTCTAATTTCACAATATGAACCTCCCTTCACTTCGCAATCACTGCAGTTCTCCTTCCCTAAAAATGTATGAATTTTAGCTTATGATTCTTGTCCCACTAAATTAGGTTCGGCTAACACTAACGATATTAAGAACAAGGCAATTATGACTTTCATGATATAAGTCGTTTTTCTAATAATTAAAATAATATTAAGTTTGCTTAGAAATCTAATATTATTTCTACACTATTTTCATTCTAATACTACTCTTCCTTAATTGAAGTAAATCTCCAACTTAATTTACACTCTCTAACTTAACCACCCTCTGTCCAGCCCCTTCTTTAGTCACTGTTATTTGTCTCAAATTTGTTAAACAACATTCCATCTAACAAATATTAATGAAGTTTATCGAATCATCTCTATTTTTATGTGATTTTCATCATATAATTGTATTATCTTTTTAAATCTAATCAAAAGATGAAACATAAAATATCAAATAAATATGATATCAGATTAATTACGATAAGTGCTATCCAATAATACCCCAAACATTATAGGACCGCAACTCTCTCGAAAAACTATTCTTTTAAAAAAAAAGAATAAGAAAATATGTAACAATACGCTGAATCAACTGCCTCAAAAAGGAAATTAAGATGCTTCATAAAAAGATGATAAATCGTAGAAAACAGATAAAACTGAGACAATCACAATGAAGTCCAATAGTAATATTGGCTCTTAGACCTCGAATTCCATTCCTTGTATTTCTTAGGATGCATTTGATGGCATTGAAATCCCCCCCACTGATCCAATTTGGTTGGAAATCATCCCACAAGAATTATTGCTAGAAACCACAGTCGAGAAATTATTGGAAGATAACAAGGATTACTTCTATAACTTATTAGGATTATACTTACAGGAACGGGCTATTGGAGACTTGAATATGTCACGCTTTGTTTTACCCTAAAAGTTTTAAACACAATACTCGAAAGATTTCACCTTGAAATCTGTGGATCGAAAGATTGGCATAGACTCCAGGATATATGAAGATTATAAATAATACAGTTCGCAAAATTAAAATACTACTACTTACAAATAGTATTATTAGAAACCAATACCAAATGACATTATCCAATCATTCAAGCCCACCTCAGAACGAAGTGTCCTTGCCTTGGCTGCATTAACCACCTATAAAGTGTTCATTAATTATGTAATCTTTAGGCTAATCATATCAACTTTAAACAACCAGAAATACCAGAAATTATGAAGGCACCAAGCAATTCCACAACAGGAAAATTGCAATTGAATGGAAACTCCAATTACAATCTAGACTATAAATGGCATCAGCATTACGAACGATTACCCAATTTCAAAAATAGTTATTCCAAATTGTACAATCAATTGATTATGATAGGAATCCAATTTCCAATTCAGATATCTTCTTTACCAAATAACGAGCATCCATCGACTATTACCCATTGAGTCCATAACCTAAAGCCTCCCAAGTGCTTACAACACCTTCCTTCTAAGGTTAATTCATGACTACATTCAAACAGTATCGAATACTTTTTTATCTTCAAGCGATTTTTAATAAATTGACAAGGAACTGATCACTCCAAAAATGAGGAATTGGAAATTAAATATGGTGAATAAAATAAATTCAGTTAGGGAAAGATAAATTTAATAGTGAAAAAAAAGTATAGATTTGTTTTAAGTTTAACTATTATTATATATAAATTATCAATTGAATAACCACGTCAGACTTGTTCATTGGCCATTGCAATATTTGGGAGGAATGGAAATGGACGAATCATCAATCATCATTCTGACTTTATTTGTAAGTTATCCTTACTTTTATAAAAATATTATAATATAAATTATATGAGTTATTTAGCTTAATCAAGTCGATTAACTGCTCTACTAATAAGTCTGAAAAATAAAAAATTAATAACACCTGATCAATATACTCGTCTTTGTGATTATGCCATCAATGATAATGCTGAATTGAAATAACTATTTGTGGATTATGAGAAGGGTTTGTCTTAAAATGATTTTCTATCGGGAGTTTCAATCATACTCAACAATAGAAATGGATGCGAACATATAATTAAATCATATTTGTACTTTCATTTTCAATTAATTTAGTGAATCTGTTGTCAGTGTCAATTCGTAATTGAAAGGGAAAATTAAGGAATTTTATAGAGACATCAAGGTATTTCCAATTTGATATCAATTATTTTAGACCAACATGAACGAAATTTATGAAGAATGCTTTAAAGCACAACATTATTTGCAAGAAGTTAAAGATTTGATCAAAATAGTCTTAAAACAATTTTATGTGGAAGAATTTTATTTGATCCAATTTGAAGAAGGACATTAATGTGTTATTCTGACAAATAATTTCGATTTCAGATTCTTTAAGGAAGAATACAAAATTAGTTCTTGGGCACACAAATAAAATGCTCATCAACTAAACAACACCCAAACTGAACATCATGCTTTACTGAAAACTCACAATCTCCCAAAATAGTACATCATCTCATAACATGCTGTCCTATTTTTGACTTTTAGTGAAAATGTCAATAAAACCTATTCATAGTATTTCATGGCTACTTTTCTTTATGATAAATTTATCAGTTTGATTTACTAAGGTTATTAAATTGTAGGACTAAAGAAGATGTAATCCATTAGAACTGAAATTCTATAATTAGTCTCCAAAACAATTTTATTGTATAATTATAAATTGATGTTTCAAATATTAGTCTAGATCATGCAATAGTTTAATTTGTCAAATTTATTGTGTCAGTTTGAAAAGGAATTGACCAAATAACAGACTGTTTCTAATTATTTATTAATATTGCTTTCAAGTGATCTTGATATCATTGGCATTGAATTAGAAGGCAAACTATCACTTCAATTAGTAGATAAAGTCAAGAGCACTTTTAAAAAGTCAATAAAAAAATATAAGAAAAAATTGAAATCTAAAAAAGATCTATTAGAATCATTCTAACAGGTTACTTAACACAATGAAATGATCATGTGTTTATTCTTCAACAATTACCTTAACCTCTATTACATGACAGTTCAATGGAACCACGATCAGTTTGTGTATTTAATAGTAATATTATCAATCTAGTTCAAAATATAGTTTACCCAAAGAGATAAATTATGGAGATCCCATTTATAAAATATTTGATTAGAACCCTACTATTATTTAAAAAGTGAAAGAAATTATTGACTCTCCAAACGACCATTTGGAATTTAATGATGGCTTTTTTAAGTTCTCCTTAAAAATAGAAAGAGGATTTAAACAACAAATCAAATAAATATCCATTTTTTTATTTAACATTTAAGTGAAAAGGTAAATAATTCATTCTCAATACCTAGACCCTTGGCTGAACTATTTAGGATATTTAGGAGCAAAGTGAAGATCTTACTTACAATAAGAAAGGCGACCTTGGCCTTTAAATCTAAGCAATTGATGATGGAAAATCAATTTCTTAGACAATCAGCCTTAGTCATGTATCTTCCAGATTAGGACAGGAATAGAATTACATAAACTCACAATCAAGATCATGATTAAGATTTAGAGAAATATCGAAGTTATACTATGAAATAGGCAACAAAAAAATTATAAACATTCTTGAACAAGAAGGATGAAGAAGATAAAACAAATCCTGAACTTAGGAGAATTGCAATAGATCCAAATCTATAGTAAAAATTACTCGATTACGAATTTAACCTACTCAACAAGAAAATGTATAAAAATAAATTCATCATTGCCTACAATTTATTTCACATGTGCGAATACACAAAGTAGTATCCTTTGCTGACAAAAGAATTTATGAATTTCATAACAGTGTTGAAATATAAGTATAATAAAAAATCGAATCCATTTCACAACTTTACTCATGGAGTCAATGTTATGCATGGATGTTATTTATTTGGCCATCATTAAAAGTTTGGCTGCTATTTTTCCGATTTGTAAAGATATGCTATGACCTTTGCTGGATTGTGTCATGATGTAGATCACTCTGGAACTACTAATTTATTTTAGGTGAATGCTTAAACTAAACTTGCATTGCTATATAATGATAAGTCAGTTCTTGAAAATCATCATGTTGCAGTAACTTATAAATTATTAGCACATAAACAATGCGACTTTTTTGGCTCCATACCAAAATAGGATAGAATAACCATAAGGAAATATGTTGTTAACAATATTTTGGCTACTGACAATCAATATCACTTTAATCTGTTAAATGATATTGAAATTCGATTTGGATAATCTAAAGGAGATCCCAAGATATTTGGTACATCTACATAATAATACTTTAGAAACTGAAGAAAATAAACTATTACTGAGTGGATTCTTAACACATGCAGCTGATTTCTTTGGTGCAGCGAAACAATATCAGGTGGCAAGAGCATGGAGTGAAAGATTAAGAAAGGAATTCTAAGCCTAAGTAATATTCTGAATTATCATCTAATTTAGTCCTAATTAGAGGATATCATTGGTATTGCTTAAACACCATATCTACGCAATTTGGATAACGAAGTTTAGTATGCAAAAAATGAGGCTGGATTCTTAAAAGTTATTGTTAAACCAATTTATGAGTCTTTAAACAATTATTCAGATGGAGCTTTGTCACTTCAATTAGGAAATATTAACTTAAGTATTAAGAAATATGAAGAGATTATTGAATCAGCAAATTAATGATCATAATTGTATATTTAATTATATCAACATTCAGTATATATGTATTGCATTATCAATTTAATTCACTATCTGATAAATCCGAACCATTCCCTGAAAATGCTTCCAATTTCTTATTCACCTCTTCCATCAAATCAATACTTTTATTAAAAGAATTACGACATTCTTCTATTGAAACCTTCTTAGTAGATTTGTTTTAACTAATGACGCTCTCTGAACATGAACAACTCACTAAATCTAAATTATTATCTAATAATAAAGGAAATTTAAGTACTTTTATCCTACTCATTCATCGCTGCTTGTTCTTTTTATTCTTCAATCAATTTCTCATTTCTAGACTAAAAACATCCCATTTCAAAATATTTATAACAAATATCCTAATAAAATAAATAAGAATATCTAAAAACTATTTTTGTTCCTTTTAAATACCAATAACTGTTCTAAAATACATCTATAATCAAGAATTGATGCTTAAACCAACGATGTAACTAAGTGAATTTGAAAAAATTCAATAACTATTAGAATAATTATATAAATAAGATGAAAAATTGCACTGCATTTCATGAATTTGATTGTGCAAGGCAATACTATAGATATCAGAAGAAAAGATATATGAATAACATTAACATATACATGGAAAATCGATAAATTCATTATTTATAATCTAAAAGGACGATAAATTATTCACATAGATAAAATTTAAACCATTTCAAAGTAATAAAGAAAAGTATTTGAAGTATCATTGTACAAGGGATTAAAGATAATATGTGAAGGTTCAAATTTCCTAATCCTACTAACAATTGCCCTATTTGAACAATACAGCTTTCTTCTGATCGATAATTATTTAAACATATATGTAAAAGACATAGCAGAAAACCTATACATACAATAAAGTTACTCCTATTCTGTATTATGCTTTAGTTTAAATGGTAATAAAATTGACCAGTTCTTAGAAAATAAAATAAATTCAGAAATTAGCTATAATACCATAGAAAATAATATGTTTGAAATTATCTTAGGCATCTAATCATTAGATATGTTTAGAGTGATGAAAAATGTCAATTCGTTCTTAATTAGAAACTAAGTACTTTCAAACAACCACTATTGTTATAAATGTGATTAATAATGTAAGTGCAAAAAAATTACAATTATTTGCAGAGCCCTCATTAAGAGTTATTGGTTATAATTTGAACAAGAGGAGATTTTTGTATTGAGGGTAGTATAATTCAGCCAAGGGAAGACAGTGGGCTTTTAAGTAAATGATAATTTAGATAACAATTGGTAAAAATAAAAAAACAAAAAGAAATATATTTTTAGACATAGCTTCACTTTAGTGGCTCAAATAAAGAAAAGGTTCATTTTGCTAATCTAAATCATGCAGGGTGAAAACAATATATGGTTTTATGATTCCGTATAGCCTCATTAGATATAAAAATGATTATAATTAATTCATAAGACTATGGTATTAGTGTTTAAATAGAACAGTATTGTGTTTGATTCTTTGGTTTTATGTAATATATTTATATATACATCTTGATGCGGTGCTCTCTTTGATAATATTAAATTGTGAAACACATAATTTTAAATCTAATTTAAAAAATCCAAAGATTTTTATGAAGGTAACATATACAAAATATGCTTTGTTTAGTTCAATATTTCCTATCCCTTAACTGGTGCTTAAAAGACAGTCGAAATTGATGATGACAAGAAATGGTAATAATTTCTATGGAATTCCTTAGCTCAATCTTCTTTGACAAGAGAATGGGACAAGTTGTGGAAGCAGACAACTTGGGTGATGAGTACAAAGGATATGTGTTCAAGATTACAGGTGGTAACGACAAACAAGGTTTCCCAATGAGACAAGGTGTCCTCTTCAAGGGAAGAGTCAGAATTCTCATGAGAAAGGGACACAAGGGTTACAGACCTAGAAAGGATGGAGAGATGAAGAGAAAATCAATTAGAGGATGCATTGTCGGTTAAGATATCAGAGTCCTTGCCTTACAAGTTGTTAAAAAGGGAGCCAATGAAATCGCTGGACTTACAGATCAAAACGTCCCAAGAAGATTGGGTCCAAAGAGATTGACCAAATTAAGAAGATTGTTTGGATTCAAAAAAGCAGACGGTGTTGCTATTGTCTAAAAGAATCTCATCAGAAGAACATGGACCACAAAGGATGGAAAGAAGAGATAGAAGGCTCCAAAGATCCAAAGACTTGTTACTGAATCAAGATTGAGAAGAAAGACCATTCAAAAGAAGTCAGAATAAGCCAGAAGAACCAAAGCCAAATAAGCTTTGGAAGCATATAAAAAATTAGCTCATGATGTTCACGAAGCTCACAAGAAACACAGAAAAGCATCATCTGAAATCAAGGAAAAGGTTAAAGAATAACCAAAGGTAAATCACTAACATCAAATTTTAAGGCTAAGGATACCAAGGCTACAACCAAACCAGCATAAGGTGGAAAATAAGCCACTCAAACTAAAGCTTAAGCTCCAGTCAAGGCTGCAGCTCCAGCAAAAACAACAGCTCCAGCTAAGACAGCCCCATAACCAACTCAAAAAGCTCCAACCACCACCACCAAAGCCAAGAAATGAAAATGATATTATAAATAAAGTACATTACATAAAAAAATTAAAATTCAATAAAATATCAATTTGAGAATAAAAATTCTGTTGAATCCTATTTTTTTCTGCACTTCTCTTGAAACTCAAACTTTTGAGTGTTTTTCTACTTCGATGTTTGTGGCTACTACCTAGTATGATGATTTTCCTGCAAATTTATAATTTGTTGTAATGAATTCACTTTTGGTTAACTATTAAATAATTAGCCAATTGATTCCTTATTGATAGGAAGAGAATAAGGAGGCATAATCTGTTGAAAATGCTCAAAATGTCTGTTGAAACGATAGAACTCTAGCATTCTAGTTTATAGGATCTAACACTAGAGTTTACTAATATAATTTACATTACTTCTTTGTAGAGTTCCAGCATTTGTTCTTTGGAATATTGGACATCTTCTTTGTTCTCGATTAGACTTTTGAGATCCTTCAAGATGAATATAAAGATATCTTTAGATCATAATAGATGAACTTGACAATGTTTGCCAATAAGAGATTAGATTGGAATGAGTCAACATTTTCAATAATCTTTTGCATACTCATTCCAATATAGCATTGATTGGATAGAGTAAAGTACAATAGCAGATCTCCATCAACGACTTCTTCATGAATAAATATGGTTTGTGATGCCAATTTATAGAGATAATGATAATATTATTGGCAGACTAAACCTAATTTGGAGGAAATTTAATTTGGGGTTTTTATGTTCAATTGTTTTGAAATCAAGATTTTTGATAATTCTGAACGTCCAACTTAGGAGCTTAGGATGATGTGCAACAGTAATAGGATTTTAAATTTCCTTTACAAATTGCCTTCCTAATCGCTCTCTTTTTCTACTGCTTCAAATAATGATTATAAAAACAGTTTCTAAGTTATTTTTTATTAATCATACCTTACGTTATTAACTTTCAAAGAATGGTCTTAATCTGTTAGAGATTATTTATTGAGATTGAAATTGGTTGTCATTTGAATAAATGTGAAGATCCTTTAAGGCATCAGCAACGGGTTGCGTGTTGGAGATGTACTCTTTGATTTTATTTATCATATTATATAATTATATTTTATAAATATTAAATTGGGTTATTACTTAAGTTTTTCTTACGCACTTCGATGATTTGTAAGTTATTTGAGGAGAATTCTTGGTTCCAATAATTGTAAATTAATATATTCTCTTAGATTTATGAAGTGAATGATAAAATAAAAATTCAAATTTGTTTTATCAATAACTTATAGAGTATTTATATTTTTGAAAAATAGATATGCAATCTCTCTTTGTTAAGTGTTAGAAATGTCAATCAAGACCCGCCACAATTAAGTGCAATTAATGTAGATATGGGTAAACTTTTCGATTATGTTACTCATGTGATTCCCAAATTCACAATCGATCTGGGCCAATAGATTAGTAACATAAAACTGAGATTATACCTTATTAGGGTATCATACCTTAATTCAAAATTTAGAAATGTACTAGAAAAGCTAAGGTTTTGTTCCCGTTCCTCAGAAAAATGATCAGAGAAATTCTTTCAAAAAAAATGAAATCAAACCCACAGGCCAGGTCCCAACTAAGGATTATTTGAGCAACGATTCTAAAAAATAAGATTACTCTAAAACATTTGATGTCAATCGCGTCAACAATAAACATGACTATCTGGAGAAAAAGATCGATAGTAATGATAAGAGAGTTGATTAGTAATATATATCAGGCGATAAAAGGCCCTATTCATCAAACTAGAAATTCAATCAGGATCATGATAGAGGATCTTAATCAATTATTAATTAATTAAAGGAGGAACAACAATAAACAGAAAGATTGAGAGCTGAGTTGTAGATGGCAAAAGATAAGGAGAAGGAATTATAAAGAAAATTGTAAGATCTTAAAACATATATTTGTAGATAAAAAGTTGAGTAAGACTAAGAATAAAGATCAAAGGATGACAAATTAAAAATTCAATAATTGACAGATGAAAATAGAAATCTTAACAATAAAATCAATTAAGCAAACAAGCAGTTATAAGATGAGGTTAATAAAGTTAAAAAATAATAATAAGATTAAATTAAAAAGTTGGAATAAGCATTAAAGGAGAAAACAGAAGAGTTAGAAAATATTGCTTAAGATTATAATTTAGTATTTAGACATATAAACTCTTTAGGAAGAAATTCAATCCATGATAGAATAACTGTAATAGGAGTCATAAATGAAAGATCAAATTATAGAATAATTGCAGCAATAATTATAAGACAACTAAGAAGCTTTTCATGAATTATAAGATAAGTTGGCAAGCAGTTCAAAGCAGAAACAACAGTCATCAAATAAGAAGTCAGTCAAGAGTTAAGACAATGAAAAAGATGACGTCATATAAGAATTAGGTTAATAATTAGAAGCTAAAGATGAGGAAATTCGCAAATTGGAAGGTTAGCAATTTGTTTAAAAATAGATTTAATTGAAAACTTCAAACAACTCTATCAACATATGAGTGATGAAAAACAATAATTATAAGAGGAAGTCGATAAATTAGCAAATGAAAACAATCAATTCAGGGAAATCTTTAGTGTATTTTTTAATCATAATAATAGCAAAACTTACATCTATTTGGAATTGATCCCGAGTAATTAAATGAAGAAGGAGAGGAAGGAGAAAATGAATATCCTGAAAAAATTGCAGAAGAGAATGACGAGTAAAATGATTGATTTTTATTAAACAAACGAATAGAATTTGATAAATTCAATCTCAAAAGTTAAATTAATTTTAATTTCATATTTTATGTCTCTCTAGTATATCTCTATAAATTAACATTTTAGGAGAGTACTACCTAATCATAATTATAGATGCTAACCTATTTTATCACCAATCAATAGATCCAGCAAAATTTAGATTATAAATTTGCAATAATTGAATTAAGAAAACTCTAAACTAAAAATCTGTTGCATACTGATATTTAAACTTTCTAATTATCTCAATTTTTACATGTCATTCAAAATCAGCAGAATATTAGGACATTATTAATATGATTAATAGAATTATCTTTTATTTATGATTAAAATTTGGAATTGAAGTAATGTTCAAAATAATTATTTATTCAACCATTTTTCCTAATGTTAAATCTACTTATTTCACATAAATTCTATTTCTACTTAAATGATAATAGAAAGCAAAAGATTAGGATTAATAATTTAGAATCATATACCTGCAAATAATGAATTAAAGGGAAAATTAGGGAAATTGATTTAAGAACAGGAATATCCATGAGATTTATATTATTTAAGAAATGTTTTAAGACATTGAAATGAGATAATAGTTTAATAATATTAAAAGCCTAAATATTGCAGAGACTAATTATGAATATCTTATCCATCTAGTAGTATATAGAGACAATTGAAATGAGTATTTATTATTATTATTATTATTATTATTATTATTATTCTACCATGTCAAGAGAAGAGAAAACAAAATAGAATAAATCAAACTAATTTATCCAATTTAACTTCTTTTAGCTCTTCTATCTTCTCTTTATTCGCCTCCTCCATTTTTTACTTCATATAAAACTTGTTAGTTTTTTATTAAATGTATTAACATTTTAATTTAAATGATCTTTAATTAAATGCTTATAAGTAGCTCTCTTTGCATGTTTTTTACATTAAAACCCAGCTTTTCTTAAATGAATATTTATAACTATAAATTGAATATTTGAGAGTTGTTTTTTCTGTTGATATTTATAATTATGCGTTTTTATTATTAAAATATTTGATCAAGATGAGCATTATGTTTGATAAGCTATTTCAGCAATTCGCGAAATTTTATGAGAGCTTTAACCCTTCCTATTTTATAATTGCAGTAGTTGCTTTTTCTTAGGGAGTATAACACTTAGCTGATTTATCAATAAACTATATGCTTAAGGATGATTTTGGATTATCTCCAGCTATGATGGGGCTCTATTTGAGTTACACAACAACTCCTTGGATAGTAAAACCATTTTGGGGTTTAATAACAGATTCGAAGCCTTTATTTGGTTATAGAAGAAAATCCTACATAATCCTGTTTGGGATATTTGATGCATTAGGTTGGATTGCTTTATCTAAATATGGAACTGATAATTTATACTCTGCCCTTTTATTATTGTTTTTGATATAGTTGTCAACCTGTTTCGTGAATGTTGTCGGAGAAGCTATTCTAGTAGAAGTTGCTGCTTAAGCCTCAAGATAGTAAACAAATTTCTAACATGGAGCATCTAAGAATGTTTCAATATTCTTTGGAGTTCGAGCATTCGGAACACTAATAAGTGCATTCTTTTCTGGAGCATTATTACACTATTTCACAAAATAAGAAATATTTATGATGACAGCTGCATTTCCTTCACTATTGGTTTTGGTTTCATTCTTTTATGTTGAAGAGAAGGTTGATCCTAGAGCTTTGGATTAGAATGACAGAAGAAACAACACTATGTAATGTATCAAAGACTTTTGGACATTCTTTTAAAACCCCTTAATTTACAAGTATTATAATAATAGATTCAAGGCCAGTTGCATTGATATTTTGCTTTATGATGGCTCCTTCAAGTTCGACTATCATGTTCTTTTTCTACACTCAAGTTTTGGGCTTTGAACCTTCCTTCCTAGGATAATTAAAGTTTGTCTATGCATTGTCTACCATTTTGGGAGTGCTTCTTTATAACAACTATCTGAAAGATGTCCCGTTCAAAAAGATATTCATCACTACTACCATCCTTTATTATTTCTGTTATCAATCAATGATCATCCTTGTAACCAGAAAAAACGTTGAATGGGGTATAAATGACAAGTTCTTCTGTCTTGGAGATTCAGTAATGTTATAATTGGTAGGTGAATTGAATTTGATGCCCATATTGGTCTTAGCCTGTAGGATGTGTCCAAAGAATATTGAAGCTACTATGTATGCTATGTTGATGAGTACAATCAATTTTGGTAATCTATTATATTTGAAAATAAAGGATCTACATTGGGATCACAATGGGGAGCCCTTTTCCTAATCATGTTAGGAGTCAATCAAAATGATTACTCAAAATTATGGCTATTCATTATTGTGACAGGAGTATTCATTTTGATGCCACTTCCTTGGGTTGGTGTTGTATAAGAAGACAAAATCCTCAAATCAAGAGATTAGTAATTGGAGGAATTTAAATAGAAAGATTGCGAGTCTGACACTGTTTCCACAAGTAACTTAAGATAAGAGGATGACTAACAATAACTACTTTCAGAAAATGAGCAATAAAAGTCATGAAAAATATATAGAATACAAATATTAATTATTATTTTTCTCCTTTTCATTATAACTGATGAAAACTAGTTTAGCTTGTATTATAAATTTATAATTTTCATAGTACTATTTCTATATGATTTTGCTGATTGTTGTGATAAATGTATTATTTTTAATAAAATCTTGTATAAGGAAGATCAAAAAATAATTATGTTATTTCTTTTAAGAATGTATCGTGGTACAAAATTGGAATTTAAGAAACAGCTGGAAATAGAGCATGAAAATTATATATTTTGCATTTAATATTGATCATTAATTTAATACATAAAATTAATCTTTTGGATTTAAATACTAATCTAAAATTATTGAGATTTTTTTGTATATCAAATAAGATTTTCATTTATATTATAATTATAAAAGATATTAAAGTCTTAATTAGATTCTATGTAATTCATCTAGCTTCTTTCTTTCTTGAGCCCACAAGAATAACTTGGGAAATTTTATTATAAATTCATAAAAATGATTAGATGACATAATTAATCAAATCAAATTAGATCAAATATCAAAAATTCATTATTTGAAATAATTTTATTTGATATATGTAAGGTTTAGAACTTTATTTTTATAAATCATTCTTAATCAGTTTCTTATGTTATAATCAGGCAATTCTGAGGTGATGTAAGAACTTTCTCAGTATTACCCTCTGTAGGTCTAATCACTATGATTATAATAAATACATTTATTTGTTTGCTATTTTAGACAGCAAAAGCGTTGTATTTCTTTAGGTTTTCCTCGTTAGCATCAAAGATGATTGAGGAGCTCCTGGATCAAGACTTAGTTGATGTTTGAAGAGATGGTTGTCGCTCTCTCGTGTTAAGAAGTTAAGACTCGACATTCTCTTGAATTAAGATTTTCTTTCGTTTATTTGCAGATTGAGATTTTCATACTGCAATTTTTCCATTTTGTTACGTTCCTCTTGTAAAATTTTAAAATCATTAAAATCTCTATTAAATTTTATATCTTGAGTTTTGACCACAGAGAACCTTTTCTATACTTTGGTCAAAATCCCTCTCATGGAGGACATTTTTTCAAATTCTTATTTTCTCCTTCTTTCTTCTCTAATCCCAATGATTTCATCAAGCAAAGCCTTCCTTTATGTCTGATTTTCAAGAAATCTCAAGGACTAAGATACTTGACGGGGATCAAACGGGTTTTAAAGCATGTCAATGGCCTTTGTGACCATTTGCTTGTTTCGTTTAAGCTTTTACAGTTGAAGTTTCTATGAAAAATTGTGATTAGTAGAAGAGGTTTGAGTTAAAGAATGTTTGATCATTTTATAAATTAATGATTAATTAAAATTCATTAACTTCATATTTTTATCTAGTTTGCTGAATATACATAGAAAATATCTTAATATTATTTACTAATACGAAAAAAACATGCTGGAAGATGACTACTATTTTATATGATGTGTATATAATTTTGTTTAAGCAAGTATAAATAATTAATTAACAAAGCTTTTTAACGACATTATTAAAAAATAAAATGTCTCAACAACAATCCATCCAGAAATCAGCCACTTAATCAACTCTTAGAACTTTTACAGATTATGGAGGATAATAACGATTAGTCAACTATGCGAATTTATAAAGGAATCTTTCTCCTTAAGCTGAATTGTGTCTAGCCAAGGATTACAATTCCAAAATCAATAAATATGTGTATATATCACATGATATTCTAGAAAACAAGAGAGGACTGCATGTACATTGCCCTCTGAGTGCGATAGTAAAACTATTGAGATGTGCAAGGAAAACTTAAATAAAATTGCAACTCTTTAAAAAAACAATCCTACACTCAAACCAAGCGACCCCATAACTCAAGAGAGCAGATCATTAAATGAAAACAAGAGCCATATAATCAAAACTCCTCTGAGTGATGTCGATAATCTATGGAATTTTCATAATAATCCTATTGCTCCAAGACAAAATCCGAATTCTAAAGTGAATTATCAAACTTAATAATCTGATTGGAAACCTAGTTAAAAATCAATCCAACCAGCTCCTGCAAAAACAAAGGATCTTTTTGAAAAAAGAGAACTCAAAGTGGCTGAATCAAAGCCAACAGCCAGGAACCCTATCTTAGAGGATAATTAGACAAAACAATATGGAAAACATGAATCATATGGAAAGTCAGATCATTTAGAGTGCAAGAAATTGCTATCAAATGGTTATGGTTAGGAATTGAAATACAAAGAGGATGTAATATTTAAGTATTTATGGTTAGAAACATATGGCGTAGAAACCAAATTCATTTTAACTATCCGATAGAACCTTCAATTATTCAACAGTGAATTAAGGTGATTACAGAAAGAAGCCATCAGAGTTTGAAAACAAAAATACATTTTTTACTAGAAGATGAGTAAAATTACATATAACTATTATAAATATCATTATATAATTCATTATTCATAAAGGAGACTAATTAACTTTTTTTATTGTTGATCTATTAAATCAATTTTGAAGATATCGTTAAGAATGTCTTTGTAACACTTCAAAATCACGATTAAATCAGCATCGATTGATTGAAGAGAGGATGAAAGTGATTGAATCCTTACAAAATTTTCATTCTGTAATGATAAGCAATGCTCTATTTTATTTGAAATCTCTATATTTTAAGAGTCTTGAGTCTCCTTTAATTTAAGCACGGCATTATTGATCTCGCTATATAGTTGGAAGCAATTACGTGATTTCCTTCGATTGCTAGTGTAAATGCGAAATCAAAGCCTTTTAGCTCTCAGTAATTTCTATGTACTATTGTTGCAAATTGTTGGCACTAAATGACATAAACTTTTCATTAAGAGCCTTAATGGTCTTTTCTAACTTTTAATTGTTAGCAGTATATTGATCTTACACTTCTTTGGTCAATTTAATATAATTGTCCTCGTTAGTTCTGAGTCTCTTCTCCAATGCGGCAATCTTACTATTGTCAGACACTGCTTATTATGACATGTTGGGAAGAATGGCTAATTAATACTTTGAATTTTACCTGAATGTTATTTGGAGTTTGATCTTCTACCTTGAGGACTTTTCAATTTATCTTGGGCACTCATAATGCTGACATTATCGTTCTATGGCAATGAGATTTAGCTTTAATTACGGAGTAGTCCACTTGTGTCATTATTTGAGTCATCTTTTTTTGCACTCGCTTTATTTCCATTTGGACTGTAAGGACTAGTTTAATTATATTGCAATTTCTGTAGATGTGAATTAAGTTCTGTCAAGTTGTCCCTATTTTCAAGTCTGTCTTGGAATTCTGTTAATTTGGCTTCAATTGAGATGATGATTTGTTTGAAGACCAGACCACTAACATTATCATCATCTTTAAGAGAATTGGCTAATTCAACAATTTCAATTAGACAATTCTATTTAACTTTAGGTTCTATGGGGATAGGTTGGATTATAAGTGGTTTAGAAGTATCGAGTCCATTTGATTCATTGGCAATCTCTTTTTTTGAATTGGATGATAGATTTGTAACATTATCCTTTGGTTTTGGAATTGATTTTCCTGGTTTTCTTTCTGATTGAATTGACGTTTTCATTTTTAGTTTATTTTTGTTGGAATAAAAATAATAAAATAATAAAATATAAAATATTATTGTTAAATAAAATAACTTAAAGATAATAAATAAAATAAATTAGTTCACAATAAGTCTTCTGTTGTTTCATCCACTTCCTTTATGAAGAATTCCTCGAATAAATTTTTGTCTGAATTGGAAGGTTTCTTAATAATCCCAAATTAATCTTATTAAGGAGTATATTTGGATGAAGCCATCAATCCCTCATATGGCATAACATCAATGCTTCTATCTAAATGTGCACCCAATTGACTAAGAAATTTATTATTGTTGGTGGACTACTAATCATCTCTCATATCTATACTACTTTCAATTTTATCTATGTTTTCTAATTAGTCCTAATAAGATAATTTATCTAAATAAATATGAATGAATACTTGATGAAGCACTAAATTAATGTCCAAAACTTCTATCAAGTAATTCTTATTTGGATCCCAACCGACTCATCAGTGCTGTACTACTAGTGATTGAATTCATCAATTAAATGAGTCCGTACTACTCCCCATTTCTTTCAATGATATGGATATCACTAAAACTTTTAACTAAATCCTCAATCATAATTTCATCATTCCTATCTCCATTTTAACTATTTTATAATTTTTAAATGACATTTCCCCATATATTATCATCTAACCTAAGACTAGAGTGCAATGATCTATCCTAACAACAATTATTCTAAGCAAAACTTAATTTATTTATAAAAGCCATCACTTCTTTAATAGTACTAATTTGGAAAAATGGATGCTACAAAGCAGCATCAACAGTGATTCTCTCACTTTTATTTGGATTCAACATAGCCATAATCAAATTACCTAGTGGCTATTCAAGTGTTTTTAATGAT
The DNA here is from genome assembly GCA_905182995.1 of Paramecium octaurelia. Taxonomy (NCBI): domain Eukaryota; phylum Ciliophora; class Oligohymenophorea; order Peniculida; family Parameciidae; genus Paramecium; species Paramecium octaurelia. The sequence continues at coordinate 59,945 of CAJJDP010000063.1, forward strand.
TCTTAAAATCTCCATTCATTTTAATTACCCAACAGCTCTATAAAATCTGTTAATTCATTTGAATGCAACGGTAATTTTTGGAAAATACATTAATAGGTAATGACTCCAATTGCCCAAATGTCAACCTCATTTGAATAACTAGCTTTATGATATATTTCTGGAGCACAATAAAAGATGTTACCCGTTTTTGTCAACATTTCAATTTGCTATCCTTTTGATGAGAATCTTCTTGAGACTCCAAAATCAACAATTTTGACATTGGGAGGTTCACTATCCCCATCCAAATTAACTAGTATATTATCTGGCTTTAAATCTCTATGGCATATTCCTTTTGAATGGGCGTGCTGAATTCCCAAAAGAAGCTGTTTTATCACAATCTTTAACTCCTCGGGAGTCAGAGGTCTTTTCTTTATTATGCTTTCCAAACTCGGGAACTTACAGTACTCCATTACTAAATGAGAAGTTTCCATCTTTTCATTGATGTAAAGCTCTATATCCTGAGCAATGTTTGGATGTTTTAGACATCTTGTATTATTGAATGTGCGTTTAACATTGCTCTGAATCTCTTGATCTCCAGATCTAACTATTTTTACAGCATATGTCTCTCCTGTGCTTTTCTTCTTTGCTATCTTAACTACGGCATGAGCTCCTTGACCTTTAAATTATATTTAAATTTATACCTAAAGTTTACAGACATTAGTAATAGTCTTCAAATCGTTTGCATACCTCTGGTTCATCCATCTTAAGAACAGGAGCATCGTCACTAAATTGAATCTACGTTTTTAATCTATTCGCCATTAAAATAAATAAGTTTAATGTTAAGTTAAGTGAAAAATAAAGCCATCATAGTAGACCCTTTATAACTTATAAAACTAATAATTCTGATCTCATCTCCAGCTGGATCTAGTTATTCTAATCCTGGGATTAAATCTGGTTGCCAATAACACAGCAGACATATAATTTTATCTATAATCAAAACATCCTTAAATTTCTATAATGTTGTAATTACAGGCATCTTTTTCAGATGAATATTTAATATATTGAAGATCTTTAGAAAAATAATCATGTGGCATGTGTTCTATTAGTGAATGTAGTCTTCTAATCATTGAAAATATGGAAAAAAGAATGGACTTCAATAATATTATGAATTATAGAATAAGGAATCAGTTGAATATATTTAAGAATAACATTAAATAAAATCATTTTTTAAGATCACTATAATTGTAATCAAGATTAACTAAAATTAATTTGAAGTTGTAGTTTAATTATAAGCTTCCTTTGATGAATAAGATTTAATTGTAATCTACACAGGAATTTGATTCCAAGAAAATTGAAAAATTGAGAGTATAAAAATTGGAAGGACTAATATATCAAATTAAACATTATTTTCTAAATCAATAATATAACTTTCTGAAATATTAGTAGAAATACCCAATTACTTAATTAATACTGATTATAAGAAGAAGAAGAATTTAAGAGTGATTTACCATAGCCATACCAATCTTAATCAAAGTTCTAAACTTTGACTACCAAAATAAAATAGATTCTACATTACATTTTTATTTCATGTTCTGTTTGTTATTTTATTCATCACATTTTAATAGTATGATAATAATTAACTTCAAGTTTAAGTGGGTTATTAATCATTACCCCAATTTTTCAAGCTATGATTAGGGTATGTTGAATATTGAAGATCGAATTCACTCACTTTTTTGAATATACCATTCTTACCTATAATATTTAATATGTTTACCTTGATGAATATTCATCATTCCTTTAAATAGATTTGTATATGCTCCAACCATTACACAAACATCTCCTGGAGATATGGCTGACTCGTCCATATCATGTACATTCAAGAAAGCACTGCCAGTCTCATCTGCAATCCAATACTTAGTGATTTTCTTTTAAGTCTTAGTGATTTATGATTCAATTTTTTTTAGTACTATGAACCTGATAAAGTGGATTATTTGGCTTACTTGAATTCTAAGTTCTTTTGGGTTGGGTACATATTTTTGATTTGGTTTTCGAATTTCTGCTTAAAGAGAATGGAATTGAGTTGTTCAAACACCTATTAATTAATCATTTAATTAATTATGATATATGTTATTTTAGGAATACTCACTCTAATCTATTTAATAACTCAACCACTCTTAGTGGTTATCTATTTCAAAATTAGGTATGGCAAAAGAGTAATTATTCAATATGCTCCGATGTTAGGACTTCTTCGTACTCTAAGTCAATCAAGGGCAATCAATGGCGATGCATTTGAAGCACTATCCAAACAAATAGGGAACAATAGATAAGCTGACATTTTAGTTACTAATTTGCTATTTCGACCTATGATCGTCTTCCTAAAACCAAAATACTATCGAATATTCATGCAATAACATTAAGATTATAGTAAATTCCCTATGATAGTCGACAAGAGATTGATATCAAAAGGCATGTTGATGGAAGGGGGAGCCAAATGGCTACAGTAAAAACGCCTTTTGGGATCTCATTTCGAATATAACAAGCTCATAAACCTTATTCCGATGATAAATGATGTAGCCCAAAAGAAATTGGCCAATTTACCTAATGAAGTATTCCCAGCCATGAATTTGGCCTCTTCGATTACGGGTGAGGTTGTTCTCAAGGCTTTCTTCGGGGAGGATATTGCTTAATTGAGTCTAAATGGACAAGATCCCTCATAATGCGTCACTCAATTAATCACTCGATTTGGATAATTAATAACTGAATCTCGATTCTTTCAAATAAAGAGGGCATTGCTTGAAGAAAAAGTGTTCAGTCTATTCCCAAGAAAAATCGAATAGGACCTGTATGAATTAAATACCGTTATGCTTGATCACATGAGAAAGGCAATAAAAAATAGAATGGAAAAATTAAAGAATTGTAAGAACATTGAACACCAGGATTACCTAGACGTTTATTTGGATGTTTACCTAAACAAAAACGATTCTATGGATCCACCCATAACAGAAGATGAAATACTACAATAATCTATCACACTATACTTTGCAGGAACTGAAACTACTGCAAATCTAGTAACGACAGCTTGTTATTTTTTAGCTGAGAATCAGCTACTTTAAGAAGAAATATACCAGGAAATTCTTGAAGTCTTGAATGGAGAACAAAATATAACAGCTAAACACTTACAAAATCTTTAAAAAGTAACAGGACTTTTAATGGAATGTCTTCGATTAAAACCAGTTGCTCCTATGTTGATATCTAAACAAGCATTAAAGGATTTATACATCAAGGATATATTCATCAAAAAAGGTATATATTTGATCTTATCAATGTTTAGGATGGTATGTCAATTACATGGTATTATCAAATGCATAAAATCAGAAATACTTTTCGAATCCAACCGAGATCGACATTACGAGGTGGAAGGCTGATGGAACTCTCAAAGATACATCCATCGATCCATTTGCTTTTGTGCCATTTTCAGCTGGAGGTAGAAATTGCATAGGATAATATCTTGCAATTATAGAGAGCAAAATTGTAGTCTCAAAAATACTGTTAAACTATAGATTGAAATTGAATCAGAAAATTGGAAGAGCGGAGTGGATAGCTAAAATTACATATGGACTATCAAATCAAGATTATATAATATGGGAAGCTAGATGATGTTTAAAATTTTAATGTTTAGATTTTCATTACAAAAAATTTAAATGGTCACACTTCGGCATACATTATGAATGTCTCACCTTAAGTTATTGAATTAATTTGATGAATTAATTATACTTAGGTGATTCTCCTCCATCTTGATTATCAAATAAATTAGGAGGGTATTATAATCCAACATATTGACATGCTTTAAGAAATTGTATCTATTCTTAAGGTAACATCAACTTTTGGTACAGATATTTGCTATCTTGATTCGGAATAGAATTTTTTGAAATTTGTAAATCTAATTTTTTACTAAAACTTTCAAAGCTTTTCTCAATTCTAGGTAGAGAGGTAGATCTGATTTTTTGATTGGAGAACACAATGCTTCTATTGTTCTTATCTTAACTTATGCTAAATCGTTTGTTTCTTTCTTCGATCGTTGGAATTTATATAAATTTTTTGATCAAACTATTTACTTATTTTCTATTCTTTAATTTCAATATTTCACTTCCTTGTGCTTCAATCAAACTTATTTTATGATCCAACTCTGATTTCTGTGCTTTCATGATTATTTTAGCTTCTTGATACTTTATTATTTCCTCTTTCAATCTTCTTTCATAGTTTGCACTTGTTGTGTCAATTAATTACTTAAGTTCCTAATTTTGCTCTTATAAAAACATTATTTCAAAGCTACTCATATTCGTTTAGACCTCTTGATGAACCTTCTTTTTCTAGATCAATAGCTTTTTTAGCATGCCTTGATTATTTTTAATTGCATCTCGCATCTTTTCTGTTTCCTCCTCCACAATTTGCATTCCTTATGGAACCTCCTTAGGACTTGGATGCGAATCGATAATGTTTTTACTATTAATCGAGAGTTTGTGGATAAAATCCCCAATTGATGACATTTCAATACTTGCTCGACTTTGATTGACCTTGGCCACCTTATGTTTCTCTTTTATGCTCTATTGGATTAAACATTCGAAAGGGACACTCCTGGGATGCGGAGATAAATGCAATTGGAATTATTGAATCCACAATAGCAGATTATTCAGGATCACCAAGTGATATCCAGATAGAGTCTTTCATGATATTGCTTTACTATTACTTTTATCACTTCTCCCAAATACGCTAGATCATACTCGCCCAAACTCAGGATTAACTAGGCTTCGCACACTGTCACAATATTACAGTATTATCTCAGGTCTTCGATGTAGCCCTGTTAAATTTCTTGTTGTCGATCGTTGAATTGCACTTAAGCCTTTTACAAAACTTGCCTTATCTTCACTGTCAGTTTCTCCAAACTTAATAGCAGCTATTGAAAATTACTCTGGATATTGTATGGAACTCATCTGCTTTGTTATAATAAAAATGAATTATAATCTATATATCATTTATGGTTTGTTGTAAAATTAATAATTAAGCATGTATCTTAAACTCAATATACTAGTCAATCCTTTTTTCGAAATCAAATAAGGAAAAGTCTTTTATTCTCAACAATTCTTTATAGAAATATTTAATTTATTATTACAAAATGAGTTATGGTTGGCTCACCGAAAGTTCCTTGATCCCAGAACCCGCAGTTCCCATCAATGTGGATAACTCATCTGTAATTACATAATATATCCAAGCATAGATAGTTGCAATGAAGATTGCTTTGATGAAGGACAAACAAAATGAATAAGGAGCACTCTCAAAGGCCAAGGTAGTTAAAAAATAGGAGAAAAGAATCAACAAAGGAATTGAAGAACGAATTAAGAGAGATATGAAAGACACTGCAGCTGAAACTGATTAAAATCGTTTAGAAAAACTAAATGCAATCTTAACAAAGAAGGCTGAAATTTATGAGAGATAAAAACAAACTGGGATTGTCACTAAAAATTCATTGATTGACTTTAATTTAAAATAGATAAATGACATGAGTGAAAAAGATTAAGAGTATTAAATTATTTATTATTCTTAGACTATATGAAATGGAAAGACAAGAATTCATTAAAAAGAAGAAGGAAGAAATACATTAGGCATAGAGAAATCTGATAAACCAAAGACCTGAAATTGCAAATCCCTAACTTGGATTTCAGTAAAATTAATAAGAACTTGAAAGAATTTAATGGGAACAGCAAATGATGAAAGAAATAGAAAGTAACATTAAGGATTCTAATTAAATCCTTTTCGAAAAAGGACCGATTGAACAATCTTACGATAAAAGACTATCATAAGCAGAAAAAGAGTAACCATATTTATCATTTTCCTTAGAAAACTCCCAAATGTCTTAAGTGAGGAATAAGAGGCTAAAGAAAAGATATCAGAAATAGCAAGAAAAAGAAAAGAATTTCAAGAAATTAGAATGGAAAAACTAAAAAAGTTAATTAAAAAGTGATTATTTATTGTTAAGCTTAAATTAATATTATTCATTTGCAAAATAGAGCCAAAATTAGATTGTTCAATATACTCCTTTGAGTCACAATAAAAAATAAAAAGAATGCACAAAAATATAAATCTGTTATTTCATAATAAAATTTCTTACATTTGAAATATAATATTATTAAATGAATATCATTTGATTTATTTCTTGGGGTTCTTTTTATAAGTAAGTGTTTGCTATACTCTAATTAAAATTATAAGAGAAATATCCATAATTTTATACTTTTTCTTATTAATAATTATCATAAATTTATGAATTTATAGATATAGTCAGAGAAATGTATATTTCCTAACAAAAACAAACATTCATTTGGCCCAACGCCTTAAGCTGTGAAAATAAGTAACAAGCGATTAAAGAGAGAATCAAAAAGTGTTATGGAAGTCTCCTTTAAAAAGAATGATTAAGTGATAATAGTTGAAAATTGGAAAAAATACAACGAGGATGTTAGTAACCTTGAGCAACCTTAAACTCCTATAAGAAAGTTCAAAGAGACTAGCTGCACAGGTTGTTAAATTTTCTGATCAAATGAAATATATTTATATAAATTTGGACTGTTTTTTGAATATTTCCTTGTAGTGATTTTATAAATACATCCTCGAAAAAATCAAATATTTAGGATAAGAAAGTGTTCATTTACTTTATTCACTTCATAGTATAATTAAGTAATAAATGAAGGGAATTATCCATTTTCTCTTTTATTTAATGTGAGTTTTCTTACAAAAAGAAATCCATAAAAATTTAGATATAAAATTTCTCTTAAAATGAATATAATTAACTTCGTAATCAATTATTTATAAAAGATAAGAACAAAATATCATTATTTTAAAAATATATATGAATATGCTACAGGAATTAAATTTGTCTGACTCCGACTCATATCCTTAAAAGAAAAGAGGCAGAAGTACAAATGGTCGTCAAAGTAAAATTAGATAGATTATATTAGTGACAAGTTAGGAGAAGTTTGAGTTTTAAAAATAATATTAGTTGTTTTAACTGTTTTATGAAAGTTGCCAGAACATTTCAATAGACTTTGTGTATCTAAAAGAATATTTTAATGTTGGTTTAAATGATTGTCCCAGTGATGTTGAAATTTTAAAAATTCAAAAGAAACTACACAATCGGCGTTTTTCATCCAATCCTAAGAAAAGTTGGGGATTTGATGAAAAAAAAGTCTTGATTTGGGTGATTGGAAAGTATTGTTCTTTGAAATAGAAAAATTGCAGATTTTTAAATAGTGATGATTTTAATGAAATTGCATAATATTTATTTAGAAGAAATGCTGAGAACATCAAATAAAAATGGACGTCAATGCATAAATCATCCTTAATTACGCAACCATTCACTTAAGAAGAAGATCAGTAATTATAATTATTGTTTGAAAAATACAAAAACGATGAAAATAGATGGAAATAGATTGCTTAGGAGATGAGCAAAGTTAATCAGATATACAGAACTAGTAAGCAATTAAGGGAAAGATGGATTAATTATTTAGACCCGTCATTAATTAAAATTAAAGATCCTTGGACAGATAGAGAAGATTTAGAGTTGATTTATTAAATTTAATAAAAGGGAAAGAAATGGACTGAAATAGCAAAATAATTAAAACGAAATGAAAATTAAGTGAAGAACAGATTTAATGGTTTATTAAAAAGAGATGAAGTAGATGATGATTTAAATAAATTAATAGATAAAATACTATGGAGAATAAGCAAATATCCAACTGATGAATTGAACAATTAAAATGAAAAATAGCATTTCCATAATAATCATCATTAAAGTTTACTACTGGCTGTAGGCAATATTGAATCAATTACCAGAGAAACTTCCTATGAATTGACTCCTTGTATGGTTAATCTTAAGACTAACTAAATCTTTTTCACTCCCAATTACATGTTACAAGAAATCCTCTAATATTAATAATAAGATATTGGGGATGAATTTGAAAAAATCAAGAGAGAAATGGAGAAATTTGAACCTCCTCAATTTAGAGTGGCTTCTTTGTCAGTAATTAGTGAAGAGTATCAACAACCATAACTTTTACATAATCATCAACACTTTATACACTCATTCTCCGAGATACCCAATTTTGAATCATCTAATTTGCCTGCATCTATTGAAGTCAAGACATTCATTAATCCATTTTATTCCTTAAAGAATTTGCAGTAGAAGTACATTCGGTATCGGACAGACTTATTATTACCAAAAGTAATGAATACTATACCTTGGAAATCCTAACCCTAATTATTATTTTGTTGAAAATTAAATTCGTTTCGTTTTGTTATTAACTATTCAAATTGTATTAATTTAATATATTTCATTAATTAATCTGTTATTAATAAAGTATACTTTATATTTTATACTATCAATAAGTGAATAAAAACCAGAATATCAATTGTTGGTAGTAAAGTATAATATCACTGTTACATATTTCGTGTATTATTTTATGGGATTTAAAAACTGAAGCTATAATAATCATCAAATATTTCTTAAATTAAAGTTGAAATGTTCTTGAATTGTAATTTGATAAAATAGTATTATCTTTAAAGAATTCTATTAATACATTTTATTTTCATCGATTTCTGTTTGAAATCATTTAGTTAGGCTGAATAATATTATGGTTCTTAAATACTATAATATTTTAATTTTCATTTATTAACCTAAGCATAACTCTAGAATATTACTACAATAAATATCAAATTATGACTTAAAATAATATTATATCAACTTCGTATCATTCAATTTCTCAAAGATATACTCTTATATGTAATTGTTGATATCATGAATTATGCATTTTAAGTTTTGAGTAAATATAATATAAATTTAATTTAAATTGTTTCTATTGAATGGAGTAAATTTTTGGAAATTCTGTTTCGCACAGGAATTAAATAGCGTTATAAAGCGATTTTGCTTATTCAGCTGGCTAAAAGGTTGTGTATTATTCAATAGAAAATAATGAACAATAAATTTTTTTTATAGGATAAGCTTAAGTAAATTCCATACTTATATCCAGAGATGGTAATTTAATTTTTACAGGAGAACAAAGTTTTAAAAGTCCAGCAATCAATATTTATAAAGTAACTACAGAAAAAACCATTGAACCTGTTCATCGATTAATAGGTCATAAATTTGGAATTAAACAATTATTGGAATCTCCGATTAAACCCTTATTATTGTCTCTTGGAACAGAGTAAGATAAAACGCTATTTTTATGGGATTTATAAACAAATAAAAGTTTGGCTATCAACAAGCTTCAAAATAAAGTGAATTCAATTCGATTTTCAAAAACAGGAATTATTTTGATTAGTACAGGTTAGTCTCATTTACAATATTGGCAATTTCGTTAAGATGGTACTCCAATATTTGAAGGGTTGACTCTTTAATCTAGAAGCTTTTAATTATTTGACTAATTTGTATCAAAAAATTACATAGATTGTTTTATTGATGATAATGTGTATGCATTCACATCAGATGCCCTATTGTGTATCTTTTCATTGGCCACAAAGCAGATATTGTCTTTCATGCAACTAGATTTAATACATCTCTTTACATATACCTTCAATGGAACTTACTTTTTTTTTGGAAGTTCGAATTCTAAAATTTAGATTTGCGATTCTGATTTGTAACATGTTTCCTTTCTCACTTAAGACAATTAAACGACTCAGGAGTATGATTGCATAGGAATTGAAGCTAATGATGTTTATTTGATCTCTGCATATCGCAATAGGAATATTGCATTTTGGAACATAACTAATATGAATAAGATTGAATAAATAAGAGTACTTTATAGTCACAGCAATGCTATTAATGATTTGATTGTTCTTAAACCTTAATCAACTTAGGAAACATCATTCTTTGCTTCAATTAGTGAACAATATCTGACCATCTGGCACACCAATTCTAATATTAACCGAATCAGGAAACTGAATTTGCATTGCAATGTTACTTATGTAGAATAGTTCAAATCTGATTTTTAATATAATGAATTACGGTGTCTTTCTCTATCAAGTGATGGGTAATATTTGGCTATTGGAGACACTTATGGAGTATTGAAACTTTTTTCATTTGTCAGTTTTAAATAATTGGCCTCTACTTAAGCTCATACTTTGAAAATCACCGTAATTTAATACTGGCCTTTCAATAATCGCTTTATGACAGGATCCGAAGATAAAACCATAGCAATATATGAGAAATCAAACTTTAAAAATTATTATCTTCTTTCTCATCATACTGATTCGATTCTAAACATTTTTACTTATTAGAATAAGATCATTACTTATTCGAAAGATAGATATCTTGTATTTTTAGAATATTCCTAACAAAATTACAATATCTACCATAAATCTTAGATGAGTAGAATAAATTCAATTGATTAGGATCAAAATCTTCTCTTTATTTTATAAGATGGTGTAGTCTCTGTAATTGATATCTAGCGTAATCATTAGAAATTAATATTAAATATCCAAGATTGCTTAAAATTGAGAGTAAGTCATCAGGATAATTATAGCATTTTGGCAACGGCATCCTATAAAAAGGTTACACTTTACAAATACTAGAATGAAAAATACTATAAAAAAATAGAAGAATTAGATATTGATAATATAGCCATGATTGAATTCGCAAATAATAATACCCATTTAATTTTTATGACAAGAGAGGCGAATACAATAATACTGTGGAAACTCAATTCTATAAAATCATTAACTGCATAATAAACCCCATCTTTGCAATTGAGTTGGGTAAATAATAATTTTTGGAAGAATAATAAATAGGATTCGGAATAAGAATAATAAGAAGAATAAATCGAGGAAGATGGGATTATAAAATTTGATTCTGAAAGTGATGAAGGCCAGATTGAACAAAATAAAGTTGTATCTGAAACTCCAAGGTTAGATTTATTGGCTTTAACATTAGGAGCGTAGCATGCAGGGGAAATAAAAAAATAATTAGATTAAGCTACCTAATAAATTAATAAGTAAATTTAACTAAAATAAGAGGAACAAGATCTTTTGCATAATCCATTTTATGAAGAACAGAAAAGTATGCAAGAATTTCATAAGAAATAGAACACAAAAATTATGTAAAGGTAGTTATTGAAAAAAGAACCTAAAGTTGAATTAAAATAAAATTAAGTTAAGGATCAATAAAAGGTTGAATAAAATTACGCTATTACTAATAGTATTGCATTGCCTATTGAAAGTTTTTTAGGGTAAAAGAATCAAAATTAAATAGTAAAATATGATAAAATGCCCACTCTAGAAATGGACATCAAAAGATTTGAGAATAGTTAAGTTATGAAAAATATTTAATAGAGTATTCGTAATTAATCTAAATTCTAAAGTTCATTTCAACCTGAAAATTCTATCATGTTAAATTGCTCGTACAATTTTACTGAAAGAAAGCAGGATGATTAGAATTACGATGATGAGAATCTACTATATGTATTTGATTATCAAAGATAAAATAGTAAAATCAATAGATTAAAAGTGCCAAATTTCAAATGCGATTGATAATGATTTAATTGAATGAACTTATTGAATGTCTTAATTAAATGCATAAGCCAATAAAGGATAAAGTGTTATTAGAAGTTGATGAGAGTTTAGAAACTATTTCTAAAGAAATACAAGATATTAGACAAGTTGATTGTGAGTCAGTAGAAGAAAATTAAGAAGACAAAGAAGAATATATATGTAATATTAACATTTGAGTATTAATAGACAAGGCAGTGAGTTAATGCAGTGAAGAATTGTTTGAGAATTATGCCAAGAATTTACTTGGTAAACTGCTTAATTAATAATGAACTATGATGTAATTGTATTAATTATTTCATTTATTAACAATATTCGTATTCTCCATTATAGAACAATTGCATATTTTATATATTAAAAAAATGAATTTAATAATTGAATAATCATCCTGTATATGAATATAAATAGAATCAAATCCTTATAAGATAATATTAGGATTAAGGAAATAACTATGAAAAATTTAATTAGTTATTTTTTAATCTTAAAAAGTTGATTTTATATCGAAATATTTTGAAATAAATAATTAAATTAGAAAGAAAAATAATAATAGTAAATTGAGCTAAAATTATTATTAGAATCTTTAAAAACTTTATCATTTTTGAGATGATGTACCAATATATTAAAAGATGGCCATCATAACAAAAAATATTTGTTTATGTAAGTTTAATCTTAATATGATAGTGAGTTTGATTTGTTAAAATCCAAACACAAACACTAAAATTATAGATCTACATAATAAATGCATGCAGATGGGTAATCTTATGATTAGTCATGCTGCATTTAAATTTGCACAAAACTACAGGATTTTAGTCAGAAATAATAACATATTTCAATGAGATTGTTGAAGAACAGGGTACCGAATTGTTGTTGTATCTATTTTATGAGGATGATAAGATTAAATGCTTCTAAGATCAATGATATAATATTTAGAGACTTTCCACATGATGTATCCAGAAAGCATTTTGCCAATAGAATTTTACAGTTAATTGTTAGATACAACACAAACAAGTCATTTGAGATTGTTGACCATAGTACTGATGAGAAATTCAAAGGTTACATAAAATGTAGCCAATTATGGAGTGCATAAAAGGAGATTGAAGGGGTTTGCTTATATGAGTAATGAAGCCAAAGAATTATTAAAAAAATATATTTGTGATAATTAACTCATGATCTTAAAAATTAGATAACTCTTTTCTACGATTGCGGAGCCAGTCTCAGGAGGTAGATAATGGATGAAGTTCTTTCAAAATTCCACAGGGATACAAATAAACATTGAAAGGAGTTTGAAAAATGAAGCTGTATTCATTTTTTTATATCATAGACTGAAAATCTCAATTACTATGTTCGTTAAAATTACAAGACTTTTAATTAAGAATAGTTGTTTTCAGCATACATTAAAAAGGATTTGCAGTTCGAAATTTAAAAATAAGTGTAAATGGAGATCTTAGAACGATTTGTAGCAGATTAAATGAATTTTAATGAGAATATGCTGATCACATTTTTAAACAAGGAAGCTCAATTGTTACCAGCCTATTATTCAGTAATAGCATAAAACCTCCTTTTAAATGGTCTGAAGATCTTTGATTAGCTTAATATTTATTAATAGATAGAATATATGAGATTATGTTTGTAATCTGGGTTTTTGCATGCAGACATTCTTTAGAAATTCATCCTAAATCTAAAGATCGATGATGAATTCATAGATTCCTTGTCATTGCTTCAATTCAGAAACATAATGACATTATTTGGATATTGTGCTACATCACCATATGATTTAGGATTGTAGCCAGGATTCATAGATTACTTGTGTAATAAATATATCCAAAAATTAAGTAATTTCGAATTGGTAGCATCTGAAATTATGAAATATGAGTTTTCTCAACTCATGATAAATTATCATTTTAGTTTTTTGAGTGAGGAATAATATTCAGAAATTAAGATAGCTTACGCAAGAATGTAAATATTTATATTCTAAATTAGACTTGAGAAGTTGTTCAATAAGAATTATAATTTTGTAGTCCACAGAAATTTGAATAGTAAGGATGTTGCTAAGAAATTATTGTGGCTTTATCAACCAGATGATTTTAAATTGTTGCAAAGATCCCTTACTCATTTGATTACCAATACAATTTACTAAGGAGAATTCAAAGCTGATCATATGATTTATTCATTGCCATGTAACTAATCCTCATTTATATCAATAGTGTATTTTAGGTATTTCAGTCCATAACTGTACTCCTTATTATTAAAATAATGTCAGAAACAGAATTAAAATTACAAAACATCAAAGTATGATATAAGGCAGTTTATGTTCTTATTGAATAGCAATGCCCTTAAAGGATTTCGAACAATAATGTATGATAAAACAATACTTGATGATGTTGAGAATTTTATAAAAAGCACCCTCATTTCATACCTAAGCAATGTTAAAGATGAAGAACTCCTAATTTTTGAGGAAATATTTAATCCAAGTATGGAGTAAGATACTGAACTTGACTTTAATGATGCGGAATATGCTGAAATCCTACCTTATTTTTAAAATAATAACAAAAATTAAGACGCATAAAATCAAGTAAATCAAAGGCAATTTTTAAACAATTTAACTCTGAAATTCAAATCTGTATAAAACACTTTATATTAAAGTGGATTTCAAAGAATCTCAACTTAAAAAATAAATAAAAGAGTTTCAATTTTAGAACCTGTTCTAAGTTTCATTGAAGTCTTATATTATGCATCAATTTTAATTCCTGAATTCCAACCATAGACAAAATTATTTAAAACTCCATAGATGTTTAAATTAGTAAATAATCTCATTTATTTGCCAAATCTGTTAGAGCATTTGGTTTAAGTGAATCAAATATGGCCTAATCTATTTAGCGATGAATTGAAATCGATAATCACTGCCAGCAAAGCAAAAATAGATGAAGTCTACAATACTTGTCAAGATTGTCAAGAATTCATTGATAAAGTTGAAGGACAAATAGACTTAACTGGATCACACAAATCTAGAAAATTATAATATAGAAACAAAACCTATCAAGGATTGTTACAATTATTCAATTTTGCTCGTCCAAAACCACACAATAAATTATCTCCAATATTAAAAAACCCATCTGAAGAGTACACAATAGAAGAGACATATTCAAATTAAGAAGTGAATCTGTATTGGAAACTATCACAAAGGAGTGATAATGTAATTTAGCACACTCATTTCAAAGAACTGGTGTGGTAGGCACTTAAACTTGATAAGAATTAATGGATTATGAATTATAGTGACTTTCCTCATCTTGTCGATTTTGCTTGTCCGAAGCAGAAAGTTGTAGTTTTCTTGGAGGAGTACCCTCGTTTAATTAGAGGGTTGCATAAAGTGTACACTGTGGAGACGGAAAGGGCAGTGGAGCATTTCTCTAGACTTGGATATCAAGTTGTGTTTATAGATTATAATGTGTATCATCCAGATAATGAGTAGATGTTGAACATTTTGAAATAAAAATTTGTATTTCGTTATAATTGAATTAAATAATATTATGAACGAAATTACAATCCCATGTTCTAATTGCAAACAACCAATTGCAGAATCTAAACATATGCTTCATGAAACATATTGCCTACGTAATAATATAAAATGTCCTAAATGTGGAGTATTTTACGATAAAAATGATCCAGATAGTCATGAGGAGGAATACCATAAAAAAGAAAAATGTTAATATTGTTCCTTTGAAACTGAAGGTCACTTTCTATATTATTTAAATAGATTTGAAAAAACATAAATGCTTAAAGAAACCAAAATAATGCATGCATTGCGATCTTTCTTTCCCAGCTGATTAGTTATATTATCATGAGACTCAATGTGGAAGTAGGACATAAAAATGCGATATCTGCAATAGTTATATTATAATGAGAGAGTACCAAACTCATCTTATGACTTGTACACCTAAACCAAAACCTGATTCCTCTTAATAATAGAAAAAGCCAACCTATTAAGAAATTTTTGATAAACAAAATTATGACACCCCCAAAATAGATGATAAAATTGATCAATAGAAATTCAATAGCAAAAAGGAAACACTCCAATAAAATACCTCAAACCAAGTCTCATCCAAACAATAAGTACAGACACAATAACAATAATAATAACAACAAACCAGAATTGCAGGATCTGGATATAAATATGGATCGGCAGCTGGTGAGTCCAAAACTTCCTATCAACTAAAAGACGAAGATAAAAATAGATAAAAGGATGCAATTAGACCTCCGTCTTCTAATAATCAAACAGGTTTTAGACCTTAGCCTTAAATCGCAACATAAGGAACATAACCTAAATAATAATCATATAATACTACCTATAATCAAAGATAATAGAATTCCACAAAAAATGAAGAAAAAACACAATTTGATAATCAATATGAAAGGTAATAGTATATAAATAAATAATCCCAACAATCTTAACCACAACCGTAATAATAGTAAAAGTAATCAACACAAGGTTAGAAAAGTTTAGAGAGCTATAAATATTCTTAAAATGATAAACAACAATTTTAGACTTAAAATAATAATAATCCTGGTTTAAGAAGACCAGATACTGCAATAGCAAGAGAAGTCTAAAAATAAATATAGTTGGAAGAAGAATTTGGGATAAGTCCAGAAGAGTATTTAGAATAACAAATATTTAATACAATGCCAATAAATGGAAAGACAGAAAAAACTCAGCCTGTCAAAAAAACACCACCGCCTTAACCTGTAATACCAGCAAGGGTTCCTTAGAATTATGATAACAAGGATTTCGATTTCGATTTCGACGATATTACAGAGGAAGAAAAACTTGCATAATAATAAATAATGGAAAGTTTAAAGGATAATAGGAAAAAACGCTGAATCCTATATTTTAATTATATAAGTGTAAATTTATATATATATGAGTTATGTGCTGTTTAAAAATTAGAAGTAATAGGCGATTCTTAAAATTAATAATAATTTATTTTTTATTATATTAATTGTTTAATTTAAGACTATTAATAGTTGATATCATCAATATAAGTTAACTATTATTGATTAATAAATTTTCTTCATTATTACATGTATGCTTTGTGAAAACACGATGTCTTGGCATTAAAACAATAATGTAGAATTATTTTTGTTGCTAAAGCATAAATTTCTTGTCAAATTTACTTATTTGAAGACCCTACAGCTTCTCTCTAAGTTTAATCCACAATACCTTTCTCAAACAATTAGATTGTTAATTAATCCATCCGGATGAGAATAATATCAAGATTCATAAAAATAAGAGAAGAAGAGATGTATATAATAAGGATTAATGTAAAAGAATGAGGAATTTAGTTTTTCAATTATGTAAATTAATTGAAGCTGTATTTCTTAATTGATTTATTCCATCTGTTGTCTTATTTTTACAACTATCTTCGAACTCAGATTAAGTGTATGAGTAAATAATCATAAGATATTTCTTGTTCAAGAGTATTAAAAATAAATTTTATGAAAATCTTAATTTTGATAAGTATTAGGTGGGGTGATGGAAAAATTTAGATTGATAAATATAATTGAAAAATATAAATTTTAAAAAGGAGTGACTACTATGCTTTTTATTTAATAATACTGATGCACCTTAACATGAAGAGGAAGTAGGAGGCTTTTGGATTATGCCTGCTTATGATTGGGGATGATAGACAATCTTCTCCAAAAACTTATACCTAAACTACCTACTCTTAAGGTAATATGACAACCTTTACTAAGCTCAACTGAAGTGTGAAGTAGATTATGAAAGATATTATGTAAAAAAGATAGATCTAATAAAAGTATGATCAAAGATACGATTTATTTTGAAAATTCTTTGGTTGACTTGTAACTTGATAAATTATATGAGTAACTGTTGTCCAGAGACAAATTTCACTTTTGAATTATAGAAAATTATTATGGAATCAAAGCTCACCAGAAATGAATAGAATTAAATAGACTTTAATAGGTTCAAAAGGAACAAAGATATTAACAGCCATCCTTGTAAATGCAGGTTGGTTTGAGATTCATTAGGCACATTTAAGTAAACTGAAAGAACAATACATTGAAAAACCAAATAATAGCTTTGACATTGATATAGTCCTTAATTTTAAAAGTTACTTTCCTAAGTAGAATATTGACTCTTTTCTTTTTAACCAACTGAGTAATTATTGAATAGTTAATTTAGAAATATTTCATTAGGACAAGAGGAGTATTTTACACCTTCACTGTGGTACTAGATTGTACGGAATTGACAAAATTTATATTATTAATATTAATTAATAAATATAAATGGGTAATGGATAATGTTGCAAAAGGGTGGAACGAGTCGAAACTCTAGAATTAGATAACAGTCCTCCTTAAAATACTAAACATGCTTCACCTTTTGATGAGCCACAACAAATGGTTTCACTCTCTGATTCTGACGAAGAATATTAACCTTAAAAACAGCATCAGTTTGGAGTATTCAAAGAAAGACAAAAATCTTCTCAGCTGTCAACTGGTTAACAATATTCTTTTTAAACTCTACCATCTGAATAATAATTCTCAAATTTTATTACTTTTTAAGCCATTCCATCTCAGTAAGGAATTCATAATAATGTATTCTCCAAATTTCAAAAGGAGATGAATGAGTTTGCTAGTAAATAAACCAAAAATTAAAAGAACTTGTAAAAATAATGAATGATTTGTATTTTTGTTATACTTATATATCAACTTTTAAACAAAATATTCATCATTATATTTTAAGAATTTTCCAACATAAATTCTTAGACAATCATGATTCTAACAATTATTATTCTGTCTGATTTATTAAAAATAATCACTAATATTTTATATAATATCTTATAACTCTCTTTTTTTATACTGAATTAGATTGTTATATAAATACTCATTGATGTTTATCTTCTCATATTATTTCAACCTTCTCAAAGTTTCAAAGCCTACATGATATGGTCTATTTAAAACAAAATCAACTCCTTTAATCCAAGCCTATGGTTCAGTACAAAATACTCTTCACATAACAAACTATTATAATTCAAGATTAAATTTTCTTTTATTTTGTGTAATAGAAGACAACAGCTTTATTATTAAATAAAAATTAGAGTTCTAGATCAATCAAAATTGTAAAGACTAATAAAATTGAATTCCTTCCCTATCATACATTTAAGACAATTGAATAATGTCTCTATAAATGATGAAATTTACAACTTCATCAAATATACCTTCATATATTGTAGAGTTCTTTAATTTTATTTACTTCTTGATTGATTGGAGCTCTATATTTATATTTTTGATGCTTATTATTCGCTTAATTAGTGACAATAATGTTAAATTTAGATCTCATTTTCACTTACATGGGCTCTGGATGAACTAATAACTTGTATACATGATTTCTTATTCTCTAAAATGAAGGAGTTATACTTATTATTATTCATGTGGATTCATTTCAAAACATTAAGTATTCTTGTTACTTCGATCATAATATGATGAAATCTATTTTCATTTTTTATATCATCTACTCTAGTGATACAAAATAATTTAATCAAAATCATTCTAAAAATAGAAACCTTTTCTTAATCATCAATATTTTCTCCACTATTTTAATTTTCACGACACCACCTTGGTAGTCTTCTTGCCTAAGCAATTAGTTAATGATATTTAATTTCTACAACATCCTTTGAAATAATACCTTAACATTATTAAGTGTTCGCAAGTGTAACATTTAATTTTTCTAATGAAATCTTCAGTTTTTTTTAATCTTAAAGAATTTATCAAACTTGTATTCACCATTTGAATCAATGCCTTTGCCCTCTAAATATGAGAGATACTCAGATCTTTCTTCTATGTTTACATTCAGTTCCTTAGTCTAAATACATTACAATTTAGCAAATTAATTTTTCTCTTGTAGTATCTCCTTAAAGAATCCCTTGATTTATTTAAATTTATGAATCTTAATGGCATGTTGAATATTTATCATCAACTTGAAATCATTTCAAGAACTTTCTTCTCTATTTTCGGAGTGTAGCTGAATTGATGTTTGAATCATGGGAACTAAACTTGGTAAACTATAATATCATTTCAATCTAAAAAATATGAATTCAGTATTTGTTAACTAATCAACTTCTTTAACTTAAAAATAATTCTTAAATCCCTTTTAATTCTATTTATTAAGTCTCATAATAATCGCCTTATTAGTAAAGATTATTCGTTAGTAATGATCATATTATAGTCTCAAGATGTAAAATAAGTTGGTGATTATAATTTTCTCTAAAAAATGAATCTATCTTCTATAAGAAGCCTATAATTTATCAATTTTATGAAGTCAACATAATTAATTAGTATTTTTAAAGAATCAAAGCAAGTCATATAGCAATATATTGATATTTTCAAATAAAATGAAAGAAATGATATTTTTATCAATAGAACCAAAATTAACAATTAACTTTATTAGATTTGCCATAAAATTTAGTCTACAATTAAATTAGTTATTAAACTTGAAAATTAGTATTTTGTTATAAATTAAAATAGCCATTTGATAATTTTATTAAGTTATAATTTAAATAGTACAAGATAATTAGACACAAGAGGACAAGGATGCAAAGATAACCAAAAGCGTGACATTTTGTTTTGAGAAGAACATTGTTCATTCTATTTACAAATGCCCATCTGAGTATTTAAGTAAAAAAAAGAGGAAACAATTAAGCAGAAAAATCTCAAGTTCAATTAAAGGAAAATGGCTGTTGGATCAAACATCCTCTGATGAAGAAACCAAAAACTATTCAGATCTTGAAGATTATGAACACTTCTACAGCATTATTGAATGGAAAAAACTATAAGAAGCTTAACAATAAAAAATGACTCCCAATAATTAGAATGAAGATTAAAATTCAAAAAAAATCAATGATTTTAAAGATAGAATTTTGGATACTCCTAAATCATGTCTAAAGCAGATCAAGAAATTAGACATTCCCCCTCAATTAGACGAACCTTAATAAAAGGATTAAATAGATGATTAATAAACGGAAGTGTGTTCAGAAAAAAATCTAAATAAAGATAATCTTTTAAATGATTAATTCATTGTTGTAAGTAAGTTTAAAGATCATGGTGAAGGAGAAGAAGATCAAGTAAAATAATTAAAATAATCATAGATATCTATAAATCTTGATGATTTATTTGAATTCTAAAGTAATTATAAAGAATAGAAGACTCATGATCGATAAGATATTTCAATATATGATTCACTAAGGAAAAAAATAGATTTTAAATCAGCATTCAAGATTGTTGATATAGTAAAATTATATGAAAATATATGAAAAATTATTTAATATTATTTTGTAATACATTCTATTACTATTCCAATTAAATGTATTGTAAATTAAGATTGCAATTGATGTGTATGAAACTCAAGCGAAGTTGTCCATCAAAAGCATTCTTCTGTTTAAAATACTTCCTTAGGAATTGAATATTTCTGTTCTGCAAAGGTGCTGAATAAAGTTTTGCAAGTTCTAATATACAAATATCTTTGGTTAGCGAAAATTATTTAAGTATTGTATAAATAAATGGATAAGAATGTATAAATGAATTTGAGAGTAAGCCATAAATGATTATGAAGTTCTATATTTAAAACTATTGGCATTCGTATCATTAATTTTAGTAAAATCAGTATATTAACTATTATCCTAAATCTCAACATTGCCAACAAGTTTCTTAATATTTAAGTTCTTATTCAAAAAAGCTCCTCTTTCTTTTTTCTATTTTGCATGTCATCAAACACAAAGAATAATAACTTGTTAATTACTTAACATGATCAATAAAATTAGAATGGCCTTTTGGGATTGAATTTAAATAATAATCAAAGAATAGCAGTAATTTCAAGAAGATTTACTAATTTTAGTTCAATTCATAATTGTCTAATACCTATTTATAAACCTTATTAGTTTATAATATTTAAAGATGAACTGAATCAGAAAGGATTAATAATATTTAAGGAAAGTTTTAGTATAAAATAAAGATTAGTTAAATAGTATTCTTTGAGGAAATAATGAAATTAACTTTTGGGTCATTCTTTTTTTAGATTAATCAAAAATTCATATAATGACTGAAAATTAGCACAAGAAATAGTGAATTGAGATTGCTATTTGAGTTTTAGATGATTAATTAACTTACAAATATTCAACTTATAAATTTAATTAATTAAATTATATAAATAACGAATGTCTAGTGCCATCATAGGTAGGAAAGTTGATAAGGAAGTTCTGTTCAATATTGATGGGTAGCCAATTAATGATAGTAATAATTGATAATATGACTAGATGTCAAAGTTTTGAAGTTTGCAGCCACTCCTCAACCATAATTAGTTAAATCGTCCAAAGAGCCTGCTAAGAAAGAATAAGAAAAAAGTAAACAAAATAAATTGAACAACAATTCATCATAGAAAACAATACCCAAAAAGTCAACTTAAATTCCAAATTCAAAAAAACAAACAGAATCAAAAAAATAATAACCAACCACATAATCTCATACGGTATTTCAGAACATTACAAATCATCAAAAATCAGCTAAGTTGTCATCTCCTGAATCCCAAAGATCACCATAACACTCTCCTAAATCTAAATCGCCAATTCGAAGTCATAATGCCCCATACAGAGAACCAAGATAATTTAAACCTTTAAGTGAATAATTCCCAAATTTGGTTGGAGCATTATTTGAATAGAAGAAATTTACAGAGGATGTTGATGATGACTCTTAGACAAGTGGAACTGAATCCTATATCTCAGATAGAGAATAAGGAGATGATGAAATTAGGTAAGCACCTTAGCCAGAATCAAATCCTTAAGTATATAGAAATGTGAGTAAAATCGTTGCTGAAAATAACAAAAAATATGTGTATTCAAAAAAGGAAGAAGCAGAAAGATAGGAGAGAATGAGACAAGAAAAATTATAATAAAGAGAAAGAATGAAAAAATATGGCAAATAATAAATTGTTAGAGCCCATACTTAAAGGGAGAATTTTGAATAAAAATTTGCTTGGGGTGTCAATTAAAAAAAATTACAAGATGAAAAAATGAAGTTTACAAAATTATAAGAAGAAAAGGAATATGAACGACAGTTAAAAATTGAATAATAAGAAGAAGAGCAGAAACCTAATTAAGTTAATTTGGCTAAGTTATTCCCTGAAAGTTAAGACAGAGAGTCTCGCTATAAAAAAATGTGGGTAGAGGAAGCCAAAAAGGCAGTTGATAAGAAATAATTTTCATTATCTTAAAGGGAAAAAACTAAATCTCCAGTCAGATGTAAATCCTAACACTCCTCCAAGTTGAATTAAGACTTTTTTGAGTAAAATGCTAAAATCATTATTGATGAAATGTAATAGCAAAAGAAATAAAAGTAAAAGGAAACAATAATAAAAAAGCATAAGATTGATTATATTAATAGACAGGTAAAAGCAATCTTTTCATCAATGAAAAAGCGTAAGTGGACTCCAGATAAAGAATTTGATAACAAAGTAGGACCATCAGTAAGTTTAAGCAGAATCAAACAACCTAGAGATGATTTTGGAGTTAAAGAGATGTTCGAAGAGGCTGAAAATGAAGCAGAAGATCTTAATGAATAAGGAAAGGTTTAACATTATTNTTCCTTAGGAATTGAATATTTCTGTTCTGCAAAGGTGCTGAATAAAGTTTTGCAAGTTCTAATATACAAATATCTTTGGTTAGCGAAAATTATTTAAGTATTGTATAAATAAATGGATAAGAATGTATAAATGAATTTGAGAGTAAGCCATAAATGATTATGAAGTTCTATATTTAAAACTATTGGCATTCGTATCATTAATTTTAGTAAAATCAGTATATTAACTATTATCCTAAATCTCAACATTGCCAACAAGTTTCTTAATATTTAAGTTCTTATTCAAAAAAGCTCCTCTTTCTTTTTTCTATTTTGCATGTCATCAAACACAAAGAATAATAACTTGTTAATTACTTAACATGATCAATAAAATTAGAATGGCCTTTTGGGATTGAATTTAAATAATAATCAAAGAATAGCAGTAATTTCAAGAAGATTTACTAATTTTAGTTCAATTCATAATTGTCTAATACCTATTTATAAACCTTATTAGTTTATAATATTTAAAGATGAACTGAATCAGAAAGGATTAATAATATTTAAGGAAAGTTTTAGTATAAAATAAAGATTAGTTAAATAGTATTCTTTGAGGAAATAATGAAATTAACTTTTGGGTCATTCTTTTTTTAGATTAATCAAAAATTCATATAATGACTGAAAATTAGCACAAGAAATAGTGAATTGAGATTGCTATTTGAGTTTTAGATGATTAATTAACTTACAAATATTCAACTTATAAATTTAATTAATTAAATTATATAAATAACGAATGTCTAGTGCCATCATAGGTAGGAAAGTTGATAAGGAAGTTCTGTTCAATATTGATGGGTAGCCAATTAATGATAGTAATAATTGATAATATGACTAGATGTCAAAGTTTTGAAGTTTGCAGCCACTCCTCAACCATAATTAGTTAAATCGTCCAAAGAGCCTGCTAAGAAAGAATAAGAAAAAAGTAAACAAAATAAATTGAACAACAATTCATCATAGAAAACAATACCCAAAAAGTCAACTTAAATTCCAAATTCAAAAAAACAAACAGAATCAAAAAAATAATAACCAACCACATAATCTCATACGGTATTTCAGAACATTACAAATCATCAAAAATCAGCTAAGTTGTCATCTCCTGAATCCCAAAGATCACCATAACACTCTCCTAAATCTAAATCGCCAATTCGAAGTCATAATGCCCCATACAGAGAACCAAGATAATTTAAACCTTTAAGTGAATAATTCCCAAATTTGGTTGGAGCATTATTTGAATAGAAGAAATTTACAGAGGATGTTGATGATGACTCTTAGACAAGTGGAACTGAATCCTATATCTCAGATAGAGAATAAGGAGATGATGAAATTAGGTAAGCACCTTAGCCAGAATCAAATCCTTAAGTATATAGAAATGTGAGTAAAATCGTTGCTGAAAATAACAAAAAATATGTGTATTCAAAAAAGGAAGAAGCAGAAAGATAGGAGAGAATGAGACAAGAAAAATTATAATAAAGAGAAAGAATGAAAAAATATGGCAAATAATAAATTGTTAGAGCCCATACTTAAAGGGAGAATTTTGAATAAAAATTTGCTTGGGGTGTCAATTAAAAAAAATTACAAGATGAAAAAATGAAGTTTACAAAATTATAAGAAGAAAAGGAATATGAACGACAGTTAAAAATTGAATAATAAGAAGAAGAGCAGAAACCTAATTAAGTTAATTTGGCTAAGTTATTCCCTGAAAGTTAAGACAGAGAGTCTCGCTATAAAAAAATGTGGGTAGAGGAAGCCAAAAAGGCAGTTGATAAGAAATAATTTTCATTATCTTAAAGGGAAAAAACTAAATCTCCAGTCAGATGTAAATCCTAACACTCCTCCAAGTTGAATTAAGACTTTTTTGAGTAAAATGCTAAAATCATTATTGATGAAATGTAATAGCAAAAGAAATAAAAGTAAAAGGAAACAATAATAAAAAAGCATAAGATTGATTATATTAATAGACAGGTAAAAGCAATCTTTTCATCAATGAAAAAGCGTAAGTGGACTCCAGATAAAGAATTTGATAACAAAGTAGGACCATCAGTAAGTTTAAGCAGAATCAAACAACCTAGAGATGATTTTGGAGTTAAAGAGATGTTCGAAGAGGCTGAAAATGAAGCAGAAGATCTTAATGAATAAGGAAAGGTTTAACATTATTAACAAAAAGTGAAAAATGGGAAAGTTCTGACTTCCAGAGAAGTTAGAGAATTTAAAGAAGATTAAGAAAAGAAATAAAAAAAAGTTGAAAAATTTAAAACTGATCTTAAAGATAGAAAAAATATTACTTTAAAGAATCCAGAACCTCTTACAGAGAAGGAACTCAAGTTAAAAAGAGAAATGGCTTAGCAAATTGATATTAAAGGAGAGGTGGAAAAATAAATAAAGAAATCATAAACTAAAGAACCAAGAAATCCTTAGAAAGTTCAAAAGACAACCATTTAAGAACCTGATTTAGGGGAATTCATATTTGCAGAGGCAGAATTACCTTAATATAAAGGAGATTATGAAGAGGAATAAAAAATGGGTTTTAGAGAATAAGTTGAAATGGAAATAAAAGAATAAATT
This sequence comes from Paramecium octaurelia, assembly GCA_905182995.1. NCBI lineage: Eukaryota > Ciliophora > Oligohymenophorea > Peniculida > Parameciidae > Paramecium > Paramecium octaurelia. The sequence goes on from CAJJDP010000063.1 coordinate 85,748, forward strand.
TTAATGTAGAAAAAGAAAAGACCAGCTGTAAGAGAGGTTTAATAAGAGAAACCTAGATAAGAATAGGCTCGTAAACCTTAAGAGAGGGAGAAAGGTCCAAAATATAGGAAAGAACAAAAGTTTGTTAGTCAACCTAGATATCCTGTGTTTCATGATTTGGGCGAAGTCCAATTATTAGAGGATGATATGTATAATGCATAACATTCTAAATGGACTCCTTATGCTGGAAAATTAATTGACAACAGCAGTGATGAAGAAGATGACAGAGATTTCCTAGAGAAAACAACAATATAATTGAGATCAAATCTTAAAAAAGGAAAGGAAAATTTGGGATCTTAAAAAACCTATTCCAAGTCTGTGTAGGGAAAGAAAACTGTTTACTTCAGAGAGCCTGAAAGTGAAAAGAAGGATATTGGAAATCAATATTTAACGGAATAAAAGGAATAATTAATGAGAATAGTTTAAAAGTAATTGTTNCATCATAGGTAGGAAAGTTGATAAGGAAGTTCTGTTCAATATTGATGGGTAGCCAATTAATGATAGTAATAATTGATAATATGACTAGATGTCAAAGTTTTGAAGTTTGCAGCCACTCCTCAACCATAATTAGTTAAATCGTCCAAAGAGCCTGCTAAGAAAGAATAAGAAAAAAGTAAACAAAATAAATTGAACAACAATTCATCATAGAAAACAATACCCAAAAAGTCAACTTAAATTCCAAATTCAAAAAAACAAACAGAATCAAAAAAATAATAACCAACCACATAATCTCATACGGTATTTCAGAACATTACAAATCATCAAAAATCAGCTAAGTTGTCATCTCCTGAATCCCAAAGATCACCATAACACTCTCCTAAATCTAAATCGCCAATTCGAAGTCATAATGCCCCATACAGAGAACCAAGATAATTTAAACCTTTAAGTGAATAATTCCCAAATTTGGTTGGAGCATTATTTGAATAGAAGAAATTTACAGAGGATGTTGATGATGACTCTTAGACAAGTGGAACTGAATCCTATATCTCAGATAGAGAATAAGGAGATGATGAAATTAGGTAAGCACCTTAGCCAGAATCAAATCCTTAAGTATATAGAAATGTGAGTAAAATCGTTGCTGAAAATAACAAAAAATATGTGTATTCAAAAAAGGAAGAAGCAGAAAGATAGGAGAGAATGAGACAAGAAAAATTATAATAAAGAGAAAGAATGAAAAAATATGGCAAATAATAAATTGTTAGAGCCCATACTTAAAGGGAGAATTTTGAATAAAAATTTGCTTGGGGTGTCAATTAAAAAAAATTACAAGATGAAAAAATGAAGTTTACAAAATTATAAGAAGAAAAGGAATATGAACGACAGTTAAAAATTGAATAATAAGAAGAAGAGCAGAAACCTAATTAAGTTAATTTGGCTAAGTTATTCCCTGAAAGTTAAGACAGAGAGTCTCGCTATAAAAAAATGTGGGTAGAGGAAGCCAAAAAGGCAGTTGATAAGAAATAATTTTCATTATCTTAAAGGGAAAAAACTAAATCTCCAGTCAGATGTAAATCCTAACACTCCTCCAAGTTGAATTAAGACTTTTTTGAGTAAAATGCTAAAATCATTATTGATGAAATGTAATAGCAAAAGAAATAAAAGTAAAAGGAAACAATAATAAAAAAGCATAAGATTGATTATATTAATAGACAGGTAAAAGCAATCTTTTCATCAATGAAAAAGCGTAAGTGGACTCCAGATAAAGAATTTGATAACAAAGTAGGACCATCAGTAAGTTTAAGCAGAATCAAACAACCTAGAGATGATTTTGGAGTTAAAGAGATGTTCGAAGAGGCTGAAAATGAAGCAGAAGATCTTAATGAATAAGGAAAGGTTTAACATTATTAACAAAAAGTGAAAAATGGGAAAGTTCTGACTTCCAGAGAAGTTAGAGAATTTAAAGAAGATTAAGAAAAGAAATAAAAAAAAGTTGAAAAATTTAAAACTGATCTTAAAGATAGAAAAAATATTACTTTAAAGAATCCAGAACCTCTTACAGAGAAGGAACTCAAGTTAAAAAGAGAAATGGCTTAGCAAATTGATATTAAAGGAGAGGTGGAAAAATAAATAAAGAAATCATAAACTAAAGAACCAAGAAATCCTTAGAAAGTTCAAAAGACAACCATTTAAGAACCTGATTTAGGGGAATTCATATTTGCAGAGGCAGAATTACCTTAATATAAAGGAGATTATGAAGAGGAATAAAAAATGGGTTTTAGAGAATAAGTTGAAATGGAAATAAAAGAATAAATTTTAATGTAGAAAAAGAAAAGACCAGCTGTAAGAGAGGTTTAATAAGAGAAACCTAGATAAGAATAGGCTCGTAAACCTTAAGAGAGGGAGAAAGGTCCAAAATATAGGAAAGAACAAAAGTTTGTTAGTCAACCTAGATATCCTGTGTTTCATGATTTGGGCGAAGTCCAATTATTAGAGGATGATATGTATAATGCATAACATTCTAAATGGACTCCTTATGCTGGAAAATTAATTGACAACAGCAGTGATGAAGAAGATGACAGAGATTTCCTAGAGAAAACAACAATATAATTGAGATCAAATCTTAAAAAAGGAAAGGAAAATTTGGGATCTTAAAAAACCTATTCCAAGTCTGTGTAGGGAAAGAAAACTGTTTACTTCAGAGAGCCTGAAAGTGAAAAGAAGGATATTGGAAATCAATATTTAACGGAATAAAAGGAATAATTAATGAGAATAGTTTAAAAGTAATTGTTATATTTATTATATAGTTAAAAGGCCAGAGGACAGATGACAAGTGATGATGATTCTGATACAGACTTTTGCAAAGCATACTCGTCATAGATATGGTTAGCAACAGACCCTATGAAGCGTGACGTTTTCATTATGACCTCTAAAGAATTAATGGATTTACCTCATATTTAGTTATGAATACATTTTATTTACTATATTAATTAATATAATAGAATTCATGTTAAGTCTATACAACAGTGTAGATTTTAAATGGTAGTTTATAATATGAGTGAAATACAAAGTTTTTTTCAACATTAATAAAGATTTTAAAAGTATAATTATAATAATAATTTATATTAAACTCTTTGATAAGGATAGGATATATTTAAATAATATGTTTTAAGACTTAGAAAAATAGCCAAATATTTTTTCATACGAATTATTATTTTTTTTTAAGAATCTGTTCTAATTCTTATTTTGGAAAATAAGAGAGAACAAGATTTCTATCATATTCTTCCTGCTTTTTTGGAGATTTATGTTTTTTAGCAGGAGTTCTAAAATGTCTGTCAAGATGTTTTAGATGAGATTGTTTTAGCAAATTTTATAATTTATCTTTTGAAGACCTTGACTTTTGGATGGTTTTTTCTTAGGGAGTCAGTTCTCTTGATTTGGATGAGTTTGCATTATTATTTTATTCACTTGATTTGTTGAGGTTGATGAAATTACTCACCTACAATGCTGAATACTTTTATTTTTAATCTTTTATTTCTGTAACAAATCCGTATAATCTGTAGGAGTCGTTTAAGAATTTATTTCTTTAGAGGGTGCATTTGTTTGGTTGATAGTATTTTTGTTTTTGAATTCTATCTCTTTTTGGTGAGGTACACTCTTAAAAGTTTTGATTGATGGATGTATTCATTAGTTCACTGTTTTGTCTATCGATTTCATTAGATTCAGTCTTTTAATTTTTTTTCAATTAAGGGAATTTTGGTTGAATTGTTGCTTTTACAGAATTTAATCTTTGAAAATTGTTTTCGTGAAACTTTTGCGATGAAAAGATTTATTGACGTGAGTCTTCAAAATAGGATAAACTGTTTAATTTTTACGGACTATTTTATGAATGCGTCTGGAAATACTTCTTTAATTTTTCATTTCTCTCAAAATTGTTACAATATAGGTTGTGATATTTTTTCTGTTTTTTCGATGGAGATGTGGAGCAGGCTCTCTATTTAAATTTCTCCAATTCTTTGATCATATCCTTTCTTGCCATATAAATAGGTAGTTTATTGAATTTTTGATGGAGTGCCAAAGATCCTTGGGGTTTGATGATTCGATTTGTCGTAAGAGGAGTGTTAATCCAGATATTATGTGGTAGAGAATGTGAACCAAGTTTGAGACCCAATTCAATTTTATTGTTTTATCGAATCTCTCTAACATTTGCAAAATTTTTTTTTTTTGCAAGAAAGTTGACTGGGGTTTGTAAATCGAAAAATTGTTTGGCAGCAAAAATATTTAGCTTGTACATGAAAATAATATTAATGAACTAAATGCATAATAATCATTTTTTGTAATATTGAGGATAATAATTTAATAATAAAAAAAGTTAGTTAAATTTATGTAGCTGAAGTCAGTTCATCAATACTACATAAAAGCAAAAAACCAATCTAAGGATTAGAAAGGGACGAAATGTAAGGATTAGACATAGACCACTGCATCTTAAATATCTCTGATTTTGAGTAGAATGAACAACAAAAATATACAGGATACAAAGGCAGTATCTGATAGGGCTAAGAACAATATATAAATATCTCCTAAATTGTAGAATTGTTTGTCGGCCTCAAATCTAATGAGCAAGACTTCTTAATCACCTAAAATAAGTGAATGCACATTAATAGATAAAAAATTCGCAAAAGAATGTCCTAGTAGAATAACGAATGGGAATGAAATATAACTGCCCACTGAAATTAACAGTTTCTTGGAGATGGAGGAGAGAAAGAGAAGTTTAAATAATTTCAAGGAACAACTCTCATAAAACATAATGAAAATTCAGCATTTGGATCAACTTGAGACTTAAGTAAAATTGATTGAGTAGCAGCTCCATTCTATTGTTTCGACAATCATTTAATTAAAAGTAACTATTTATTGTAATTTCAGGATTCCTTATGCTTGTAATTACAATAGGAATAATTGACCTATACATAAATCACTTAATCTATTTCAGATTCTTTGTATAAGATGAAAGATGATATACTTCATAATGAAGTGAATATTATTGAATCGATGTAAATGAAACCGTTTTAAAATATCATGACTATTTACAAAAAGAGATTGGATGAGCATCAGAGTTGTGTGTAATAAATGATCGGTAAGAGATAGTTTGTTATTCAATTTAATTAATGGTGCCAACAATTGATGTTAAAACTCTAAGTGGATACGAAATCAACCTTTGATTCTGAGTAAAAAGAGAATTGTTTTTATGGGAGCAACAAAATAGCAGAATCCCCAAAATTTCGCAGCAATTGATGATATATTTATTTTTGAGAGTGATTAAAAAATATCTATGAATTTTGGGGCTTATTAAAATTTTTTATTATATGGAAATAAATAAATCATTTATTTAAAAAGAAATTATATGAGTAAATTCTTTTAGGAGGAATCCAATTCAGAAGGGGAAAATGAGGCTCCTAGAGGAGGCCCTGAAGTAGATGCAGGATAAGCATCACAAGCAACAAGAACTAGAATTATCCAAGGATTGATAGATTCAGATGATGATGAAGGTTAGAGAGTGATAGTCACAGAGAAGGAAAAAAGATACACAAGATTGAGAGAAATCATTAAAGAAATCAAGATTAAAATCAAAAACCAGGATTTTGTTACATTATTGGACAAATTCGAAGAATTAAACAAGGAGGTTGAAAAGAGTGCTAAAGTATTTGAAAAAGAGGGGGGATTGCCTAGATTCTATATCAGAGTAATGTGTTAGATCGAAGTGTTGATTCTCTAATTTACAGCTGAATAAAAGAAGAAATTGGGAGTAAATAATAGCAAAGCTTATAACACATTAAAACAAAGAATCAAAAAGCATAACTTGAGTATTCATTTATTCTATGCATCATGTAGCTATTAAGGACAAAATTGACGAATTCATCAACAATCCTGTCACTACTGATCAGAGTGAAGATGAGAGAAAGAAGAAAGTAAGAGCAGAAAAAAAGGCAGCTGGCTCTGATTCTGAACCAGAAGCACAATAGAAGGAAGAATCATCAGAGTCTGAGGATGATGATAAATATTTGCTTTAATCCAATGATCCAATGGTCAGAAGAAGGTATTGGTTAAAAAAGAAATTACCAGATAAAAAAGATCAAAAGGTTGAAGAAATTTAACAAGAGAAAGTCAATAAGAAGGTTGCTGTTGACATCGATTACGATGTTAAATTCGATATTGCCTAAAATAAAGAAATTCATATTGATTATGATGCTGAAGCAGTCAAGAAGAAGTTGGAGCAAATTGTCTCATCTAGAGGAGTTCAAAAGAACTAAGTGGAGAATCTTTACATTTGTGAAAAATACATCCAACATTTCATCAAGGAGAATCTCCAAAGAGCTGTTGAAGTAATTCTTCATTTTATACTCTTAGATATTGCTAATCACAATTTCATTATAGATTGATCAAGCCAAATAAGAGGCACCCTTCTATTTCAATAGATAATCATGGTTGTAAATCTATTAAAATACATTCCTCTTATACTCACTTCATCAAGACAAGGGAGTCAAAGTTGAAAAACTACACACTTACAGCAAATATGATTAAGAAAACTCCTTCTCTGAGTTCAGATTCATCAGCACTCTTTTAGTCAATTTCTAAACACTCGAAGTTGAACTAAATAAAGCCTTCTAAAATGTAGACTATTACACATAGGAATATGCTGAAAGACTCAGTGATCTATATTAATTAACACATCTATCCCAAAAACTCTTGGAATTACTCAAAGTCAAGAATGACACTGCCAACATTGCATTGATGAGTTTCAAACAATTAGAAGCCATCTATTACATTGGACCTGCTGTAATCTAAAAGTTGTTGGAACTATAAACTAGTAAGTAAGCTGCTACTCCACTTTAAATCTTTGGAAATGGTGATATTTCATCCAAGATCTAATCTCTCGTTGAGAATATTCTCAAATATGGAGATAAGGAAACCATTGTAAAGGCAACACTTTATTGGGTTTACAATCTAGCTTTGAATGGAAAGTACGAATAGGCTCATGAAATATTCATATCCAACATCTCATATGATTAAATCTCATAAATGAAAACACTGATTCAACTATATTATAATAGAGCCTTGGTCTAATTAGGGTTCGGAGCTTTCAGATAAGGATTAATCTATGAGACTCACCTCCATTTAGCTGATTTATTGAGTAGAGACAAGGTTCTGAAGGATTTACTCTCCTAAAATTATATGAAATAAGTTGAAGGAGAATACAGATATACTGTGCCTTATCATATGTCAATTAATGTTGAGACTATTGAATTTGTTTATCTTTTAGCTGCTATGTTATTGGAAGTTCCAAATATAAACTAAGATCTATTTGAGGATTCTCATAAAATCATCAGTAGAAAATTCAGACAACTTTGCCAATATTATGATTCATAAACTTTCAATCCATAACCTGAAAATATGAGAGACTTGATTTATGCAGCATCTAAGGAATTGGCCAAAGGAAATTGGACTAAATGCTGGGATCTCTTAAAGTAAATTCAACTTTGGACCAGAATTCCTTCATATGAGCAAGTCTAATAGCAAATAAAAGAAAGAGTTTAGGAATAGGCTTTGAAGTGCTACTTGTATACTTTTAAGAATGCCTTTTCTAACATTTCCATCGATTACCTCAGGGAAAGATTTTAGTTGTCAGAATAAACCACAAAGACTATTGTTTATAAGGTATTTCATATTTTTAATATTATAGATGATTTATTATGGAGAAATTAAAGCAATCATTGATAATTAAGATTAATCCTTCTTGATTTTTGTAAATGATGACATTTCTAATTAAACCAAGAGGTTGGCTAGTGTTCTTATTGAGAAGTTAAGTCAGTAATGTAAAAATAATGAAAAATTAATGGTATCATTTAATTTAAAATAATATAGGATTCTAAAATTGGAAGTTTTGGTATTGCTGTTGACAAAGAAAGTGTAGATCAAATAAACAAGCAAAAGAAAAAAAATGTTACTAAAAATAAAAAACCTCCAAATGCAACAACAAAAAGAAAATGATAATTATATTACATTAAATAATCTAAAGTATAGTATAACATGCAATTTTATTTAAATAAATACTCTTCATATGCTTTAAAATATATTAGTCTTGGAAAATTTAGAGTTTAATCTTAGTAATTTATACTCTTGCATCAATTAAGAACTAGTCTTATTCGGCAAAGGCATAAAAGTCTTAAGGTTCATTGAACTCATTTTCATTGTGTCTAAAGGCTTATTTGTTTCATTCTATTCTATATCCGCATTATCTTAATAGTATTCAGTCTTAAAAACCTTCAAATTGGCATTTGTCAATAAGTCTAGGCTGTTTATTGTCAATTAATTGTGAACTTTGGTTTCCTTAATCATCTTAGTAACTTTATGTTAATCTAATTCGATTAATTGAATATCGGCATTAGCATAAACATTTTGAGTGTAGCCTCCAAAAATTAAGATTTTAGAGTCTATTGAAATGCTACAGTGACTGAATTTACCATATTTAAACCCTCCAATTTATTAAACGAGCACCCAATTCATCTACATCAACTATAAAACATATAAATCATTAAGGATGTTCTCCTCTTTTGAATCATTTCTACCTCCGTAAACAATTAAAGCATTCAAATTATAATAGTAATTGAGACTATGAGAATAACGGGCAACTGGAACTTACCCCTAAAATGATGGCAGATAAGTACTTTAGTTTTTAGTTTAATGATTCTAATAGGTTTAAATCCGAATTAAATGACTCTCAAATCATTTGTAGCCTCTCCATTCTGCATCCTACCTCCGAATACATAAATTCCCTCTTAGGTAACATTCGGGTACTTTACTTTCTTCTTGTTGCATTCATAGCTAAAGTAAGGATTCTCCATTTTGACTTCTCCATTGAATAAGGAAGCAGAAGCTGCATCTGAAACCCCTTCGAGAGATTGATTTTCTATTTACAAATTAGACCTAGAGTTTAATTATAGTTGAATACCATTTATTAGTTTCTAAATTCAAACTACAAACGTCATTTAAGACTTTGCCAAAAGAATTAATTCCTCCATAAATAATAAAGTATTTTCCAACACATTATGCTATATGGTTCCTCCTTCCTTCTATAAGATCACCATATGATTTAATTTGTGTCCACAATTTATCAGCCGGATTAAACATTCTAACATCGCTATAGCATTCTCTAATCCTCATTACATTGTTAAACTTTTTTTCACCTCCATATATGATTATGCTCTGCTTGTACAATGTGGCAGTGTGTCCAAATCTTCCGTCAACTGGTGCTTCTCCTTTGCCTACTCCAATGTCTTTCCATGTCCATGTTTGAGTATTCAAAGCAATAAAATTCTTAAATAGATCATTACCAATTCCTCCATACATATATGCCTTATTGAGAGAGGGAATGTAAGTGACTGAGCATCCTTCTCTGACAGGCGGTTTCCACTCATTGATTTAGATGTTAAACCAGAAGACTTTAACAAAAGCGGAGGAAGGATCCAATTATTTATTATTATCATCTTCTTGTTGTTCATCCTCTTCTACTTACGGAATGGGTTTTGGTTTTAATTTGATTTTCTTTACTTTTTAGAGCTGTTACAACTCCTATTATTTATTAATCAACCCAGTAATTTCCTTTACTGTGCTTGTCCATTTTCTATTTAGTTGAGTTGTAAATTGATTAGCTTAGGATTGATTGAATTGCAATCTATTTTTAAGTGTGGATTCATTCGGATTTAGTTGATCCACTTTACCCCACCAACTAGAATTGGTCTTCATCATTTCTGTAAATGTTTTGAATCCAATGTCTTCCTTTTATTATTGTAAAAAGATGAGTTTGCAGTCTCCTTTTGAAATATATTCATCAATAGCCATAGTTTGTTAATGTCTTAACATTTCTGGCTATTTCAATTTTATAATCTTCTCAGTTTTACTTAATCTTATATTTTCAGTTTTGAGCTAGTAGCCTGGAGACAACTTCCGTAATCTGATATCGTCCAGCTTTTGTTATTAGGTTTGAATCCATCGCCGTCTTCTTTCTTAATCCATAAATTTATTAATTCATTATTAATATAATGTATCATAAATTATATAAATTTGTTCACTTTTTTACCTTTGGAAAACGTTCATTAGAATCATCACGCTCCGATTATTTCATAACGGAATTCGCAGCAACTCTTTTCGGTCTTGTTGAATCCAAACTCATCAAAATCGAGTGTCTTTAAGACAGATTCCTTTACCTTCCCGATCTATTTATATATACTTCAGAATCCGCCTATGTTTAAGTTGTAAGTATAATTGTTTTATCTTAAGATCTGTCCAAGGTTTTACTTTGACCTCCAAGATTTTTATAAATGTATTTGTTGAAATACCAATGAGGATTATATTCTCTCACTTCTAACAGTTCACTTTTATCCCAACAATCTATAACACTCTGTAATGATTTTTTCAAGAGGTCCTCTATAGAATAATTTAATTATCTATAGTTGCATACCTCATTTCTCAATTCAAAAACTGTTCCTATAACTGATGTAAATTTTATTGGGCCTTTTGATTATTTGAGTAGATAGGCAGCAGTTATTTATGCAATCTCAGTATTCCCTGAAAACAATTATAAAAGCAATTAAAACTTTCTATTTATTACATCCTTCTCTCTAAATAGGATTTTTATTTGATTGTTCAAATATTCTGTATCATTGAATATATCTGATTTTAATTTCAATACATGGTAATGGTTTTTATCAAAATTCTACATAGCAGCAGTATAGCCAGTCTCATATTCCTTTAATTTTTATTCCATCTCATCTTTCATGTCCAACAACATCTATTTAACACTTGTCTTCATATCTTCTAAATTCTCATCCAAAAGTTCTTAATTTTCACCTTGGCCAACCTAAGTTAAATTATACCCTCCTTTACTAGATAAGCTATTTATTCGACCTACTTTTTATCCTATTTGTAAACAATTTGTAAGTTTGATATCAATTTATTCTATTATAAAGTTTTGTAGCTACTCCTATTAACTTAATGAATTGTCAGATAGGATAACCTAGAGTTCAACATCCTTCTTTTATTGTTTTTTTTTCTATTCCAACATTTATGATTCAAAGGCTGCTAATTTAATGCTCTATTATTTTAAGGATTCATTTAATAATTATGAACGTATATCATCCAATTTATAATTAAACTCCTATGACATTTCCTTGGCTATTGTGGCCTTGAGACTATGAAATTAGTCTGCAAGCTTATTCATTTAACTACTAAAATTGGCTTAGAACACTGCTAAGTGACTGTTTACTATTGCTGGTATTTTTTCTTAAATCTTTTTCTAAAATTCATCAATCTTATTTAATGTTTTATTATAGTCCAACAACTCTTTAGAAATTTAATTAAAGTGCTTCTAAAAATTGTCAGTCTAATTATTTAATAATTATTAAAATGAATCCGCCTACTAACGATTTTATAACTCAAGCATTTCCAACCCTTTTATTCTTTCATCTATGGATAGATTGTAAACTTCAATTTAACTCTATAGATTTGATATGGTTCCCTTCAGAAGTTGATTATCTTCAGCTCTTGACTTTTCTTCCTCTAAATATACATCCATTATTTTACTTTATCTAAAGTAAATTACAAATAATCTTCATTTACAAGATGATTCATCTCATTTATAATCCATTCAACTCTCTCAGCTAAGCTAGATAGCTTCTTTTCTTGTAGATCTTTATGAATCCCTAATTGCTCCAATTACAGATTCTAGTTTTAAAAATCTTTCAATAAAAATTGTTCGCTTTTTTAGATTTAACTCACTTAATTTCGACAATCTATAAAAAATGTATAATAATCTTTAAAAAATTCATCTATTTTTTTGTTAAATATTTCTGAATACTCTGTTTATTTCTTGCCTAATTAATCCAAATCGTTTTATGTTTTTAATTATGAATTAATCACAAACTAAGAATGACTTTTTTATTGTTCAATTTCCTTTTCAATTAATTCAATTTTTGATTTCAATTGAGTAGATGATTATGAAGCTTGATTCTAATTTTTTATTATTTCTAACTCTAAAATTCTTTACTATTTCAAGAGAATATCAATTTAAGTATATCTCTTAGCAGCTTCAAATTAATTACTTTGCTGACTCTCATTTTACTATCTAATCTACTACTTCAAACTATCAATATTCAGTTATTATTCATCAATTTATTTTAGGCAATCAGACACTAGATTAATATCTATAATATTACATCTTATCATTAGTGGTTATGAAAGTTCATAAACAACTTGCCTTATTCTAGTCTCTATTGAGAATTCATCCATTTATTATAATATTAATCAAAATTATAAATTGTGATTTACAACTACTATGTATTCATATTATCCAATTTACCATGATATCTGATGAAAGATATATTCTCTAAAGTAATTGAATATAGTATAAAAATTTCAAAGTTTTAAATTAAATAGACAAAAATTAATAGAAATAATGTAAGATAAATTGTTGAATCTCAGAATAGTAGTAAGACTTTATTGCTTTAACTACTATTATATCAATTATGTAAACTTAATATATAAATAAGAAATTATACAAGAGAATTGATTAAAATCAAATTAAAGGTGCTTTTTGATAATTCTATCAATTTTTCGAACTGATAGTTTATGAATTTTTAAGAAAAAATTAAATTTTTTGTTATTATGTATCAACCAAAGAATTTTTTATAAACAAGAAACATTAGCCTTTAAATTAGAATCAGCTTTAATTTGAAAAAAAATTTAGGAATATAAAGAATTTAAAGAGAAAATACTTAAATAATTGTTATGTTTTTAAAACTCATAAAATTGATTTTTGAGTTTTTTTCAAGGTTCCTTCAAAAGGATTTAATTTATTTGACTTTTTGAAGTCATTTTATTTTAAATAATAGGAGTTATTTGCTGATTTTTGTCTTTTTGAAGCGTTATCTTAACTGTGATTGGATTTTTAGTCTTCTACTTTATTACTTTATTTGAATTTTGAAATTCTAAGGTTTTTCCTAGTTAGCATATCTTCTTGAGCACTTCTAATGTCTAAAATAATCTTTAGTTGATCATCCTTATTTTAATTAGTATTGATTTCTTCATCATGGCATGATTGAGCATAAAGAGTATTTTATATTTTATTTAAATGCTTGTGCTCGTCTTAATATACAGTATTTTTTATTTTCATTTAAGAACAAGATCCAAATAAGCAATTTTATTTTTATCTTAATAATTGAGAATTAATTTATTTAATAAACATTTCAAAATCTGATCTGATAGTTTTATATAGTTCCATTAACTGTTTTCCATGAAACATAACATCGAATATTTATTTCTTTAAATTGTTGTAGTATTCAATCAATTCAACGATAGAGGAGATTTGATATAACAAAGAGATTTTACCTTTTTTAATGAGTAGTTCAAATTTATTAGGAGCATTTTTACATTAGTTATTTGAAATAGTTTGCCATTAGAGAATTTCATAAAAGTCTTCAATTACTTATTGAATTTTGGTATCTATTTCTTAAATCTATTTTGTTTCATTCATCTTTGTGTAGAGAATCATTAGATAAATAAAACATTTTAACAAGTGGTATTCTTTAATTGGGAAAATAAAATATCTTTCACTAATTTCTATTTAGTTTCTTAATAATTATAATTATGAATGCTTTTTCGAATTTTGAAGACTGAGATAAGTTATATAACCTGATATGATTGCATACAACTCATCTTTTTTGGTTTTATTCAAAATTTTGATTGTCTTCTTCATAAACTTAAGTGCTTCATCATTTAATTTAAGTCTTTGTAAGTATTGCACTTTAATTAAACTTGATCCATATTTCTCCAACATTAATGAAGATTTTTAGACAAATCTTTGCTTATAAAATTGTGTGAGGAAAGTCTAAGCCATATGTTCATTTAGCGTTTAAAACAAAGTTAAGTCATTTGAATTTTTTTGTTCTTATTTATTTCTAATGTTTAAGAAGATAGCCTTTATTTTTTGTATTAGATTTAATTTCTTAGCCTAGAAATGCATTTGTATTATAAAATTATTAGATTTTGAATTGGTATATGTACGATTAGATCTTTCTATATATCGAAGAGCACCTAAATATTATCCATTGAATTCAAAAATATTCCCTATAACAAACTACAATTTAGACATGATTTTACTTTTGAAAGATTTCCCATCTCTATACCATTGATTCATACATTTCGTATATGAATGCATAATTTTAAAGGCTGAACCTATATCATCCTATAAAACATATAGCTGCAATTGCTTCAACACTACAATCACAACTTCATCTGAAAAAATATCAAATGATCTTAATAACAACATTTCTGCAACTTTTAAGCATTTTAGAGAATTATCTTAATCATGCACTTCAAGGTAGCTAATCCCCAATAGGAATTCCAACTTAGCCTTGTTGCTTGTTGCCAAATTTTAAACGTTTATGTATTAGAATTTTTAGGTAATCTTGTCTTTTACCAAATTATCCGATTATTCTTATGCTTCTTCTATTGCAATGAATTCAGGAAAATAACTGTCATAAATGACTTAACTCATCTCTAGATTTAGCATTGCTGAGACTGGTTGCAAACTCTCCTTTTGTATTTCTCCACTTATTAATAATGAATATGCATAAAATAATGAAGCCTAGTGTTAATTTTTCAATTAAAACCCTATTACTTTTTGTATTTTTTAAACTGCTTAATAAAAATTATTATTATTTAAATATGATTATGCATACATTAATTAGACCATTATATACTTTTTCTATTCTATTATTCCCTTTGATGAATTATGACTTCTTAATTTCCTATCCATTAAAACTTTGGTTTACAATTGCTTATTGATGCTTTTTTGAAATTAATTTAGTAAAGGCAGAGGTTTTCTTTATGATATGGTCAGTATCTGGAACATTATTGTAATGTGAAATTGATCGATAAAGGTTTCAAATATAGAGTTCATAATTTCAATAGGTCTGTTCATTAACTTTGAAATCATTTTCAATCTAAATTCCCAAGAGTCATCATTCATTGATTTCAATTGATAGAATGCATTTAAAATTTCTGCATAAGCTTCTTCTTATTTTTATTTCTAGCATCTTTTGAATTTTTCATAATAAATTTAAAATTCATCCTATAATAGTAATGATGAATAAAGTAATTCTTTATATATTAGTTAAGTTTCCGTATATTTATCTTTATTAATAGATAGTTCTTCATATTCAGAATTGAAATCAAATTAGAAGGACTTCAAATATTTTTAGTTATTATCTAAATCTACAGAATCATCTAAATCGTTATCTCTATTCTAAGTTTCTATAGGATTTTCTTAAATTTAGAAATCAGTATTATGCTGTGGTTCTTTTCCTTTAACCCCTAAATCTAGATTGGATTCATAATCGGCAATCATTTTTTATAGTTATTCAATAATTGGAAGAGTATCCTCTAATGTTTTATCCACTGATTTAACCTAATTTGCGTACAGGGCCATGCGAATGAACTCTAAAACATACCGATCAGATTAGGAAGAAAAGATCTAATCAACATAAACTAAATAATTATCATCTGCTAGATCTTCACCTTTTGAAATACTCTAAAAATACTTTTTCCTTTAACTTTGGATTTATTTCAAGCTTATTTTGTTTATCTTTTTAAAATAGACTAATAAGTCACACAAAGCAAATAGATCCTTTTTAAATGCTTTTTCAAATAATCTCATTTTTTTTTCATCCAACTCTTTTAAGACATCATCTCCTGTGTATCCAAACTTCAACAAATATTTTAATCTTCCAAATGTTTATAGCTTAAAGGCCCTAAATTTAGAAACATAAAAGATTGTTGATAATGTAAAATTGAGTCTATATAAATAATTTGAATAGCATTAATAAAAGATCTCTATAAGGTTTAGTGACAATTTTTAATACAAAAGCTTAGATAATTCCATTTGATTCCTTAGACACATATTTTGAAGATCTTTTAATGAATAATCCAATTTATCATAAAACAAAGCCAATCTGTATACATTTGGTTAATCAAATTAAGGAAGGATTTCAAATAAGAATGTAGCATTTGTTATAAAAACTATATGGAGTTCTAGCTTTTTAAAATATTTTTAGATGAGCAAATGGAATAGGATAGTCAAAAATCTTGACTATTATTCTATATCTACAACTGTTATGACTTCGAGCATTTCTTAATTAGTTTAATTAACTAAACAAGTCTAAGGTTTCTTTTCTTACAAACCATTTGTTGTCTACCTCCTTTACAACTTTTACAAATTTGCTTAAACTTCTTGTAAACTTCTTTCGACATTTAACAATTTATCAAACGAATTAAAATTATTTGTACATTCTTTGTCTACATTAAAGTAGTTGTCATTTGAAAAGAAAGTGAGAAACCTTGAATACTTAGAAGCCTCTTCAAATTTCTTTGGGTTCAAAGTGAAATATTTAAAGCCTAGTTCTGTTGTTAGAGCACCATTTAAATTCACATTATAAAGGAGATCCTTATAGTTTATAAGCATTGAGATCTTGTAATATTTCATATCTCCTTCTTATTATAATTAGACTACAATCGATTTTACAGACAAAACATGGTCCATTTTTCTTAAATAATTTGCATCATCCTTTTGATGCTCCTGCTTTTTCTTTTTGACTTTCTCTGTTTTTATTTGCTCCATATCCACTGGAGCATCCTCATTTCCAGCCTGAGTAACTAAGTTGCAGATGTCAACTTGATTAAATTGATAAGTTTATGATTTCCTACCTGATGAATAACACTGAATTTGAATCTGTTCTTATTCCTCTTCCTCTTTTATCTTTTACTATTCCACTACAGTCTATGCAATCTACTCTCTTATCCCATCTTCTCTTTCTTTTTATTTGGAACAGCATACACCCATTAAATTATATATAGAGATATTATTAGTATACTTATTTTGATGGTTAAAATGAATTATATAATGAGTTTGTATATTAAATTATTGAAATACTTAAGAAAATATGAGTGACAACCTGCAATTGACTATTTTAGAAGATGCAAGAAATAATAAATATTAAATAGACTAATAAATAATTATTTATTACTGAAATTCGCCTATGTTGAATTTTAGTTTTAAATACTTATTTACTATCTCAAACTTAGTAGACTTACGCTTCTCCTTTTTTATTAATTAAGAAATTATTAATTAATAAGGAATAATTTTTTTATTAATATTCTTCAAATAAAACCTATAAAATTTAATTTACATGACTTTTCTTCCTTTCATAATTTAAAAGTTAATATTTCAGACTTAACAATTTTTGTCTTTTGTCCAAATAAATTTGAAGACTTTATTTTCTATTACAAATAGCATTCTGACTTGATTTCCTCCTTTTTCTATATCATGAAAATATAATGAAAACAATTTATTACTGATTTCATCATTAATTAATATTATTCCAGGCAATCTTCATTACTTTGGTTATTTATTTTAAATTCAAATAGTCTTCCAACTTGGTTCAATAGTTTATTTTCAGCTGAACTATTGACACTTTAAATTTTTATTTAAGAAAGCAATTTTGAATTTCCTGAAAATTTGTTATTAAATAAAAAATCTATTCTGAAAAAACAAATGTTTGATATATTCTAAAACAAAATTATTCAAAAAGCTAAGAGCTTATATTAGTAAGGAGAATTTACAAAAATTGATAGCATAAAATATCTAAGCTTTTATACTAAATAAATTTTGGATAGATTGCTTCAATTCCATCTCTTTGATAATTGCAAAATCATCCTCATTATTAATCTTAATTTGATTAAATATTAGAGTGATTTATTTTTGTATTAATCACACATTAACATTATTTGAATTTTGTAATCATATAAAATATCATTAAATATATAATTCCATCTATTTTTGTTATCAGTTAATAAAATTGAATAATTATTTATTTAAATAATTTTTATTTATATAAATTTACAGAATTAGAAAAGTGATTTAATGCTTAGTAATTTCAGTAAAAAAAAGATAATAAAATTCAAAATTTAACAACTTCATACTATTGAAGATATTTTCTTGTATGTACAGTATAATTTACAATTTTTGTATCAATTTATATATATGTAAATAAAAGATAACAAAAGTTGAATTTACTTTCAAAATATAACTTATAAGCTTAAATACTTTCTTCCTTTTAAATACAATTAGTTGCATAAATGTTTCCTTAAGATTATTTTTAAATGATTATGATTGATTATTACCACTTAGCAAATTTCGAGAGATGAGTATATTTAACAAAATACATAACAATTACCACATAATGAAATCAGAAGCATTTGATACTTAATTGCAAATTGGAGTGTAGATCGTGAAGATAGTTTATAAAATAATAATTTGAAAAAAGAGATATTTCCAAAATTATTAACCTTCTTGTTTGGAAGACTTCATCATAAGTTGGGATGGCTCGATTCTATTTTTCAATATTTAATAAAGATATAATTATGAGGATGTGTGATTAATATATTATTCAATATTAATTATATTCAGTTATGAAGAGTTCTTTTAGAAAGAGGGATTGTCCGTTCTGTTAAAAATTAAAATGTTCAAAAAATGTCAAACATTTATATGCATATTTAATCAATAGTGTATCATTCATTAAAGATTGAGAAGGCCTTGTACACTAAATATTCATAATAAAAAGTGAAAAATTTTGAGGACTTTTTTTCAACAAAACCAGTTAAATGGGTCATAGATTTCAAAGACAACCTACATATTAAGGAGTAAGAGGAATATTTAAAAAAGTAATTCTATTTGTAATATGAAAATAGATACTATCCAATCACATAATAATCTAACAAATTAAAACAATTATTAGAATATTACAAATATCATAAAGACATACCTAGAATGTTTTTTGGATTCTTAGCGGATATTGCTACTTATTATTACGAGAAGAAAAAGTAAATATCATATTATAAAGAATTAGAAAATATGAATATAGAAAGATAAAAATTTAACTAGGAATTCCATATGAGTAATCTAGTCTAAGCACATGTATTGAGTTTACTGTAATAATAGAATATGAAAAATTAAATGAAGATATTTAAGTCTTAAATAGTATCACAAAGTTAAGTGAAAGATCTGCCAAATCTCTATTAAGATAAATAATTAAATTTTAAAAGGATGAAGATTAGATTGTAATTAGTCTATATACCATTTTAGAATGTAGATGAAACATGGTTAACAATGCAATAAGAAATCTAAACAGAAAAAAATAATTAAAAATAACTAACTAAACAGCCAACTTAGAACCTTAAAATATTAAAATAATTAGTCATCAGAAACAATTAAATAAATAAAGATAAACTAAAATTAAATTTGCCATTTCATTTGATCAATGGAAAAATCTAAGCAAATATTAGAATTTCCTAAAAACAGTCTCCAGAACGGCCTAATCCTACTCAAAAATCATCTTCCTAATAACATATTAATAGTAGTCAAGAAGAGAATGAGTTCCAAAAGTTCATGAAAGCTAAGATTATAAAATTATCTTAAGATAACAAAATAAAAATTCAAAAAATATTCTCGAATAAAGTTGACCAAAATAATAATAATAATAACCAAGCGAAACATAGTAGTGCTCACTTTATTACTAGTACTAGAAGTGTTTCATCAGAATAGTTGAAGACAGAATAAATGCGTTTAAGCTAGATCATTAATACTGGAGGAAATAGTTAAAGCCAACCTAAACTATTTAATTATATTTCACCTGTGCATAAGAAATCTGCTTCCTAGTAGTCTTTATAAACTGAATGCACACCAGCTAAAAAGGATTCAAAACTTATAAAAATATACTCTAACAATTTTAGCAGTAAAATAAAGACTTAACCAAAAAAGACTCCCGAAAAACTCCGATAATTGTATAAAACAAGTGCTTAAACTTCTCAAAACAGTTCTTAAAAGAATCTTATTTAAAATCTCGACAAACTTTCCTCATTTTAACAATTCAAAATTATGCTGGAGAGTCCTAATCCAAAATAGAAAAAGAAACTGCAATTACATAATACTGATACTATCAGATTATAGACTGAATACAAATAAATAACTAAAAGACAATCTATTACGCTAACTCAAAATAAAATTAATGGCAAAATCATGATGAAGAAATAATGAATTCTTTTTAGAAATTATATAATATAAATATTCATAATCAGCACACTTTTTTATTGAAAATTCCCTCCTTAGCCTCTTATCTAAATTTAATATTGGATGGACTATTCATTTTGTTTTTATAAGATGACAATTCTTTTTCGAAGTTTTGGCTTGACATTGGAATATGTCTACACTATTCTTTCTAAGATCATAATAAATTAAAAATACTATAAAATTTATCTATTGATGTTAAGAGGCATGATTCTATGGGGTTCCAATATAATCTTTATTTATTTTTTTACTATGATTTTTGTTGTGTTATTGAAGTGGTTACTAAAGTGCTTATTCATTCTCAAATTTCTTGAGATCAAAATCATCTATTTTAAGTTTCATCATATTTTTCAATTTCTCAATTTAATTTTACAAGGATATAACCAAAAGATTTGATTATTCTAATTAGACTTATTAACTTTAGAAATTATCTTTTAGATCCATTATTTCTGAATCCTTAATCTTTAACAATTTGTTTAACTTTGCTTCTGATTCTTTCTGTTGATCCTTGTAAGAATTAAATGCATTGACAAGTTGATTATATGAATTCTCACTCATAAATTAATCAGATATATTCTACTCTAGTAAATTAATAGTTTTTCTTAATTGAGCTATGCATTATTTTTAATTATCAATAGTGTTTTATTAATCATTTAAGGTATTCTCTAGGAATTTAATTTATGATTAATTGTTAAGTTCTTCATTTTATAATTTTAATAAGTTAGCCTCTTTTTTCTCCTCCAAAAGTTAAATTTGTAATCTCGTGATTTCTTACTTTTAATTATTCAACTCTACTCTCATTTGTTTGACTTCTGCTTCATTGTGAATAGTCTGTGAATTTTTAAGAGTTTCTTTTAGTTTCTAAGATTCTTTATTATATTATTCTATCTGTAGAAATAGATTTTCCAACTCTTATTGTTATTAAATATTTGTCTGCTTAAGTTGTTGATTCGTTAGCAACAACTCTTCAATTTTTTATGACTGCTCTTCTATTTAACGTTAATATGTAGTTTTTAAACTTGATTATTCATCTCTCTTTTCTTGTAGATTTAATTCACTTGCATTTAGTTTCACAGTCAGCTCATGAATCAAGTTTACTTTCTTTTTTAAGACATCATTTAGTTTTTCAATTTCTGCAATAAATGCTTCTATCTGCACTTTCTTAAGCTACTAAGTTATGATATACACTTACTCCTTTGTCATTTTAACTTTACGCAGGTGTATATGTTTTAGCAGTACAAAAGTTGTCAGCTGTAATTCTGCATGGTGAAATGGATCCGGTTTAAGTATGGAATTACTGTCTCTTAAAACTGGAAGACTAAAAATTGATAATGGGATCATACACAAGTATTTTGAAAGTCTGAGGATACTTTTGTTCTCACTATTCTGTTGGAATACATAGGTAGACAAATATTTAATTATTTAACAACTAATTTTTACAAATATTTTCTGTTAAATGCCCTAGAAATCAATATTAGAATTCACCATCTTCCTTAATTGAAGATAAAATAGATATGAATTAACTTAGAAAAGACGAATAATACATTGAAAAATGTTTCAACTCTCTTGATTTGAAGATATCAATTTTTATTTTTGTATTCAAGCAGAACTCTGACTAAAATTCTTAATTAAGAAGTTGCGATTTACATATTTATTTATGAATCTATCTTGGTTAATACATATATTTAAATGATTAGATATTTATATTAAATAATATTTATTTATGAACTAATAGATATAAATACCTGACCAATAAAATTTGATATTAATCAATCAAGATGACAAAGCCATAAGAGAAGTATTGTTAAATTAAAAGCAGCATTTATTTGAATTTCTTCTTACCATTTCAATTTATGTTAATATATTTGACTAGATCTGAAGCTATATTAGATTAAATTATTATTATAATTAAAATATAAAATAAATTATGTTAAATATTAATAATGATTAATTTGAGTTAATATTAAGCCCAGCAATATTAAATTACAAAATGTGAAATTTTCCTTTAATTAGTTTAGACATATGTATGATGTAAAATAGAAGGATGATTATTTAAAATTAAGATTGAAATTTTTTGCAAGAATTCCTTTAGATATAATATTCTAAAATTAATAGAAATATTTTAATTAAATTATTGCAAATGATTCAGTCATTTTGAAAAATATATTTCTCAATTTGTGATTTGAGAAAACAGATACAATTAGAAGTTAATATGTTTTATGAAACTTTAAATACTTTAATGATAGAGGAATAATTAGATGATATAATGATAGGTGATGATGAAATATTTCATGAAAATCTAAATTCATCATATTTTACAAGTACTATAATTTGTTTTTTTTTGGTTTTATTTTTAATAATTTTCTGCAGTTACATTCAGCTAAGATAGCAGCATTTGACTACGTTAAATCAATAGCAATTCCTTTTAATTTATATCCTAAATGATTCTTTTAGGATCATTAATTTCAACATAATCTTCTTGTTAGGTTTCTAAGTTAATAAAAGAGAATTCATTATACTTGATCTAATATTTTTATTTAATATCTTTTGCTTTGATTCAGAATGAGATCTCTCTAATTCATAAACATTTTTTGAATTTATTTTTGGTAGTCCATCACCTACATCATTCATTTAATCAATTTTAACTTTGATCTCCTATCTATAATATAAATAATAATGACTTTTAATTTTTCAAATCTTAGATATTGTTAGTCATTGATGCCAATTTAGCAGGCTTCATTTTAGAACCCTTCTATAGTTAAAAGTTCATCGCATAAG
The DNA here is from genome assembly GCA_905182995.1 of Paramecium octaurelia. Taxonomy (NCBI): domain Eukaryota; phylum Ciliophora; class Oligohymenophorea; order Peniculida; family Parameciidae; genus Paramecium; species Paramecium octaurelia. The sequence goes on from CAJJDP010000063.1 coordinate 108,735, forward strand.
CATCCTTGGGGATATTCGAAGGCACACTCTACTTATACTTAGCCTTATTCATTTTATTCTTTATTTTATCTTAAACTTCAGTAGGTAGAAATCCCATTCCATTATACAGGAAATTTTAAGAAATATGATCATTCTTAGTTCTAAAAATGTTGTTTATTTTTTTGAAATTTTCAATCTCTAATGATAAATATTTAACGATTTCATTTGTTTTTAATAATTCTCTTCTATAACTATCTAATAAATATTCTTTAGATTTCGCTTACTCTAATAACTCTGTAGTTTATTTCATAAAGATTTCATGATCTGTTTATTGTTCCTTAAGTTTTTTCCTTTCTTGAGTAAGTTATTCCTGATCTAGTAGATGTTAGTTATTTAAGTTTTCCATTTCTTGCTTATGATTTAATTTTAGATTTTCAGTTAATTCTAATAGTCTTTTTTACTCAATTTCATTTTCATTTTTTAATTATTGAACTTACTCTTGGAATTTTTTGAGGATTTACAATTCCTCTTCATCCTTTTATTTTAATTTTACATTTAAATCTTCAATTAAGAGTTCATATAGTTGTTCTGAATCAATATAGCTTTTAATACTTTGATCTTTGTCTTTGATAGTTTCTAACAATTAAGAAATCTCTATGTCCTTCTTTAATAACTCTTATTATAACTATTATTCAAAATCTCTTTTCATAGTTTCAATTAGTTATTCATTCTTAACCTATGAGATTTTCATCAGATCTTGCATATCAGTGATTTCATCTTTACTACACTTTATTTTAAATTCAAATTCTTCCTTAAGTCTAATAATCTCATTTTTACACCTGGCCAATTGTGCATCTGAAGTGTAATACGATGATGTGTTAGAGTCCATTTCAATGAGATCACATTAGACTCCAAAATCATTTTATATTGTCCATGCTCTCTAGGTGGTCTATAAGGATTTATTGTATTGAATGCTTGCATTTTGTAATCCTTCATTGTTAGTTTTAATAGTTGAAGTTGGTTCATTCGATACAATTTTTATTATTTATGTCTATTGAGTAGGCTTGTCTTCGACAGAGGATTATCGACTTTGTTGCTAAATAGATTGCATTATTTCTTGTCGATTATTTTCGACATATTACTCAATAGTAGTTTCTTCGAAATTAAATTCATCTTTTTAAATGGATGTTCTTTTATATGAAGATTGAACTGCTGATTCAGGATTGCTTGTTTATTTGATTGGTTCTCTTTGTTTGATAACCTACTTATATTATGATTATGGATTGATTTTTTATGATTATTACACTTTATCAGGAGATGAATTCTTATTGTTTTAGACTACCGTACCTTACTTCCTTACATTTTCTCTAGTTCCTGGTTGAGTTTTATCGTGTTTCAATCTCTTGATCTATTCACTAGATATATGTATACTAGTACTTTAATTAATCAATTAATATGTCCTTCTGAAGGAGTTTTGAATCCTTGCCTTTCATTTGCTCATCAAATAGAAAGACTTTGTACTTTAAATCCTGAATATCCTTTTCCAAACTTGCGGTATATGGTTAGTATCTATCTATCTAGTATTGCAAGATTTTATTTTTTTCAATATATTACAAAGTTTAATTTTTATAATCTTGGCAATCGTCTTTAAGTTTTTGGATTTAATTATCCATTTTCATTCTTTAAGATTAAATCTTATACTCGTATTCATTTATTAATTCCATTTTGACCTCATTCAACTTCGTACTAAAGACTTCCAATTGTTTTAAATAGGATCTTCTTTCAATTTCAAACTTCTCATTTTAATCTGATTTTTCAAATTTAACTTAAGCAAGTTCAGTATTCAGTTTTAAAGTCTTAATTTCTAGTTCTTCTTTATATAACTTGTGCAACTTTTATTCATTCAATTTTAACTACATGATTTATGAACTGAGATCTTCAATTTTCATTTGCTACAATTTAAATGAGATATCTTTACCAGATGATTTTGTCTTTGCTCATTCAACTACTTTTGTTATTTATGATAATCACTCAATTTTCTGTTTTAATCTATCAACTATTGTTTTTCTATAAAATGTCTTTCAGTTTCTTATTGTAGATTCTCCCTTAACTGTTTAATATTTAATTGAAAAGCAGCTTTTGCAGTATTGTTATCGATTATAATATTATTCAATCTGATTATCTCCTCTTTTTATAAAAACTATAATACCTTCTAACAGATCACATATTTATTTGAAATCTGCCACTGCTTTGATCAATACTCTATCTTCTCCATTTGGACCAGTGTCACTAATGAGATTGGCTAATTATAATTTGCGTTCCTCTATATAGAAGTTAAGACTGATAACATGTTGCTTTAATTTAGTGTTCTCGTTAAATAGTGGCTGTATAGCTATGAATATTTACTTTCATCTTAGCTTAAAATTGGGAAGCATTCAATTCTAAGGCCTTAATCTTATGATTAGCGATTTCGTCATCTTCAGGAAATTTAGTGAAAGTATTCATATTAAATTAATATAATAATTATAATGACCAAAAAGTATTAATAACTTACGAATCCTCTGTTTTAAACTTCTGTAATTAGTTTAGCAATTAATTGAATTGGGTAATGACTTTATGTTGAGTTCCTTCCTTAAAAGCAGAGAAATTTTATTGGAATAATAATAGGTATGTATATCACTTTTACTGTTTAGAAGGCAAAACTAAGCGTCTCTGAGTTATGTATTTTAAATTGAAAATATAATTTATTTTTACAAACTTTTAAATTGTTGCTTAAGTAGTTGTTTTATTCCTAAACAATTCATACATTATATATTTATCTCTTAATTTATAATTAATTTTAAATTACATCTTTTTTTGTAAATACAAGAAAATGAGTAAGTAATATTTAAATTTAAACTTATTCATAAACTTTAATTTATAATCATTACATTTTAGCCCTTTGAAATCTCATAAAGCCTATTGCATCTAGGTCATTTTAAATTACTTTGAACTTTTTAATCTAAATTTTCTTCTTTTTATTGATGTCATTATCCATTCTCTTCAATTAGGCAATTTCCTAATCACAACATGTAATAAGTGTACTCATTGAATTATTATTACTATAGTTAGTGTGTATATGTTGAATTTTCTCTTTGATTCTTTTTAAAATGTTATTGGTATTCTGAGTTTTTGGATTACTTTTGGATTTTGATTTTTCTTATGTTAACATACTATTATGTAATATTTAAGATGAATTTTATAAAAGCGATAATTTACGCGTTCTCTCATCAGTACCTGAGGAATCTTTCAGTCCCATACGATTTAATTACTTTTCAACATTGTGTTTAATTCTCTAAAGTTTATAATACTCTTATAAACCAAATTCAATTTGTTCTTACTCATATAACTGGCATTCTAAATTAGTTTTTTTACGGGTTCCTCTCATTGGGGATGAATCAGATTGATGCTTAGTCTTTTTTCTATCAACTTATTTTTTGATTTCTTGTTAGGATGCAAATCTTTCCTTCATTTGTTCAAGCATCGCTAAATGTGATTGTTCTTAATAAAAAATGGACTTTCTTCTCTCTAATCTCTTTTAATCTTCTATGTTGCTTGTTTCAAATAACTCCTTCTCTTTCTATTGTAAATGATCCTACATTTGATTTACTAATTTTTCAATGAGTTCCTTTTTAGTTAACTAATCTTTCTAAGGTCTGTTTAATCAGATAAGTACTTCACTTTATTGTGTAATTTTTCTGACTCCTGTAATTGCTTTTCAAAGACATTTTATACTTTACACTCGTAATTCTCCAATATACTTGGTTATATTTTGCCTTGAGAAGAAACTCTTCGTTTGTGAGAAGCAATCTTTGTAACAGAGTCATCAAAATACATACCAGGCTTTATAATAATCATCATATTTACTGTTACGACATGATATTTTATTTTAAACTTTCTCTTGTTTGAGGGAGAATTGGACATTAATATAAAATATTTATTGAATACTAAGTTTAATTAGTTCAATTTGTATATATAATTAAATAAGAATTGCTGAGATACCTAATACAGATATCAGGATATTAAAAAATGTGTATTTAATTTATCATTATAAATAATTAATTATATGGGTTAAGAATAAGCAAAACTATTCAAGCGTCAACCTTGTACATTACATTATAAGTACGATGATCATGTAACTCATAAATCTTAACAAATAGGATCTTGAGTTGAAATATGACCCAAAATAAAAAATAGTATATCAAAAACCTTTACGTTTCCAAGAAATGATATAAATAAATCCAGCATTACGCGATTTGGATTAGGGTAATAATTCTTGAATATCTTTTAGATATCCTAATACAACTTCAATTTTTACATGAGCAGGCACTCAAATCAATTATTTTTGAGCAATTAAAGAAATGTGACGATTTAATAATATTGTACTAAGCCACCAAATTTATTGTTAATTGTACTTCAAATGAGTGTCTAGAACTCATTAACAACTATAATATCATCACTAAAATTACTTAAGAGTAGTAAAAGGATCTAGATAAATAAATACTAATTATCATCATAATTCACTATATTGTAGGCAAACTACCTTCAATTATGTTGGAATAATAACACATATCCTGGTTGTTCAGACATTTGAATCCTTATAATGCTTTAAATGTCTCGCTAATATTATAGATATTAGCAGATATTTGTGTGAATTAAGACAAATGCATTGAAAATATAATAGAAATTCTAAAAGATCTCAAGGAAGAAGCCAAATGGAGATTTGCCACAGAACCCATATTTAAAATCATGGAAGTTTAACAAAATGTATATCTTATAAGGGATGCTTGCACCTTTATCAATGCTTTGGCAGAAACTCATTCAGATGACGAAATGTGTGAATTAATTAAATAATAAATAGAACAATATGGTTTAACAGTTATTTATGATGACATCAAACTTAAACTCAAAAACTAAGAGTATCAGATAGCACATTGTTCTTACAAACATGCTATGTAATTCTTGCATGAATAAAAGTACTTGCCACATTATAGTCAAGTGGATAACTTCTATTTCAATAATCTTTACGATTTCGACCCTAGTAAACCATTGATATTTTCCTATGGATATTTCGATGATATTTTTAATACAGATCCAGACTATTTTGAAATTCAAAAGAATTAACTTAAAGTATAATTAGATGTGTATGATTCTTTAATCCAACCAGCCTTTAATCCCAATAAAACCATTCTAGAAAGGTAGAATCCCTTGTTTGTATCCACGATAACAAAAAAAGGTAGCGAAGAAGGTCTAGTTGGTGCCTTGAAAGGATTATGGCAGAGTAGAGGGAATGAATCCACAAATTAATAAATCATATTGAATGCCATCAAAAAAGCTAATTCATTACTAGAAATCTAAGAGTTACTAGTTAAATTAAATGATGAATCGTCAGGTGTTACTATTCTTTCTAGGTTGATTGATCTGTTGACCAAAAAATTCGATCAAATTATGTCAGATCAAAAGAAAAGAGACTAGATGAGAAAAGAAAGAGAAGATGGATATAAATAATAAATTGTAACCTCTATTTATATTGTAGACCTATCTCTAATTGGAAATCAAACAAAGAAGTAATTAGGACAATTAAAAGGATTTTAAAAACCTTAATGAAAAACTAAATCTACTAATTGAAGAAAACAAAAGATTGCAAGATTAGAGTTCATAATACACTTAACTCCAAAATAAATACTCAGAAATGAGTAGTTAATTAATAGAAGCCTAAAAGAGTGTGGCAAAATCATAATAAGTTTCAGAATTAGAAGCCAAATTAGAAGAGTACGCAAATGAAATTACCAGATTAAAAGCAACTCATACTCAACCCTAGTTATGTAAAATCTAAGCCCCGGATGGAGGTTCAGAGCCTCCACCAAATCCTTCAGAAAATATAGCCTAAGTTTAAACAGTTTCTTAAAATGCTGCTCCACCTCCACCTCCACCACCTCCATAATCTTAAATTCCAGCTCCACCTCCTCCTCCTGGAGGTAATACAAATGTACCTCCACCACCACCACCTCCTCCTGGAGGAAAGACTGGAGCACCTCCTCCTCCACCACCGCCTCCTCCTCCTCCTGGAGCTAAAGCTGGTGGTCCCCCTCCTCCACCTCCTCCTCCAGGTGGCAAAGCACCTCCATTACCAAATGCTAAACCTGCTGTGCCAACGAAGCCTAAATGCTAACCTTCAGTTCCACTTAAAGGTCTAAGTTGGAATATTTTAAAGCCAGATTAGATTGGAAATTCCGTATTTTAAGGGATGAATGAGAACGAAATTAAGTTTGATGTTAAATCTTTAGAGGAGAAATTTGCCTCGAAACCAGCAAAGCAAATTTAATAAAGTATGGGGGTGAGTGACAAAAAGAGGGAGGTGTAAAAAATCACTTTATTGAGTGGAGAAAGAACTAAGAACATAGAGCTGATATTGGGTAAATTAAAAATGAGTAATGAAAAAATAAAGAATGCATTGCTTGAGTGTGACAAGTCAGTTTTAAATCTAAATGTGATTGAATCTTTATTAAATGTGGTTCCAACGGATTAAGAAAAGTCTTTGTATTAAAATCCGGAGGAATTAGAGAAGGAGACTTTATAAATAGCAGATCTATTTTACTTAGAATTATGTTAGGTACCTGCTTAGGGAGATAGAATGTAAGCTATCAAGGCAGAGTTTGTGGGAATGGATATGTGTAGGGAATGCAGAGGAAAACTAAAGTAATTATAGAAAGGATTTGAATTTTAAAAAAATGATGAGGCATTTAAGTTATTAATAAAATGCACTTTAGCCATAGGTAATTATGTAAATGGTGACTCTGCAAGAGGAGGAGCTTTTGGATTTAAAATCGACGCAATATCAAAAGCAGCAGATATAAAGAGTGTGGATGGAAAAGAAACATTATTGATGAGTATTGTTTAAGAATGCGAGCAAATTTATGAAAAGCAAGGAAAGGGATCCTTTTTCTCAAATGATCGTATGGATCTTCTTGACTTTTTATGCAGATTACCTGTTTCTTAGATGACAATTGATATAAATGAAATAAAGAAATTGTAAAAGTTTGTGTAGAATGCAATAAAGAGTTAATCAAAGTTTCCCAACGATAGAGTAAGTAGATTTGAAGATTTCTCATAATAACTTTTATTGGAAATAACAGATCTATCTTAACTTTAATCGACATGTGAATAATTGTACTCTGATCTATGCCTATTTTATTGTGAGAATCCAAAAACTATGCAGAGTGACGTATTCTTCTAATCTATTCAATAAGTTTGGAATAATTGCTTAAGAGTATATAAATTGAAATTATATTTTAGTCGAAACAACAAATTGAAAAGATGTAATAAATGAAAATCAAAGAAGAACAAAGGAATAAATTGGATCAGCAGAAGAAACTGCAATAACCGATTACAAATTAGACTAATATGCATGAATCGTTACCAAGGAGAGTGAGCGCTTTACAATAGCTATAACAATCTCTGCCAAGTGATGCAGTTAACTAATTAAGATTGATGAAACAAAATAAGAATGAAAATAACTGATTTTGGGCATTAATGTAATGATAATCATAATAAATCCTCAAATGTTGGTTCGAATTCATCTTAAAATGCTCTATTCATCAACATTTGGATACTCTACTCTTTAGAATATTTTCTTTTAATAAAGTCATGCAAAATGAGTGTCATAGGCATTTCGATGTTATTTTCTTGAGCTTGTTTATACACCAGTTCTAAAGTGGGCCATCCTTCGACCACTCCTTTTGACTCGTTTAAGATATCTTCGACTTTTTCTCCTTTTCCTACTTTAATGCCAAAGGCTCTATTTCTGCTTAAAGATCCAAAACCTGCAAATAAAAATGAATATAACTTGTCAACATCAGATCCCCAAATCCAGCAAGACCATAAAAAGTATGTTTTGAGGCCCCGTAAATTCTAGCAAATCTCTGCATTTCTCCAACACTCCTAGTGACATAGGCTGTTTAGGTATTGATTCCAAAGCCCGCACCATCTAATACGCCTGTGCCTATAGCCACCAAATTCTTCAAAGCTCCAGCTAATTCAACACCCACAACGTCACTTTAAGTGAAAATTCTTAAGAAATTTCCTGACAATCCTAATTAGACTAATTTAGAAGTCTTAGTATCTTGACTAGCTACCACAACACATGATGGATCTAAATCATGAGAAAAAGGATTTACTATTTTACATAAGCTCTGCAGCGAAGGAAGGACCACTCAAACAGGCATATCTTAATTTGCCATCGAATTCTTCACTCAACATTTAGGAGATCAGTTTTCCAGATTTCAAAATGATGCCCTTAGAACAGGAAACGAAAGGAACCTTGGTGTCTATGTACTGTTTGTTGGCCTAAACGAATTGGTGGAGCTCCTGGGTTGGAATGCAACTAAGCACATAATTGGCCTCTTGAGTAGTAGTTGGAGAGACATACGGTAGAGGGCTTGTTAAAGGTCGGTAGTGGCAGTGATATCAGGATGCAAGGTGAAGTTACTGAGAAACTTGGGATTCCTGTGTTGTTGATTGATGGACTCTACTATGGCTTGGTTCCTTGCATAGATTTGAACTCGGCCAATGTATGGATTGTTGATAGCACAATGAGCCATGGCAGTTCCAAATGCTCCGGATCCGAGTACACATACTTTATACTTATTTGCCATATTATATAAATATTATAGGTTGAGAATACAAAAAGTAAAGGAATTGATTTATTATTAATTTATGTTATATAAATTTAAAGAATATTTTGTGATTTATTAAGAACATTTGAAGAACAAAGATCAGTGGAGAATGCTAATGGTGCTGATATCTGTCTATTAAATATGCGACATTATTGCAGTGACAGGAGATGCCATAACCTTGGATATTGAAGGAGACAAATACATTTTGATATATAGAATATTGGTAATATTAAATTACCATTATAGACCCAAATATTTTTGATAGCATTCTTTGAAGTGTCACTGATTAAAATGATCAAAATAAAAAATGGATTTATAAATCTCATGACTCTATTAAAATTCCTATGCTTAGTCGTTTGTTGGGAAGAGCTCGATTATTATGCAAAATAATAATTAATATCGAGAATACTGGACAAGTTTCTAATTCTAGCATGCTTTGTTTTTGCAATAGAATCGTAAGTATGTTAGACATTAGCAATAATCTTCAATTTGGCTTATTCATTGTTAAGGAACTTTGAGTTTGATTCCAAAATGAATGTCATATTCGGCACAAAGTTGATTGTGATCCATCTCTTACTATAATTCCTAATATTGATTGTCAACAAAAAGAATATTAAGAACAATTTAAATTCCTAATTGGTAACCATGGGTTTGAACAGTAAAGTGAGTTACACTTAATTGAATTCCTAGAGATTATCCAATCCCAACAGGACACTTCATCAATTGTATATAGATATCCCAGAAAATCGCAATATCTCACAAATACCCCATGAATAGAAATAGGAGGATCAATAAACTGAATCAGTTCAATAAGATCAAATAAACGAAGCCATACTGTCCTCTGCAGAATTCGGAATCTATCTTATTGATAATCTGACTAAAAGTGTGTAGGTAATAAATCCGTAGTTGTCCAATATTATTATGAAAGAAGATTAGCTGAGCACTTAGTTTCTTGAGACAGAATTGTATGATTTCGGATTGCTTATTGATGAGTCCTGTTTATTACTGCCAAAATTTCATAGAAGTCAAGACATTGCACAGTTCCTCAAATTCACTGAAACCTTAGAGTATTGTATAACTTTATATTGTTGAGTTCCATCTACTTTGGAGAATAATATCGAAAACGATCCTACTCAAACCAAACGTTTACAACTACTAACCAAAAAAATCTCCTTCAAAGCATTCTTTGATAATCTTATTGCTTTCAATCATCTGAAATTCGCAAACAAGCGTTCCCCTATTGATTTCTCCCTTAAAATATATATCAAATTCGATACTTGTTATATACAGATTGTTTTGTAGCCAATAATCTATAAACTTAAACCTTAAATTGTGATTTTTGTGTCCGACATCACAGAGGATCCTTACATCACATAACTGTTGAATACTACTAAAAACAATGACTTTTTGATTAGTGACATTTCCCAAAAGATTAAGTAGCCTCTTAATTGTACGATATCCATGCTTGAAATTATCATGGTATCACTATTCCTTATTATTATATAAGAACACAACTCCATAGGACATAACTGAAAAATATATCAGTCCAGCACTTGCTGGCTGCAAATTATTAATTAACACAGCTAATGATATCCTTGATTATGCCTAGTTGCAAAAGAAGGATAAGTTGGACTTAGTCTAGATGGATGTGCAGATATAAGAGTTCCTGACTGATATCATCAATGTAGTAAAATCTTAAGCAATTTTCAGAGGATTAAAAATATCTGTTAATATTAAATAGAATGTTCCGTAATTTATAAGAACTGATCCCAACAGATTGAGATAAATCCTACTTAATTTATTAGTCACATCTATTTAAGCCACTGTCAGAGGATCCATAATATTTTGTGTTTCCAAAAGTTAAATCCTTAATGAGCATATTGACTTTGTTGTAAAGGTGAAGGCTAATGAAACTAATTTCTCCATTCTTAAAATAATAGAGAGGACAGTTAGATTCTTTAAGTCATAAACTTTGAAGTCCAAGATATTGGATCTTGGGAATCTTCGACAGTATTCACAATCAATTCTGATTTCGTTTTATTTAACAAAATGTCTGTCTCAAATTCCATTCGAATATAATTATGAACGTGTGGGTAATAAAGAAGAGTTTAGTTTTGTCATTAAAATCAAAAATTTATACCCATAATTTAATTAGAATTTGAATAAGAAAAGATTGTCAGAATTTTCAAATTAATAAAGTTTTTATCAATAGTACCAGAATAAAGAAGGCTTAAAGAGATATTAATCTCAAATGTCCAGTTTACAACCAGAGAATTCGAATATCAAACTGGACCTCAAAGAAGCAGGACAAAAATTTAATATCAATATCATCCAAAATCAAGGACCAGAACCCAAAGAAAAGGAAATCCAAGAACAATCAAATGAATCTGATCAAAGTCCATCTGAATAATAGGATGATGAAGTGTCAATTGAGTCCAAGAATGGCATCTCTAATAGAGTGGAACAAATGCTAAAAATCAAACCATATTTCTTTGATTATGTGAATGAAACCTAATAGAAACACGAAGGCATGAGTTCTCAGCCATCCCAACAACTCACTTTTGGAGGATTAGGACAAGGCAGATCCTCAATATATTCTTCGTTATGTTTTACTAGTGGAACCATGTAACCCAATGATTTATTGGATTGCTTTGAGAAAATGGAAAAAATTAAATAATAAAAAAACAAATCCAATTGTAGAGTAATTCTTATTTTAATAGTTAGTGTACTAAGATATTGATATGTGAGAGTGTCGATCTTGATCTTTACGCTTTATCGCATTAATTAACTAATATAGGCATTACATATGAGTATATAACTCAGAAATCTCAAATTGTGAGCGCTCTTGTTAAATTATTAAATAGTGATTTGTAATAATAGTAAAATAGTAATTAATAAAAGTAGAATAGTGAAGATCATTAATTAAAGATTAATAATGATAATTAATAGCTGAAAAACAATGAAAATCAGCCATGTTGTAAGGGATTATAACTTTTATTCATTGGAATCGAGTAATTCGAAGAAGAACTATACACTTTGTTCAATTCAATAAAAGATGTCTATGCAGAGTTTAAAGTTGAACCCAGAATCATAGGATTGATTGGCTGTATGGATGAAGAGAACAGAGCCTTGACAAGAAAGCTTCCCTTTCATGACTATTTGTCAAAACCCATAATGATTGATGCCCTCCTCTTTATTTTAGCAAAATGGATTAAAATGAATTGATGATATAATAAAATTATGTTTAATAATAAAGATTGATTAGGTTATTCTGATGAAAGTAATGAGAACCATCACTTACACTTATTGAATCGATATATTTTTATAATAAATTAGAGTCAACTTGATAGATTAAAGAGTTTAATATTAATTACACAATGGAACAATTTATACATCAATTATTTGAGATGAATCAATAGATAATACACTCCTTGTTCTCCTCCTTTTTTTTCTTGCTACTGGGCTATTACATGATTTAACTTTATTTTATGGCTTGTTAATTCATTAATTCAGGCAAGTTACTGCCTCTAAAGATTTATTCGTAATTGGAGAAGTCCAACTAAGTAATCGCTGATTTTTATTCTGCATCTAAGATTGGTAGGTTCGCCAAGAACTCATCAATTTGTCTTTGGATGTCTTCTAATTCATCTTTCGCTTTTTATGCCTTATTAATTGTTTCCTGCAATTTCACCTATTTCATATCTACACTCTGAGTCTTCTCTATATTTGATTATTTAATTTATATTTTCTCTGATTCTATTTCTTGCAGTTGTGATATTAATAAATTTTTTTGATATGTGGCTTCAATGATATCCTCATCTAGCTTTTGAATCTTTTGCTCTGAAGTTATTGATTCTGGGTTATTATGAAACACATTCTTAAATGAATAAAGCTATTGTCTTTTGTTCGCCAATTCAGCATTTGCTTTATCCAAAGAAATGGCCAAATCATCCTTTTACTTTTTGGCACTCAATATTAGGATGCGTTCAAGGAAGAGACGTTCGCAATATTCACAAACGGGATGAAAAGCATCATCTTAGGATTTTCGTCTCTTCACTATACAATTGGAGCAAGTGGATTTACCACAAAAATCACTAATATAATAAATTAGTCATACCAATGATTTGGACGATCGAGATCATCATCGCATATATGACACACTAATTTATTCTCGAATTAAGTGGCTATCCTTGGTTCAGGATTGACTATCTATTCACTAAGCATTATATTAATAAATTCCTAATAATTAAATGATGAATTCAACCTTGTTCAGCAAACCTAAATAGAGATAGATTTATTTAATTTATGCATCTCGCAATTATACTTAATCAAAGACTACTCCTCGGACTACCCACCTCAAATTACCTAATTGTTCTCCTCAGTCTAGAATTAATGATAACAAATTAAAAAAAAAAAATAGCATTGTTACCCCAAGAATATAAAGATCGCAATAACAAAGTCCAGTTGTTCGATAACAAATTCGAATTAGAGATTCAAGTGAAAGCATTATGAAGGAGTTAGAACTATCAGGGAATGAAGATTTAAAGGATATAAACAAGAGCTTACTTTTGACTTCTTAGGAGATCAATAAGAAAATGCAATTTAGTATAGAATCATATCTGAACAACACTCTTAAATAAAAGAAAATCAATCATAACCTTAATAATATGATTGAGTTTGATTTGACATAAGACAATGCTTCTTTTCACTCATTTGAATTCTCGAGAAGTCGCAGAGAAACCCCTCTTCAACCCATCAAAGTCTACCATAAAAAGTGATTATTTTTTATTTAATATATTACTCATAGCTTCATAAATTATTCGTATTCTAAGAATAACGGAGAAGTATCATAAGAAAGGTTAGTTGTTTGTCTACATTCAAACTCTATCTTCTATAATTAAGTAGCATTTTTTATCATTAAGTTTGTGAGAGGATCCTCCTTATAATAATTTAATTATTGAATTAAAGAAATAAACAGTTTCTCCAAAGCAATTTAAGAGTACTAATCTTTTTCAGTCTACATTAGAGTTTGAATGTTCTCTATATCCTTCAATAACTTATGAATCTATTTATTAATATGCTTATTTTCTTTGAATTTGCTATTGTTTTGCTGATTTTACAATTCTATTTACTTAATATCGTTTCTATCCTATTGGATAGATTTATGAATAAAAATTGGTCCTGCATTCTCACAAGATACCTTGTTCTCCTTCTTGATTGTTGGTCTTCTAGGTGGTTGAGATTGTTGTCTTTTTAAATTCGGTAAGATTTGAAAGTTATTTAATCCAATTCTGTTAGTACCTTCCTCATCTGATTCAACTAAATCAAAACTATTTTTTTTTGAAAATTAGATGTCCTATTCCTTCTACTTAATTTATTGAGTCTATTCCTCTTTGATTTGCTATGCAGTAGAGGAGCTATTTGCTTTCAAGTGCTGTTTAAGAATATTGTTTTTAATATAGATAAGCTCTAAAACTGAAATGAGTTTGCTCAGAGTGAAGTTCTTTTGGATGATATCGAAAGGGCGTTTCTGATCCTCATTATAAGTGAATAGCAAGTAAGGGTTGATGGAATAAAGTTGCAATATAATTTTAATATTTTCGCTTTTGGCAGCAAAATGCATTACTAATTAGAGATAAATTGATACCTGAATTGCCTTTGTGACCTAGTAATTTGAATGAAAACACATCACGTTAGTATTATTCATTTATGGAAATAGCAAATCGTAAAGCAGAATATGAGGATTTTTTGATAGCAAGATGAAGAGGTGTATTATTGTTGATATTCTTTAAATTAGGATCGGCACCCCTTTCAATTAAGAGATGCCCAATTCTTGTAGCCTCTTAGAGATTCTTTTTAAAAGATGGAATCAAGTTATGCAAAGGGCCATTACCTTTTTTATCTTACTTGTTAATTTAAACTTTGGCATTTAAGATGTCTTTGATTAGATAATATTATGTTTTACTCACAGCCTAATTAAGAACACTGTTGTATTCTCCACTTTAAAAATAAATGAGATGAATTACCCTCCTATATTTAGATTAGTTGATGCATTTATGATGATTTTGGCACAATGATACTTTTCCTCTTTGATTGCCAATGAAAGTGGAGTGTGAGAAGCATCATCTAATTATGAGGATAGTTCAAATCTTATATTAAGAAGAGCTCTCACAATACCGATATCTTCATTCTCAACTGCCATATGCATTAGATTTGATCCGTAATCAGATGCATCAGCATCTTGCCCTAAGGTTTTAGTTTGAATGAATTGGCAACTACTAGTCAACTCCTGGAGGGTCAATTCCGTATTTCTCTGAGTAGCTCTAACAATGTTGGACTGTTTGGGGATTTGTACAGTAATTGAATCTTGAATCTGATCATCATGATATTTTTAATTAAATATCAAGTATTCATGACAGAGGATGCATTCATTATCTTTAAGTAGTTAATTTACTTGGTCCCAAAATCTTGAGAGATCATCTGTTATCATCATGTCCTTCTCTAAATTAAAGATAAATATATTAGTTATACTGGATACAAAATAGTTTTGATTAGTGTATTTAACCCAATCTAAACCCAGTCCTTTGAGTTGTTTCTCTAAATTCAATATTGCTTTTGGTAATTTGGTGAAGTCGTTGCTTCTTAAATCCACAATCTTTAGTTGTTCCATCTGGAATAACTCATCTGGTAAAATGCGAATGTGATTTTTGCCTACATCCAGTCTCTCCAGTGATGTTTTCCACTTATCCCCCAATTAGAGAGTCTTCAATAGATTGTTGTTGAGATTGATATGCGAGAGATATAATTCAAATAGGCAAGTTGGCACTTCCTGAAAGAGATTGTTGGCTAAATTGATGATGGATAAGCGAGCATATTGTTTGATGCCTTCATGCAAAGAAGTCATTTTGGAATTTGAAAGATCCAACACTCTTACATTATGATCATAACTATTAAGTAGATTCAAATTTTGCATCTTGAGTATATACTTGGTATAGTTTTTTTTCATCAATGACATTTATCTATCTAAAACTGAATGTTTTATACGTTTAATTTTCCTTCTAACTTGTCTCATCGAAATCAAGAAGTCCCTTTTGCTTTTCTTTAATGGAATACTCATCCTTAAGGTTCATGTCCTTCCTTCTCTTAAATTACATCTGATCCTTCTCATACTGATGACAGGTATTTTCATATGATTGCAAAGTATTGCTCATAACTGATCAAATATATTTTAATTATTGATTATCTCAATTACATAATCCGAAATATGCATTTCTTATATAAAAATTCATTCAATGAGGAATGAGGTATGATAATTTGAGAATTAAAACTTGTTATTTGATAATTAGCAAGGATATTATTATTTTATTAAAATTCTATAAAAAATGAATAAAACCTTGAGTTTGCTCTATAGTCCAGAAACATATGAAAAAATCAGAAATAGCAATATCCTAATAATAGGAGTCGGAGGAATAGGTTGTGAATTGTTGAAAGTGTTGACAAACAGCGGCTATCACAAGATGACCATATTGGATTTAGATACAATAGAGGCGACCAATTTAAATAGGTAATTCTATTTTAGAAAGGAACACGTTGGCATGAGCAAGGTTATAGAATACAATATAGTAGGCATTGGTAGGCAAAGAGAGCGTGATGAAGAAGCATCCAGATCTGGATATTACTGCAATTCATGGATCAATATTTGATGGTATGTATAATAGGTAAAGTCTAGAAAAATATGATGTTGAGTTTTACACTCAATTCGACTTTGTCCTATGTGCTTTGGACAATGCGTAAGCCAGAGAACATTTGGGAAGGATGTGTTTAAAAAGTAATAGAATTTTGGTGGATGCAGGGACTGGTGGATTCAGTGGTCAAGCTAATGTGATTAAAAGATGTATATAATCATCAGAATCATTATAGTTTCTTATCAATGCAACAACTGTCAGCCTTCAAAAGGAGCTGCTCAATATGCTGTTTGCACTATCAGAGCAAGTCCATCATAGCCAGTCCATTGTGTTACTTACGCTATGGCCTTGTACAATCTGTTGTTCGGACCTTTGGATGAATCGAATGTCTTGGCTGGTTTATTGGATTTGGCTCAATTCCACTCCTGCGATAAGACTGATGAATAGCTATTGTAAAGTTTGGCAATAAAGACATTCGATAAGTTGTTTTACGAAGATATTAAGCAAGGAATCAAGGGATTTGTGAAAGATGAGGAGGCTAATGCTATTAATTAACATAAATATCCAATATCT
The DNA here is from genome assembly GCA_905182995.1 of Paramecium octaurelia. Lineage (NCBI taxonomy): Eukaryota > Ciliophora > Oligohymenophorea > Peniculida > Parameciidae > Paramecium > Paramecium octaurelia. The sequence continues at coordinate 125,686 of CAJJDP010000063.1, forward strand.
TATGAAGATGGAATGAAAGATACCCATGTTTACACTACAGTTGATCAATCGAAAATAGAGGTGGATGATGATAAAGGTAAATGATGAAATTGATTTGTTTAGTTTAACCATTTAGTTATTATGTAGATTTATTTGTAAAGATGTTTGTTAAGATCCTGCAGACTCCTGGTGTAGGCTCATTCAAATTTGACAAAGACGATTGGGATAGTGTGAGATTTGCTGCAGCCACAACCAATATTAGAACATATAATTTTACTAAGAAATTCAAAGATATTGATCCAAGATTGATTGAAGGAGATAAAATGAAATATTTGAGTGTCAATGAAGTCAGACAAATTGGAGGAAAGATTATTCCTGCTATTGCAAGTACAAATGCTATTGCTGCTGCTATTTAAGTGTCTGAAAGTAAGAAAGTGTTGGAAGAGAATTGGGATCAATTAAGAATGAATTGGATTCAACCTACCTATGATAAAATTGCTCCCACTTATCTTCCAGAACCCTATCCAACTTGTAATCATTGCAGTCCAAGAAATGTTTATCTCCACATGTATTGCAATTTTGATACAACAATATTTGGAACAATAGTTGAGTTGGCCAAAAGTTTCGGTTTGAATGACTATGACATTTATGGACAATCAGGAACAGTTTATGGATTACATAATAAAGTATTGAAGAAAGATGGGGCCAATGAAAGGATCTACAAAAAATTGCTTTCTTAATTCTATTAAAGAGATACTCCATATGCCAACATGATATTCTCTGTCTTTGAACACTCTCCAGGTAAAAAGTACTATTGGCAACTTAACTGCAAATTGGAGTTGATCATTATGCACAGGGCTGAAGTTTAAGTGCCTCAGATTTCAAAAACAACAAAACTGGAGACTGCATTAGAATAATTGAAGCAGCTCAAAATATCAAAACATAAAGAACTTTGCGAGGCTAGAATGGAAAATTTAGACAGGTATTCATTTTGAAATGAGAAATTATTTTAGAGATTATTATTAAAATTATAATATTAATTCAATTCACACGTGTGTTTGGGGTTCAATAAATGTTAAAAATAACCACGTTAAAGTACAATAATAAAAATGACAAATAAAACCAAGATACTCAATTATATGAGACCAGCCATGGCCATCATCCCAGATGTGGCTGAGCCTGAAAGAAGAGTACCAATATTAATTTGATTTTAGATCTTATTTAAATACAGAGCATTATGGACAGCCATTGCAACTTTGCTATATCTGATATGCTCTCAAATTCCACTCTATGGTATTTACAAATCTGCTGCTGGTGATCCATTCTATTGGATGAGAGTCATATTAGCATCTAATAGAGGTACTCTGATGGAATTAGGTATCTCACCAATGGTCACAGCCTCCATGATTATGCAACTCTTGGCAGGTGCCAAATTGATTGATGTTGATTAAAATGTCAAAGAAGACAAATAACTTTACTCAGGAGCATAAAAATGTAATAACCTGTGTCTATCTTAGTGTTGGGAATCCTCATTGCTTTCGGAGAAGCTTTTGCTTATGTTTGGTCAGGGATGTATGGAGATTTAGACAAATTGGGAGCAGGAAATGCCATCCTCATCATAATCCAATTAGTCTTCTCTGCAATCGTAATGATCATGATCGATGAATTACTCTCCAAAGGATATGGAATTGGAAATTCAGGAACTTCATTATTCATTGCTATTAATATCTGCGAAAACATCATGTGGAAAGCATTCTCCCCTATCACTCATAAAACATAACTTGGACTCGAATATGAAGGTGCTGTCATCGCCTTATTGCATGGACTCTTCATCTAGAGTGACAAAATTGCTGCTATCCAATCAGCCATTTTAAGAGACTCTTTGCCTAATCTTACTAATTTATTGGCTACAGTCCTTGTGTTTTTGATTGTCATTTATTTCCAGGGCTTCAAAGTAGATATTCCCATCAAAAATAACAAAGTTAGAGGTGGATTGACATCATATCCCATTAAATTGTTTTATACTTCCAACATTCCAATCATTTTGTAAACTGCACTTGTTTCAAACCTTTATTTCCTTTCCTAAATCCTCTATAGAAATTTCAAAGGAAACTTCTTAATACGTCTATTAGGATTTTGGTAAGAATTAGATAATGGACAAACCGTCCCAGTTGGAGGATTAGTCTATTATGTATCTCCACCAAGATCTATTTCAGAAGCAATTTTTGATCCAATCCACACAATTCTTTACACTGCCTTCATACTTGGAACTTGTGCAGTCTTCTCCAAAACTTGGATTGATGTATCTGGATCCTCACCTAAAGATGTATTAATTAATAATTATACTCAGGTTGCTAAATAATTGAAAGAATAAGACATGTAAATTGTTGGATACAGAGACTCATCTATGAAAGATGTTCTAAAGAGATACATCCCAATAGCTGCTTCATTTGGTGGAATGTGCATTGGAGCTCTTACTATCTTGGCTGATTTTCTTGGAGCTATTGGATCAGGTATTTTATTCAGTCTATATTTTAATAGGAACTGGTATTTTGCTCTCTGTCACTATTATCTATGGCTATTTTGAAACATTGAAAAAGGAAAAGGAATAGGGTACATTAGAATTGTTTTGATATTATAAAGTATTGTTTTAAGTACATCACAATTATTATAATAAACATCATAAGACGACAATTTTACCACAATCTAATTGAAATCTTAGTTTCTCAAAAGAGAATTACTAAGTGACAATATATCAATTATTGTTATTGATTTCTTTGTTTCTATTTATTGTAACCTCTAATTCCATTTTATAAGTAATTAAAATTTAACTACGTAATCCCTCACACAATTCTGCAGTCCCATCTTATAATTATATTCCTTTATTTTTTAATTATTTATTCTCTCTTATTGAATATTATGTTCTATACTAAATAATTTGTTATTGTAAATTCATGTAAAATTTTCATTTTTCTTCCAATTTGGGGTACACTCTGTTTGCCTTCTGAATCTTATCAGCAATTATTATCATAATGCGACCTATCAATTTAACAATGTAAATGTAGTTAAACATTCAATCCAATACTACGTCATTCTTTCATCAAAATTAGTTTACTCATGTTCTCTTTGAATTTAGATGGACTTTTTAATTTAACTAAAGTTAAACATTCATTAAAATCTTTTTTAATAAAATTTCTTTTATTTTACTATTCTTCATTTTAATATTAAAATAATACCTTCAATTCAACAATTAATTTCTCGACTTCTTTATTCATTGAATTAATTAACTAACTGAACACTTTGTAATATATAATTATTATTTTAATTAAGTGAAATACTACTTTCTTACTTATAATATGTGAATGTTCTATACATAATTAAGATCTAATGTGAGGTGAGAATAAAAACTTTCTTTATTATAAAATATTAAAATGAATAAAAGAAAATATGAAAAGCAAAGTAGAAAGTCATCTCAAAATAAAAACTAAGATTTGGAATAAAACCCCAAGAGGAGATGGTCTAAGTAGGATACTCCAAGGAACTATGATAATATCAATAAATTATAATATAGTTTTGACTATTCCACGATAAATAACAAATATTTATAGTAAATAAGGAACAATACTAAAATTAAATAACTTATTGCTAAATAGAAATTGGAATAGCAGAATTCCCATCTCTTCAAAATTCAACAAGATTTCGTGCCAAAACCAAAGTGGCAAAATTATTAAGATAGTTTATAATCAATAATAAATCAATAAAAATATTTTGCCTATCTTGACTTTTAAGCATCTTGATATTCATATATTCATTAAATTAATATTTATTTTTACCTTCTAACATTATTACAACACTATTAAACAATAACATTTTAAGTACTTGCAAACTATTTTTTTTATTGAAATGCAATATCCAATTTATATAATTCATAGTAAATCTAATCTTACTTTAGCAATTATTTAAAATTCCTGTCTGCCATTCATTTTGTTTCACCCTTTTATAAAAAATATCTTTTTAAGTCATTCAAACTATCAATATAGTGTGCTCCTAAAGATATTTAAATCTTTGCGAATTTATCAATTTATGCTATATTTTTATTAAAATCCTATATAATCTTTATAAAGATTATTTATAAACATTACTTGTATCAAAATGATAATAATAAAAATAATATAAATATTAATGAGCTTAAAATACTGCATTAAAGAGAGTCACGAAAACTAACCAGTATCTTTTTTTCTAAGAGAGAATGAGCATTGGGTTCTATGCTGTGCAATGTGTTAATATGAATCGGATCTACCAAAATAATCATTTATTTCTCTCAAGGATCTAGAAAAAATCAACAAAGAAACTCAAAAAAAATTAGATTCATCAGAAATTATCCAACACCTATACAGTGCCTTATACAACCTAAAACAATGGCAATCAAATGTTGAGAGCCTTTTATTAGAACTAAAAACTTAACTTTAATCAAAAGTAGACCATTTCTCTACTTTAATTGAAACCCTTAATTAAAACACTGATTACTTTGTTTTCAACAACGAAAAGCTGCAAGAAGTTCTTAATTTTAGAGAATAACTAAAACTAGAGTTGGAAACATGTGAAAGTGATGTATAAAATCTTTAATTGAATTTGGAAAATGCCTTTCTAATCTTAACACTAAGCTCATCCTCTCAGCAAACAGAAAAAGAAAAAAAAGTTCCCTCAACTATTGGTGAATAAACAGATAAACCAGAAAAATCTAATTCAAATTCTATTATCAATGAATTGAAACCTTAGAGCAATTAGTCATTATAAATTGAGATGGAATAGCTTGTAGATTCACCTAATCATCAACCCAAGACTGTTATAAAGTATTAATTATTCTAAGATTAGAGTTGAAGAAATAAAATAATAAGGGAAGATTTAAATAGATTAAAATACATACTATGAAGGTGAAATATATAAGGGGATGATGCATGGCAAAGGAAAAATGGTTTAAAGAACTCAAAACTATGAATGCATGTATTTATTAGCTCATATATGAAAGTTATGAAGGAGATTTTTATGAGAATAAAAAACATGGCAAGTTCACAGAAACATAGATCGAAAAAGAAGTGGCAGACATAAATCAGTCCTTTTTTAAAAGTCTCAATTTGTTAAAGCCTACTAATTAAAAGAAGATACAACTTATAGGAGATTATAAGGAGGATAAGAAAGTAGATGTATTTACAAAAATTACATATCTTAATGATGTCATCTAGTCCTAAAGGTATAAAATGTATTCAATAGTAGATATTAATTCTATGATAACGGTGCTTTGACAAATGAATTTTCTGACTGAATAAAAAATAATTTATTAATAATAATATCATAAATCATCTATTGATATTGATTCCTCTTCATCTTCATAATTATGACGTCTTTTGTTTATATTCTTAGGAAATATGGACACTTTCTTTCTAAAAATCATCTTAAAGACTATATATCCAAGAAATACAATAAAAATTATGTACAAAATGGCGAATAATAGATTTTATAGTTGAGGTTCCTACCTTTATAACATTATTTCATTTTTTAATTATAATTAAAATACTTAGGAGCTAAAGTTAAAATTAAAATTATTCTCATGAATTTATGCTAACAATTAAATTGATTAAATGTTTGAAATAGGATCATATAGCTCATTTAAAGTTTGATGGTATTCGCTTAGGTTGTAATATCCTTGAGTATACTCAATAGATTTATTTTTAAATCCTATTTTAGTTATGATAAGGATTTTTTAAATATTTAATTAATCACAATTTAATTGTGTGCAATTAAGAATTTATGTATTAAGAGTAAGGTTTTTTAATTGCTGTTCATATTTAAGAGGAGAGAGGAAGATACTTTTGGATATCAATTCAATGTTTTTATAAGTCTTTTCTTATACTTAAAATGATATTTAAGACTTAATGCCTTCTATCATAAAATATGTATAAGCATCTTCTCTTACATTATTTATAAATTAAACTTTATAATAATTTTATGCAATTTTTTCTATTTCTGATTAGCCATTTTTATTAATTATTTGGATTTTTTCTTCTAAATCTTATTTAAAATAAAAATAAAATATATTATTGTTTGTTTATTAAATTTTAAAGATTTCTGCTGCAAAATCAATTGAGGATATATCTTAATTAAATTGTAATTCTAAAAGTTTTGTATCAGTTATCGTGATTTCTAGATCCTATTAAATTTTGCTTTTAGTTAGAATAATGTATTGCATTTCAGCTTGAGTTTAAAGAGAAAATCTAAGATAATTTTATGAATGGTAAGTTTATACAGGCTTAATAAATTTCCCATTCTCTATGAACTATATTTCAAACAGAGAATTATCTTATTCATAGTTCATTTAATGATAGTAAATATGGAATTGAACTTCTGCTTTCGATTATGAAGCAAATTTATACTCCATTTAACATGTTTTACAATAGCTAAATCGTCTTAATTAAAACAGATTTAAAAAATAGAAAGTAGGTTCTCTTATATGTAATTAATATTCAAGGGCCTTTTATTTAGTTTTAATACCAATATACATTTTGGTGTCTCCATTCATTTTAATAGATTTGATATTTGATTCTATTAATTCGAATTGGTTCTGATGTTCATTAGGATATAGGGTGTTATTGGAAAAGTAAATTTAGACTAGTAGTTCATAATCATAAACAAAAAGCTCAAATACAAATTCGGAGAATATTGTATCGACACAATAGAAAGAATATGAATCTTCCTCTTGTTCTAATCTAAAATTTGAATTCAAATATAGAATTTAAATTGAATTAAGATATTGTAATGTTAGATTTTAGTGTGCAGTAGACTAGAGATAGAAGTTTTAATCCCAATCTTGTAAATTTTATTCTTCTTTAGCCAAAATGATAACATTACTCTCAAATTATTTTCTGGACCTTTCTGAGTATTGAACTGCCTTTATCTTTTAATTGGTATAGATAAAATTGAGCGAGTTTAAATCATCCAATACGAGGGAAGCTTCCTTGTTTACTATCTCAATTTATGATATTTTATTAGGTTTTATAAATTAGACATTAGCAGAACTGTAGTGTTTAAAAGTAAGGTAATAAAATGTGGCATTTATGGTGGTTACTTTAAGTTGATGGCTACAAAGATCTTAGTAATAATCCTTTGAAATGAGGGTGCATTCTATTTATGAGAAATTTAGGAGTAATTTGGTCTCATTATTTTAATTATAGCAACCATTACTTTTACAAGTTTAAAGTTCCAAATATCCAGACCCATATTAATAATTAATTTCAATTTGATAAAACCCAGAAGTTTCATAAGTCATATTCAAGTTATAAATCACTTCTGATGAGTTTTTTGTAAATCCTAATTCAGGTTAGAATCTGGTGAGTATTCTTGGATATGAATTTACATTAACTTTATATTTATACCATTATTCTTAATACTGCGGTAATGGATCGAGGATCATTGTAGTCTTCTGATTAGATAATTAAAAGTCTTTGCATATAAATAGACCGTATTGTGCATCATCTACTTGCACTTGAAGTAATTAATCTAATTTAGTAATAGTGTTCTCAAGTTCAATTGATATGGGTGTTGGAAAATCAAATTAAAAATCAAACCATAAATAGTCCTTATCCAAAAGCTATTTTTATTCTTTTGTAATATTCAAATCAATATGTAATGAATTGTTAATTCTTCCATTTTATTCAAATATCAAATAACATAGACTTTATGTAATATATATAAGAAACAATAACATTAAATATAATTATATTATTAAAAAAGAATCTGTCTTAAGAGTATTATGGGAATCATATGAGATAATCAATTTTGAGTGGTTCAATCATTATGAAAATAGTAACAATTAAAATTACAAATGAGGATTTTAATGTGAACAAATAGTTGTTTGAGAAATTAATTTTTATATAATATTTTGTTAACCACAATTTCAGAAAGAATGATGGATGTTGCTGATAGAATAGTTGTTGCTATAAGAAAAAGGCCTCTATCATAGAAGGAAATTATTAAAAAGGAGGAAGACATAATAATTGTGCAAAACGATAACAGTGTGATCGTTAAAGAAATCAAGTAAGATAAATAAATTAACAGAGTGAAGATAAAAAGTAGACCTCACCAAATACATTGAAGAACATTAATTTAATTTTGATCTAGCTTTCAATTAAAATCATTCGAATGAATAAGTTTACATCAATGCTGTTAGACCCATAATTCGTGCAGCCTTTCAAAGAGCCAAAGTGACTTGTTTTGCATATGGATAGACAGGGAGTGGAAAGACATATACAATGATAGGAGATATTGAGAGATAAATACCTGGAATGTATTTATTGGCTGGTTAAGATATATTTTAAATAATTGAAATGGTAAAACTACTAAATTTATCAAAATTTAGGAAGAATACACTCATCTTCAAGTGTATGTTTCATTTTTTGAAATTTATTGTGGAAAATTGTATGATTTATTGTCTTAAAGGAATTAAATCTAAATAAGGGAAGATGCAAAAGGGAATGTGAATATGATAAATTTGATGGAAAAAAAAATAAATTCAGTTTAATAACTAATGCATTTCATTTAGTTGGGGTAGAATGTTAGAATTACAGGTATAAATAATCAAATATCATAATAGCATCAAATAGTTCTAATTCAGAGTCATCAAGATCCCATGCCATACTATAAGTGAGTTTAAAATCAGGGAAGACACTGCATGGAAAGATGTCATTCATTGATTTAGCTGGCAGTGAAAGAGGAGCTGATGTTTAAGATCAAAACAAGTAAACCAGAATAGATGGTGCTGAAATCAACAAGTCATTGTTAGCATTGAAAGAATGCATAAGAGCTTTGGATCTGAATAAAAATCATACACCATTTAGAGGATCAAAACTAACCTTGGTATTAAAAGATAGTTTGACTGGTAATTGTAAAACTGTTATGATTGGAAATATTTCCCCTAGTTCTCAAAGTAGTGAGCATACTCTTAATACTCTTAGGTATGCAGATAGAGTGAAAGAGCTAAAAAAACCTGAAAACAGAATTTTCTAAGGGGAATTGATGTAAAGAGAGTTAATGTTGGCTAGATAAACAAGTAAATCATTATATGATAATTTTTTAGAAAATGTTACGAGGAAATAATTTAATGAAGAAGAAGATTAAGAAAATGTGAGAAATTTCAGTCCGATTTCAAATATTAAAAGACAATCATTATAGCCATTACATCAGTCAACTTAAATGTTCAATAATCAGAATTTCAATTAATAAAAAGAGATCAGAAAGAGTGATATCTCTTCTGCTATCAACAAGTTTAATCTAACTTCCATTCCATCTATTAACGTAAATTTCAATAAGACTTAATAAATTAATCCAAATAATTATTTTCCTACTCATTAAAGGATAAATTCTGAAAGTACTTACTACCATGATTATGATCATTTTGATAATAACTAAAATAACCTATTCTTAAAAACTTAAAATTACTCTTAATAAAATAATCAATTGTTTTAATAACACTAATTTAATCAAACTGCTACTTACAGTGAATTATTTAGTGAATCGCCTTATCAATCATAATAAGAATAAGGATTTCGACAATTAAATCAATAAGCTGTTTAACAAAGTTAAGAATTGGAAGAAGAGTTTGATTATTCTAACCCTTAACAATCATATCGATAAGGACACAGTAATTGTTCTTCCATAGTTTATGATCACAAAAATTTAATAGACAAAATTATTGAGATATCTAAATTGGTATAGTATAATTTAAACTATTTAGGAAATGAAAGAAATAACAATGTATGAGAATTAGAAGGACTTGTAAACTTATTTGCAAACAATATCTCAATAACTGCAATAAAAGGCAGAGTTGATCCAAGAATTCTAACAAAAGGTTTTTGAAATCTAATAATAAAGTCAACATTGGACATTTCAACCTAATGAAAGCTAAAATAGAGATGAATTATTTCAATATACTAATTACTGAGTTAATAATAATAAATATATATATAAATAAATCAAAACTGCACAAAATCATTATTAACAAATGACCACCCATTAATGTAATTTATTGCACTCGATTTATCTGCAGAAAGTATAAAATCAAAAGGTATATCAAATTTTTAATTAAGTATTTCTTCATTTATCACTGGGATTGGTGGTTTGTATTTTCTAAGTTAATACATAAAGAGTACCTATTCAATAAATCCTTCCAGTTTATTTATTTTAAAAAGGGATGATCCTTAATTTCATCAGCATCTCTTTATGAGGCACCTAATCTCTACATAGGATTTTTGATCAATAGAGATTAAATAATAGATTTGCATTCTTTGGTAATTGTATCTGGAAATTGAATATTATTCTATTCAATATTGTTCATCATTTCATCTCTATTGGCTGAGAAATATGGTGGTCGACCAGTAATCATTTCATATAATAAGATCCCTTATAATAAATTTAATTGAATACCCATATGATACCAATCGACAGCCCTTCCATGACCTACTCTTTTAAGCATTTCTGGTGCTAGATATGCCATAGAGCCGCAAAAGCTCTTGGCTCCATAATTGTCATGTATCCCTTCTTTAGATAATCCAAAATCAGTTAGCATTGCATGTCCAAATTAATCAATAACAATATTCTCAGGTTTCAAATCTCTGTAGATTATGTCGTTAGAATGTAAATGTTCTAAAGCAGTCAATATTTCAGCAAAGTACAATTTGGCTTACTATTCTGACAATCTTTATTGTCTTTGAATTAATTTAGACAGATCACCACCAGGACAAAAGTCCATTAGTAAACATAAATGAGTATTAGTTTAAAATGCATATCTTAATTTAACAATAAATGGATGATTTAAATAAGACAGAATATTCCTTTCGGTTAATGCATATCTTAATAAATTTTATCCAAGGAATTTGTTCTTTGGCAAAACCTTCATAGCTAATTTTGGTCCTTGATTAGGTCTACCAGTGATTCTCTTTTCAACCAAATAAACATCCCCAAATGAACCTTTACCTATTTGTAATATTATTCTAATTGAAGATGGTCCAATTACTTCAGTATAATCTTATGCAGGATGTATGTATGCTGTTGATCTATTTGAATGTGAATTCATATATTCTATTTTTTAAGGAGACTAACAGCGACTTAACATTTGATAAGCATTAGTTTATTATTTGCTATTAGGAGAAGTGATTACTCTTTCAGTAGTCTCTTCAAAGATTCTAACTCTTTAACATTAGTTAAAAGAATCTTATTTCATCTTAATTAAGTTGATTCACTACCTTCAAGTGTTTATCAAACAGTGTTTTGAGAATTGGACAATGTTGGACTAAATCATAAGGCGTCTTGCCATCTAGATTTCTAATATTTATCATTATTGAAGGTCTAGCCAATAAAATCTCAGTAACTCTCTTGTGTTCTAAGTTTAAATGAGTAATTTACAAAAATAGCAAGCATAATGCAACGGAGTATTTTAAAGATTATCGATGTGGTTAATATCAGCACCTATTGTCAATAATAATGAGAGGATATATTCACATCCTTTTTAAGCGCAAATACTTAATGCCGTTTATCCTTAGGAGTTTGTTAAGTCACAATCAGCCTCATTTTTTAAAAGTAATAATGCTAATTCGTAATTCTGATTCATGCAACTGTAATGTAATGGGATCAATCCTTTAAATTTAATGATATTTAATACCAGAGTCATCTCTTATGTTAATTTCAGGCTTCAAATCCTTGGATGCAATTTCTAAAAGTTTCTCTACTTCTTTTATATTATTTGATTTAACATAATTTAATAAACTTTAATTGTTCTCTTTTTTCTATTACCACCAGCCTTACCATGCTGATTTGTGTCTCTTCTTCAATTTTGTCATGTACTCTCTGTTAACTGGGATTTTCTCAGCATTTCTAATATCATAAACATTCCCTATGATCTAAAATTTTAGCTACCTGTATCCTAATCCTTTATCAAAAAGGCTGCATCATTCTCGCTAATATTTTAATACAAATGGACTGGTGCAGTATTTGTGTGATAGTGAGAAGATTTCCATTATTACTCTTCCATATAATTGAGTTACTAATCAAAGCCAATTGAATTTTTGGAACTAGATTTATTACTATTGCAATTTGATAAGCTCTCTTAGGAATTTTGATATATGGGTTATCTTTGATGTAAATTAATAACATTTATACATGGCTTCCAAATTGTAATCCTTTGTCTTTTGTGCCTTCCTAACTTGTAAATCGTTTCCTTTTATGAATTGTTCGCCTCCTCTGTAAATTTGCTAACTGTTTTCCCTTGGTGTTGGTAACATTTATTAGCGTTGCATTGTAAAACAAATTTATATTAATTAAACTTATTATTAATATATATATTTCATTCTAATCAATTCATAGGAGTAAGTTCAGAATCAGTTAGAGCTTATAGTTTAAGATGAGTCAACTCATTTCAAATGATTCAATATTCATATCATAATCTTGCATTTTTGATTTTAATGATTAATAAATATAATTACTAGTATTATATAATCCAACAATTTAATGTATAAATTCGAAATTCATATATTTAGTTTAGATAAATTCTTAAAAGGGATTCCAGTCATCTTATAACCATAGTTTATTTTCAGAGTATGATAATTCACATTATGAATTCAAAAAATTGATATCAATATCTAATTATTTTATTAAACTTGTATCTTTTAAAATTATTTTTGTTTTAAATGCCAATTTATGCAGATTTAGTACTAATCTATTTCTTGAGCATCAAATTTGTACAAATCTTTTCACCTTAATTTTCCTAATATCCGTTCTTGGATATTTAATCAAAAGATTGTTAATAAATCCTCGTTATTTTATACTTCAAGTCTAATTTAAAACTCTTAAAGCTAAATTTTATGATAGATATATTAACAAATAAATCAGTCAATAATTAATTGAAAATTTATTTATTTCTCGACTGAAGAAAATGGCACTATTCGTATATGATTAATGTCCATTCTTTAAGTTTTTGATTTCATTTTAAACTTTTGAATAAAAATTTCTAGTCTTATGTATCAATTCTCATTTAATTGACCTCTTAGGTAGATGATCTCAATACTTATAACTCAATTTATTCTATATTATCAGCACTTTGCTGATAATTGGTACAATTTTGAGTAATATTGGTGAGTTCAATGAACATCAAATAGGAGTAATATCAACCAAATTGTTTAAAATTTAATGTTATTCCTTCTAATTTTAATATAGAAATTACTCAAAATTTCTTTGATCAGAGCATTCATTTTATTATCTGTAAATGATAAAAAATAATTCGTAAAGCTTTTCCACTTTAAGGAAAAAGTCAGCTATCTCTACATCAGAAACGACAAAAGCAAAGCAATAACCTGCAACGAATAAAACAAGGGCGAAATCCATCACTTCCACAATAATTAAGTTATTATTGATTTAGATTTTGTAGGAAGCCTATCACAATAATAAAACCACCAGAGATTGACTTTAATAAGATAAAAGTAAATGCCTTTACATTAGCAAATAGAAATTCTCACAATACTTCAACAGATCAGACAAATTCTAGAAGTCAAAATAGTGATTTAGAATAACAAACAGGTGCCGTTATGAAACCAAATACTTAAGATTAGTTACAAATTCTAAAGCGATAAAAATAGTTACTTGAGTATAGATTGATGCAAGAGACAGAATCTTGTCAATAATATCAATAGAATTATCATTTTCTGCAAGAAAGACTATAGAAGTTGGAACTTGCAAAAAATAACTATATAAGTGAAATGAATTCGTTTACTAAATGTTTAAAGTTAATTTTAAACAAGGATGAATGATTTTAGTTTATAAAATTATTTATAAATATAAATATATTTATAATAATCAATTGAATGATTAAGTGAGTTCACATAATTGATCATAAATATCTTATAAATAATTATGTGTAGTTGTGAATGAAAAGTTTTCTAATTAGCTGTGTTAGATTACAATCTTATCATCAATATAAGATATATTGCATTCATTAAGATTGTAGATCATTTAGGCTTTTTAACTTTTCTGGTTTTTAAAAATCTAAATTTATCTGTTATTAAAAATCAAATATCTAAATGTAAAGATTAAATAATTACTTCTCTTAAACATCCTCGTCTTCAAATTTGACTTAGCAAACACCAATATTTTTAATAAAATAATCAGTTGTGTCACTACTAAATTCATTGCTGCTTTTCTTTGATGAAGACAATGAATTTGATGAGTCTTAAAAAGATATCTCATTAATATTTGGTCTTTGTTTGGGATCGTTATTTAAACATTCCAGTATTATTTCAGCAATTTTATTATGTCTATCTCTGAGGATCGATGGTAGCACTCCTTTTCTGGCATCATTAATTACTTTAATCATTTCCATTGAAGTAGAGATTGGATGAAACAATAACAAAATGATGAGTCCTAAAGCATAAATATCACTTTTTTGATCATAAAAAGCCTTGTTGATATTTTAAATGATTTATTCTGGAGCAGCATACATTTTGGTGCAAATGTCATCATCATTATCTTAATCATCAAAATCATAGAACTATTTTAATTTGGTAACCAAACCGAAATCACCTATTTTTACATCTTCTGGACTATTCATAAAGATGTTTCCTGGTTTCAAATCTCGATGAACTAGTTTGCATTCGTTATGTAAATAGTCTAATCCTTTAATAATTTAATCTAATATTAGTTTAGCCTCTTTTTCATATTTTTAAAGTTTGAGTTGATATTTTTCAATATTCTTTTTTTTGAGTTTCAGTAGTTCATTATTTCTCTATTGCAAATAATTTTCAAGTGTTTCTTAGCAAAACTCAGTTTAAATATAGAATATGATTTTATCGAACTCCAATTTTTTCTCATCCTGACTAGTTGATTTCTTATTTGGAGTGTTATGATTTTTTTTCTTTCTACTCACTCTAGATTTTGGTTAGATGTCATTTTCTTATTCTGAATAACTTATCTACTCATTTTGAGTGTCTTTAAACATAATCAAATTTTCAAGGTCATTTCTTGAATTCGATTAAGAATCACAAAAACTAAAGTTGTTTCGTTCAATAACAAAGTCATTTTGATCTTACTCTTACTTTCTCATCATTTTGGAATCCAATTTGTTCTACATTACTTCAACCCAAGAATTGAAATATCTAATAATTTTGGGATGTGATAGACGGGCTAAGTATTTGGCTTCTGTGGAACTTATTGATCAAAATAATATACCTCTCTATGCTCTTTCAATATTTTTCTCAAGGCTATCTTTTATGTCTTTAGCTTTGAGTTCAATCTATAAAATTTATAAACACAATTTACTTTTTTCAAAGCATAGGTATTCTTATCCAATAAGTTGTTCACCTTATAAACCTTAGAGAATCCACCCTTTCCTATCCTCCCTAGTACCTTGAAGTCTGATTCTAATCTCTAACATAATTATTAGGAATTTAAGTGTTTTTATAAGGTAAGTATAGATAAATATGCAATATGAGTGTATTTTGTACCTTAGACTATAAGGTGGCTAGTTTGGCAAGATCGATTGGAAACATTATTTATCAATTTTATCAGAAAAAATATATAATAACTCTAAACCATTATAATTATGGAAGTTAAAAATAATAAAATGATCAAATTTTTATCTTTTAAAATGTACTATCGTCACTCATCAAATCCTATCCCTTCTTATCGATTTCCTCCTTGAAAAGATAGGATCAATAACATACCTGATCATATTAAGAATTGAAAGTCTCAAGTTTTTATAACTACATCTCTTGTTTAATTGTATCAAGATTGAATTTGAGCTTTTCGTTTTCCCATTATAATGAGGACACCTAATTTTGCAAACATGTGACATAATCTTTATTCTAGGATTCCTATTAAATGTCAGTTAAATCTAGATTTCTTTAACTCGATGAGTTTAACTATTGTCTTTATTTCAAAGGAGCATGGATCTTAAGTTTCCTGTTTGGATGACCTGAATTAAATAACTATGCAGGCACTTATCCAAATTCAGCAACCTAAGTATCCAGAGCTTATTTCTCTAAAGAGGTTCTGCATTAATTCCAGTTCACATTTTCAGCATAAGTGTAAGGATAAAATAAATTATCTGACTTGACAGCCGCGTCTCCTCTAGTTTTGCAACCAAATATTAAATCTATCCACTTAGGCAGTTATGAACTTACATAATCACTCTCCAAAGCCATCCTCATTTTCAATAAGAAATCAGCCATAGAAGCAGCCCAAGGTGGAATTATGGCATCATCTATAATTTCTCCTTCCTAAGTCATTCCCAATTCTAGTTTATCACAATTGATCAAGAAATCTGGATCAAGCGAATAGAATTCAGGAGTTAATTCCTTAGAATCTGCATGTAGATTTAATGTTGTATACCAGGTGCTATCAATGCCTCTAAAGATACGGTCTGTTGGTCCAAATACTCCATTTTATAGTTTAATTACAAATTCAGGTATTTTTCTTATTAAATAATACACGACAGTTCCAGGACTAGAATAATGAGTGGGATAAATGTAGGGTATGATGTCATTATTGTTATTGTTCTTTTGGCTTTTCAATTATTCTTAATAGGATTATTTATATTTTTGTAATCTGTGTTTATTTAGAGCACCAACAGGACGGGACAAATCTCTGAAAAATTCTGGAGATGTCAAATCAAAGTTTTTATCTGAATATTCTGCGATGACCCAAGGAAATACAGGATAAGCTGATAGATCACAAAAGCTTCTGCTGGAAAATGTGTTTAAAGACATCAGGTAATCAAAATTGCTCAAATCTCCATTAACCCAAAGTTCAGTCATTTTTTCAATGGTGATAGAGCTGATTTAATTTTTGGTAGTTTTTCTTATTAAATATTTGTAGACTGAGTCTAATTGTTGGGGGTCTTCAAATACAAGTAAAACACTTCTTTTTTTATTAAAGAACCAGATTTCTAAACCAATTTATTTAAACATGTAACGATATTTCAAAAAGAATTTAATATCAGTCAATTGCCAGATCAATATCTTTCCTTTTGGTGAATTGATTAATGGAATGTATTTTATGCCTTCATCTCTCTGTATAGAAAATATTCCATATATGTTTCCTTCAGGCTTAATCAATTTGCATTTAACTGCTATTTCAATCTTAAGTCCTTACTGAGAGGATTAAGCTCTATGTTCATTCATTGCTTCATTTAATGTAGTATTGATAATTGTGTTGATAAATTAGTTCTCATCTTCTGCTTAAGTAAGTCCTTGATAAAGCTTAAGAAATCTGATAATATTTTATTTTGAATTTGATTATGAAATTGAAAACACAATATTGTCGTCGCACTACATCATAATGAAATTAGCTCACTGTTTCAGTAATGTAGGGACTGATTGGATTTCTATTAATAACAAACAGTTTATCTACTCTAAGAAACATGATAGTAGATTGAGAATTGACAGTTCTGGATTGAATTTTGTAGATTCTATCCAATAATTCGTTATTTTTGTCTCTCTTGAAATGCTGATGCAATTGATTAATATCTAATGAATCGATATCTTCCATTAATAAGGAGGGAGTCCATTTAATTGTCATGACTTAATTCATGGTTTTTGTATCTATGTTACGCAAAATCTTCAGTATGAGATTATTTGAGTATTTCATCTTGATCATGGGCAATTTTGGTTGGTTTGGCTGAAATACTAGGGAACGGGAACAGATGTGCAATTTACCACGAATTCTATTCTTATATGGATATAGTTACTCATTATTATTGTGAAGTGAGACTTTAAGGGATAGAAAGTAGTATTCTTGAGTTTCTAAATGTAATAAATTGAATTCCTGTTTAGGCTTTCGTATTGAAGAGAGTGAGAAAAACATTAATTAATTTATTATATAATGTCTTAAAGGAAAAAAAAGAGAGATCCAACGCCAACTAGAGTTGCTTTGGTTTGTCTCAAGACTACCCAAAATAATATTTAAATCAATAACTAGTCGTTGCTCAAGATTTTCTCCAAACATGGTTCAATATCAAAAGTATCACTTTTCGATGATATTTATTAATATAGATATTAATATTTGAGAGAGGCTAATTGTTAACGAAAGTCTTTATTGAATATGATGAAGTAAATTCTGCTATTGATGCTATTAAGTATGCATTTGCGTTAAATATTGTAGATATCTAAACAATACTAAAATATTGAATCAAATTTCATGTAATGTCTATCACTCTCGTTTGAAGTAATTGAAATTAGATACAGTCCCATATACAAAAGGACTTGATTTTACAAATCCTCCATCAAACAATATAGAGCAAAGCGAATAAATAGAATAGTAACTTGAAAATCAGGATAAAAATAATGAATGGCAAGACTTTTAATTTGAAAATAGATCAACTGATGAAGTGTCGGACGAAGAGGAACCTCAATTCTCGGAAGAGAAAATGAAAGACATTATTACAAAGCTTAATTAGATTGATGAAGAGATAAATTAAACAATCGAAACTAAAATTGTTACTGCTTTAGATAAGTTGAGATAGACTTTTAAATTCCATAAGTAATAAGAAAATCAATTAATTCAAATAAATTAATGAAGGCCATAAATGATTAATTCAAAATTTATAATTTCTCTCTTTCACAAATTCTTATATTTTAATAAATCCCTTATTATAAAATTTTAGAACCTATGAGAACAAAAACTGCCTATTAAATAAGATAAACCCTCAAACAGACCTTGTTCAAAGATAAAAAACATCAATTCAATTGCAATGACACTATTTAAATAAATGAAACACCATCAATAACATTATACAAAAATTTTAATGAAGTGTATTGCTACAAGAATAAGAGACTTGGTAATTGAATTTAGTATGATAGGCGAGGGAGCACACGGGATTGTTAAACTATGCTACAAAAAAGTAGAAGGTAATACAATTCAGTATGCGGTTAAAATATTTCGCACTGGGGAGCCAGAAATTATTAGTACAATTAAGAAAACCTTTAAGATCAATAGATAGCTTAATGACTTGCAATGTGTGATCAAAGCTATTGATCTATTCATCAATGTTACTAAAGAAGAAATCCATTTTGTTATGGAATTATGTCCATATCCTTCTCTAGACAAACTTATCTAACAAAAAACATCACTATCTATCAAATAGCAATAACTAATAATTTTTGAACTTGCCAAAGCAATAGATAAAATTCATAGCAAATGTGTATGTCATAGAGATCTTAAACCAGATAATATCTTAGTATAAATAACTGATGATGACGCAAAAATTAAAATAATAGATTTTGGAGTCTCAAAAAAGTTTGTCACAAAAACTAGGAATTCTACATTGAATATTGAGATGTGGACAAGGACTGGTTCATTATTTTATTAGGCGCCTGAAATCTTTGCTGGAGGAGGCTACAATTAAAAAGGTAATTAAAAATTAATTATTTAGTCGATATATGGGCTATTGGGGTTATAGTACATTAAATGTTTTGTTATGACTTACCATTTTAACAAGATCAAATTATAGATACAATTGAAATGATATGCGATCCAAATTATAATGTTGAGAATACTGCCAAATTTGAATCTTTGGACTAATTGCAATAGGATCTATTAAAACGATTATTACGAAAGGAACCAGAAAAAAGATTAACATCACGAGGTATGAGAATGCTGACTATTATTAGAATTCATTTTGCATCCTTGGCTATATCCATATAATCAAGAGCATCATTAAAGCACAGTTTAATTGTATTTGAATCAGGAAAAAGCCAAAAATTTATCAACATCAGAAGAATTACTAAGTCTTGGATAACTTGATCAAAACATGGTTTTGACTAAGGAGCCATACTGTGCTAGTACCATCTTTATTAATGTATAAGAATAAAAGAAGGAAATAGATAAATTAGATGAAATAGGAACCCACATATATTTTTATTCTTCATCTAAGCATTTGAATCGAGAAATAGAAACGAAAGATTTGGATTAATAATAGACAAGTGTCACTCAATTAGATGAGATCAAAGATGAATGTGTGCAAGACAATCATAAATCTTTAGAAGATGATATCGAGTTAAATAATTACAAAACTGTTGGTTCCATAATATTGAATTGATATTATTTGTTTAATATTTCTCAAATTAAATAAATAATTAACTATTTATGTTTTTCACTAATGGTCAAGTTGTTAAAATCATTTACTTTCTAATGCATTACTATAAATCTATATAAACAACAAAAAATAGTAGATTTATCAATATCGTATATCCAAAATTTCCAACTCGGTTTTACTCACAGCCATTTGGACAATATTAAAAGTTGCTGAACAAAGAATGATTAAAACTGTCCCAAAGTGAACTCTGTTTACCCATTTGAACATTGTTACTTCTTACTTTTCATTTTCATCAACTTGCATGTAATCTGACACCGACATAAAATCGAGTCCAGATATCATTATTAAACCTAGAGTCATGCAAATTAAGACTATCTTCTCAATTGAATCACAAAATTGCCATGTTGAAAAATTACGCAACTTAAATAACCTTTAGGTTTACTTTATAGCATTCTTTTATCGCAAATAAATATTCATATTTGCAATTAGGACATTTAATTATCTAATTGTTTTGATTGTACTACTTTGTCGCCCATTCGTTTAGGCATTTCCTATGAATATATGACAAAGATCCTTTGCAATAGCATGGTTTAAATCTCTTGTGTGTGTTTTTTTAGTAACAGATCCAACATATATGTTTTTAATTTTTTTTCATTTTAATAATTTCAATAAACAATTATAATGCACCTTTGTAAATTATGATTCTTTCATAAACAAATAGATTAGCTTCTTTCTACATTAATATCTTCCATTTGACTCCACATTAGGTTGTTCTTATTTCAATCTTTTCTCTCTCTAAAAGAAATAGAGCAATTCATATAGTTGATTAGCATCCTTCATGTTTTGTTCCAAATAAATCAACGCATTCTTTCTATGATGATACAGAATCTATTATAATTCTCTTAGTTACCTGAGTACACAATTGGAATTTCACACTTTTATTCTATTAATGAATTGCCAAACTACCCAAATAGCATTCTCCCAAATATTCCAAATATTTTGACACTTCTTGTATCTTAATATGTTGAGTCAACTTGATCAAGACTTCAATGAAATCGATATTGTTCACTAAATGAGTATTGAAGAATCTCATAAATTTGCTTTGATTATTCTTTAAAGATTATGCCCTAATTACTATCATTAATTACCCCAATCCATTCAACATCAAGAATCGATCAACTGCCATCAACATAAGTTACTTGTATTGTTTTAGCACACTCTATTCACTCTTCCAATTCAATCTTAAATACGTCTTCAATCGTTCTAGAATCTGAGTGAATTAATTTAGCTTTGAATTCTTTTTAATTTCGAAAGTAAGAAAGAAGTGAATAGAACCAATTATCATCTATTAAAATATCGAATCCTCAATGTTCATCTCATTGAACATAACCCCGACTTCTTCTAAGGCAGACAACTAAAATCGTGTTAATTCTTAATGCACAGTGTGAGGCTTCTTCATTGCCAATAATGAATTAAATATGGAGAATATAAACGCTTGGAAAGCTTACTTTGAGTACGAACTTAATATCATTACTATATAGGTAAGAAAGTCATACTTAAGCCAAAGTATTATTGATAATCAAATGGAAAAAGTGTATTATTGAGGAATTATTGAGTCAGGTCTTTGAAGAGAACCTTGATATACGAGGAAAATTTAGAAATAAAGGGGAATTAGAAATGATAATTGATATTAAGCATTTATTTGATGTCCTAATAGATGTTTTTTATTTGGCTTTATGCAATTGGCTACTTTAATTATTTTAGTTATTTGTTAATTTAAAAGGTAAAGTATTAATTAATCCCTTGTCTAGGCTTTGACAATCTTGTAACTTCTTAATATTTATAGCTAAATATGAATTACAAGATTCTTACATTTTATCTTCCAATTTTAGCAAGAATAATCTCTTGAAGAACCTTGAGTCACATGATATTTATGTTTTATTGAAGTAATTGCTTGTTAAATCGAAGGAATTTAAATATATAAGTAGGTGTAATTAACAATATATGTAAGTGTTATAGTCTCCAACGTCCTATTGTTATTGAATGGATTCAGTCAACAATTAGTCGATTTAAGTAATGTTCTTCTTTTTCCTAATATTTAATTGGGTATAGCATACAATTTATTCGACTAGAAGATGCATCCAGGGTCTACTATTTTAGATTATCTTTATGCTAAGTTGGCAAGGGTGAAATTTAAGTATTTGTCATCAATTTGAATATGATTTTGGATGAAATTCTGAACACACATCCAATTTCCTGGATTTCTATTGAGCAATCCTAATAAGAAGTTGGTTGGGACATAATCTATTAGAAATCTTGGTTTTTCAAATAAATATGGCTTATAAATAGTATGAAAAATAGATACCAAGTCTTTGATGTCTTGGAAGAATTGATAATTAAATTCTTTTATGATGTTAAAGATTGTTTTTAGATGAGTTTGGCTAATTGGACTACATAGGAATGTTTAAAAGTAGACAGCCATTTTATTTTTGATACAAATCTCACTTAATAACATGAAGCAACTTTTAAATATGTAGTGATAATATTTATGAACATCTAAATTATAAAATACATATGTATACAAGTGGTTTTTGCGATTGTTAGGATATTTTTAAATACTAAGTGAATACTTTATTCATCGATTAAATTATATAAGACTTTCATATCGGTCTTCTGTAATGCTGATTCTTTTCTTAAAGTCAATACAATTTTAAGTATAAGTATGCAAATCAAGCTTTATAATTGTAATTATTAACTTAAGATATCCTGAATGGAAGTCAGGAATTAAAACATCTTTTTGATTTCCTCTTTAGTTTTTGCGGATATCATTTTTAATACTCGTTCCATGAAAACCAACACTTTAGATAAGTTGAGTTGTGTCTCTGCATGTTGAATTTCTAATTTTTAAAAACAAAAGAGTTTGATTTCTTCATTATCTTAATTTTCTTTTGATTTTTTATCTATTTAACATGGACCTTTAATAGCTTCTGCCAATACAACATTAATATTGATGTCTTTGGCTTACAGAAGCAATAAGCCGTCAACAATAGTATTAAAATAAAGAGTTTTAGAATTGGAAGCCAACTTAAACAGATTTAGCATTTCATTCACGATATTTTTTTTATCAACTAGTTTTTCCTTTTTAATAAGGGATGTAAATTTTTTCAAGAAATCCTTATCCTACTTGTGTCTATTGCTAGTGACTTCAAAAAGAGATCGCAAATCACTAATAAATTATTCATTAGTTTTATTATCAGTTTACTTCTATTTACTCATAATATTTAATAAAAATAATAATAGATAAATAATAAGAGTCATTATAATTTAGATTGTTCATATCTTAAATTTAGGTGACAAAAATTCATTTAAATATAGTATATTAATAAATTCGATCAGGGTAGGGTAAATTTGATAAACACTTCATCTCTTTATAAGTCTTTATTTCTGAATAGGCGCGTTTTGAAACAAAGAGCAGAAGAATTAAATAAATAAAGAATATCATTGTAATTGTTAAGGAAATGCTTTTATTTTATTAAACTAGGATCTATTAACTATTTTTAAATTAAGCAAATAGGAATATAAAATAAATTTTGATAAAGACAAAATACCCTAAATAGATTCGAACATAACTAAAATCTATGAAAATGTAAAGAATTAAACCAAATATTATTATTAAATTGGATTTGTTTCTATGAGATAATGAATAATGTAAAGTTTCAATCTTTGTTGAGAATTTTGAGTTCCAACTTCCTGTAAGTAGTGTTGATAAGTGAAATTTCTACAGGTATGCCTATATTTAATTGTGATTCTAAAAAGTAGGGCTTCCAGGTTTTTTATAATAGTTTGTACATGTAACAAATTGACTCAGGTTCAAATTAACAAGTATTTGGATTTTGAACAAAAGAATCAATTGCTCCAAAAATACTCTTAATAAATTTATTATACTATATAGTTAGATATTTAAGATACTTTATTTGCCTTAATGAAAGACATTTTCATTACTATCTTTTCTTTCATCCATTAGGTATTGATCTTTTCCCTTATTGTAAAGTAGGTCTCCCTATCTAATAATTTAATTTGATCATCTTCCTAAAATATCTTTAATTCATCACAAACTAATGTAAATCTTTATTTGGACATCATCTTTCCACTATCTCCACAATAATCAGCTTCTTAGTAGAATAGCCGAATTGAAAATGAGTAATTTATGCAACATAAAACTTCATAAAGAAAATTCCATTATTAAAAGTCAATACTTCCTTTGTTCAATAGATCAACAGAGATGTAGAGATGCTTATATTTAATAGATGTACGATTCTTGTATTTTTGAAAAATCTCTAAAAACTAGTACATCAAAATATCATAATCACATGGTCCTTATTAGCTCTACATATAAGCTACTTATGATGTGGATATGTCATATATTATATTTTCAATTTCACTTTAAGAATACTTATTATCAGAAAACCATTTGAGTAATGTGTCTATGAATTTTGAATATGAAACACTTGGATATTCTTATAATGATTAAACTATTTGTAGATATAAGTTAAGATCCTAGATATCGTATTCGGCTTTCAAAAATTTAACAACTAATTGACAAGTACTGCTTTTTTACTCAAAAAATAAGAAACTCTTGATAGTTCTCTTGTATCTATTTGCATCACTAAATTACGATTAGCCATAATGTGAAACAATATTTTCATACATATGTACATGTAGAGGAGTATTTTAAATAGTATTAGGAATTTTCATGATTAATTCTTGATAACTTTAGAGGATAGTACTTAATTGATATAATCCAGTTCTCTGATTGATATTGAATTTGGATATCACTTAAATAATAACAATTGATAATACTTTGTTTTAATAAATTAGTAGCATACGAGGCTGATTTTATAGGACATGTAGATATTCTTAGTTTCTTTTCAATTGTTAATTTTGGTTTGCTTTGTTTAAAATCCAGTTTAATTTAACTAAAGGAAACATCACTCTCATCTCCTGACCCTTCTTTCGATGAATCACTTTTGTAGATGTCATCATCATCTTTACTTGAAATCTCAATTTGGCTGCCTATTTTTTAAATTTTCATTATTGGCTTAGAAATATTGATTGTTGTCAAAGTCTTATTAGGAGATCTGGTTGGTGAGTCAAGATCTTTGGCAGATAATTGTTATTATTATTTGGGATCGACATTTGTACCTTGTCTTCTTTTAAACTCCTTAAATTCAACATTCTCCAAAACTCCATATGTGTTAGCTTATTCTTTTATTTGATTAATTAAAAATTATGGAGCATATCTGATAACTTTTATTAAAGAGTCTTCATAAAATTTAGACTCATAATATTAAATAATTTTACAATTGTTTCTTTTTCTTTGGTTCTATTGTGGTATTTCTTGAATAAAACAATATTCTCATTAAATTTATTCTCAATTTCTTTCATTTCAAGTTCCATTTCTTCTTTGTCTATTTTAGCATCCATCACAACAGAGATTTGTGTTTATAACACATTCCAACATTACTACAATATGGTATATAGAATCTACATTAAAATAAAAATTGAAATTGCCATAATTCAATTGCAAATATTGTTTGATTGCTAAAATATCTTCACTTGAATTGTCTCCTCTCAAATTCAAGACAGTCAATAAATCTTCAATTCTATCTTTTAATTAAGCAATTTAATCAGCCATAATGACAATAAATTAAGGGTCATTACTACTCAATTCTTATTCAGGGAAATATAGGGAACTGTATTCTGAGATAATCTCAGATAAAGGAAATTTAGCTCTCCTAAACAATTTTGACTCTATTTAATTTCTGGGCACTCTCTCTTTTCTCAACTATACTGAATTGACTTAAGATTCTTGATTTCCTTAAGTAGGTTACACTTAGATTTCTTCATCTACTTTCTTAGCTTGTTTTGGAGTCTAAGTTGAAGTACTCACATATATAAAATATTCTGATGTATCTTCACTTTACTCTCTTGTCTTAATTAGATCACTGGTATCAACAGAAGATTCAGTTATGATTAAATGAGTTGATCCATCATAATATTCATCCTATAACGTAAGAATTCTAAATCATTTAACAAATCTTACTTATATTAATTTTCAATTTCTTTTTTATGCACTTCGAATTTCTGTTTAAAGAACTCAAACATATCCTTCTATTATAAAACTAGATCCATCTCTTCTGCTGTTTGAGCCTACTTATGAAATTTATCAATTCCTTAGTATTCGATTAACTGCAAATTCTATTCCCAAAAGTCACTCATGAGATCATTCAATTGCTCTTCTCTTCTTTTATCTTTCTTCCTTAAATAAACATTTTCCTTCTTCATTTTTACAATAGTATTCTAAACAGATAATGCTTCTTCCTTCATCATCCTCATGGATTCGGCTTATTTTTCTATAGCATCTTAATAATTCTTATGCAATTAATTTATATCTTCTAAGCATTTCTATTCTATTTGTTAATTTCTTTATTGTAATCCTAAAATTATTTTTTGTACTTCTTAAGTAAAAGCTTCCCATAGCTTCTTCAAAAATTGTCCACATTCAAAACCTACAGTTGTAATTTATCTTTCTAATTCCAAAACTGAGCCTTGAAAGACTATTTCCAATTTGTTATAGTATTCTTAATATTCGGTTATCTTTTACGAATGAACCTATTCCACCATCATATCTAGCCATTATGCCAATTAAACCATTTCCCTCCTTTAATTTATATTGTGGAGGTTAATATTTTATGAATCATGATATAATAGTTTCTTCATTCTTCTAACTCCTCTATTGCAGCTTTCATCCAACATAGTTATCGGTTGTAATAATTTAGGCTTCAACTTATCTCTATTATCAATTGAATATTATCATTACTTGACTATTAGATCTTTAATATGAGAGGAGATCGATTATTACTACTAATTATTTAATTCATCTCTGATGCTCTCCATTCTATTTTGTTCCAAATATCTATTATGAATGCTTTAAGTATATGGGAAGATCTTCTTTATTTCTTATTCTGTCAGTAAATGTTAACTCATCGATCTGGGAACATGAGTCTTTTATTAATCTGATTATTTCATTTACTTAATTATAATTTGTTTATTTATTATATTATCTAGATTGAATACTCCGATAATTAACTGTTTTGATAATTGCAAAGACAAAATGAAAATTGTCAAGTTATGATATATCTCCTTATGCTTAAGAGAGAATTGAATAATTAACAATAGAAATAAAGAAAAATTATATATATTGATGATAATATTTTTAAGAATTTTGTTTCGCTATTTATTTTCTAAATTTGCTATTTATTTCTTTTAATTTGGCTGTAATACAAAAAAATACTATTGAAATATGTTAATAAAATTAAAACCGAGTTAACTGGTAAATTGGATAATATGACTATTCTTTAATAAATTACATGTAGTACTTTCTCTGATCAACCAAAATAGAACATATATATAGATTTCATCTCAGAAAAGTAAAAATTAATCTTTATTCCTTAATTCACATTGATTTCCAATTAATTTATATTAAAAATTGTATTTATCCTACTTTAATAAGGGATTTCTTTATTTTCTTAACAAATCAAAGGAGAACCTATAAGCTACTATCAATCAGACATATTAACCCTTAGCATCGTTTTTTCAAATCTTGCTTGTGCCAGAATATAAAAAATTTCTTAATTTCAAATCAAGATTATTTTCTTAGTTAAAATTGGAAAGGTGAATACCCTGAGATTTAAATCAGATGTCAGAAAATTTATGATATTGCTTCTATTTTTCTTAAATCAAAAGGGTTTCTTAGATAAGACAAAAAAGTAAAACAAATTTGGTTTTTTAATATTATTTGAAAATATAAAAAATGTAAAAAGTCAGTTTTTAAGTTCTCTGGAGTGATTTTATCGATGTCATGAAAGCTGCTACAGATATGTAAGCAGTCTTAGATACAGTTGGCTAAGAGCATCCATTTTGGTTATAGTCTAGAAATAGATTAAGTACTCAACTGAATCGATCTAATTAAATTCACCTAAAAAACTAGGATCCATCTCTAGTTCAAGACATTAAATATCGCTATTATGAAATTGTTACAATTCAATAATTTGGTGATATTGTCTTAGGATATTTAAAATTCTACGAGAACAATTTATAAAGAATGCCCATCAAACTCCCAGAAGGTGATATAGGTGAGTGGCAAGACTTTGAAGAAAGTGAAACCAATTACTAAGCATAATCCATGGTTAAATTGTAAATGAAGTAATTTATTTAAATGAGATTATTTTAGAAAACAATATTCTTTCAGAAAATAATGGATAGAATATCAACGAAAAGGCGGTCCCATTATAACCAATAAACAATAGGCAAGATCAGCCCAAAGCATATATATTCCTTTCAATAAACCTGATGGATATTATGGTTCTTTCGATTCTCCATTAGTATTAATTAATATTATATAATTGATAAGTCCATGTCCAATCCAGTCAATGAAAATTTAGCAAACAGCAAACACAGCGTTTAAAATTCGAATGGAGATTCAGAATAATTACCTGGAGGTAAGCGACAGACTCAAAATGCAACAAAAAATAGAGTATCTAATGTAAGAAAATAATCCTTGGATGTCAGCATTGACAGTCTGAGAGAGAGCCATATATCTTAATAACGAAATATGAGTAAAGCAAAATCAAATCTCAAAACTAAATAGCATGAATTGAACATAGAACATATGGAATAAAGCATGGTAGAAAAAAATAGAAATTGTTGTGGAACTGAATGTTGTCAATTTTGATTTATTAAAAATACTTTATTTTAAAGAAATCTATTGTTTTTTGATATTAAAGCATTTTCTCAAAATTTAGAATCATTTTTTTTCTCAAACTATTAAAGGTGTCTGAAGTACAAATCAACGGTAATAATTAACTTAGACTAATCCTAATGATTATTTTAATAAAACTGTTATAATCATTAAATCATTATCCAATTACTTATAAGTTAGGGTCAACAACAATGAATGATATGTTTAAATTAATAATATAAAATATTACCTTTTAATAAAGAATTTAAAGTATAATTAATTTTATTTTAACGAATCATATAAAGTATATAAGGGATTTATTAGTAATAAAAAATAATCATTCGTTAAAAGAATACAAATAAAGTTGAGAGGTTGAAGTCCTTATTGATTTATTCTAAATACTTGATATGTTTGAGAAAATGGTGTTTTTCATTACAAATATTTTCAAAACAATGCTTTCATAATTGAATGAGAAACTAGATTTAATCAATAAAAAGGATGATCAAAGTAACGATGAAGGCTCTTTAATTAGTTAATCAAATGAATTTTAATAATACAAAACTAGTGAATTCTCTATTTAAAGTAAATTTATTTAGACAACAAATGAGAGAGTACATGAATTACTATTGATAAGAAATGTGAAAATTAGAAATATAATTTAAGCAGTTAAATTTAGAAAGAGTAGTTAAAATAAGATTTGAAAATAGGTTTAAAAATTCGAATGCTCGATATTAGAGCTTAAGATAGGGTGGCAGCAAATCAGTTTCAAATTTAAGAAACTATAAGCATATGTTTAATATAGCCTTAATTGAATAAAACAATAAAATAAAGAATAACAATATGAAAAACAGCTAATAAAATTATGACCTAACAATTGGAAAAGTGGATTCTGACACTCAAAATAGTTTTGAGTTATATTTATTGTTAGTACTATATATGCATTAATTGTTTTTGGTTTTTCAAATTGGAGTTTCTAGTTAGTAACAACATAACAACATATGCGTCTGAAGAAATGTTTCTTATTTAAAAAGTTTCAATACGGAAGGGGACACGTTAGTTTATTAAGGAAGTGAAGGGAATAGACATCGAATTGATAATGTGATCAATAATACAATTATGAATCATTGTGTATGTTTACTTCCCAGCCAGAGATGGAGGGTTTCTGTCTTACGAGTTTAGGGAGAACTTATTTCTTTAAAATTTTAGGAATTCTTGGTGAACGAACAGAAAGGGTTCGTTCTGTTTTGAGTTGAATGGATTTAGCTTGAACCAAGAAAGGTTCTTTGTTTTATGGTGTTTGGATTATTAGTTTCTTAATTTTAACTTTCTTGATAACTTCGTCGAATAATTGCAATTGTTCTTCTATTCTGATTCTTTTGTATAGGTTTGAGATATCATTCATGGGAGGAGCGATAGGATATTGAGTGTTATATCTTTTGTTCATGAAAATAAATGTGTTTAATAACAAAATAAAATATATTCTCATAATATTCCAAATTAAGATAAAAACAAGGGCATGTTCTTTTTAAACTACTCTTCATTCTGTTGTTTGATCCTGAGTTCTAGATCTTTGGTTAAAACATTAATCAAGGCCTGTCCTAATTGTTTTTCAGATTTGACAAATTATCTACTCAATACATTAACGAAGTTTTGATAATATGTGCACATGATGGCAAAGAGTTGTCTGTTGATTTTAGTGAATGTTTATTGAGAACATTTGCCTTGGATTAAGCAGACAATTAAGTCATTCAAGATGTTATCAATGATAGGATCCAGAGGTAAAACAAAGGACTGGATCACTCCCAATTATGTGAGTTGCTGTTCTTCTGAAACGAATTCTAAAGTCGAAATAACAATGTCTGTAGTTTGATCTAATGAAACCTTATCTGCTGGTTGATGATATGAGGAAGAAGTGGAGATCTTGTATTCTTAAGACAATTGCACCAGCAAATGCTTCTATAGATTTTCTACTATGCTCATCAAGGTTGACAAGGACTGCGGACTCAATTCAAATAGTTACAATTGTTGTGAACTGACAACTTGGAGAACTTGAATCATTTGCAAACAGGACTTGTTGTAGAGCTAAAAATTAACAATGAGTCATTACTATAATGTAATTGGAAATCTTGTGTGTGATATCTAGAATGGCTACCAACAGATCTAAGTATTTACGATCTGCAAATAACAATTGGCATGCTTGGGATATGTACTTCCCTTTAAGTATGTTGTTCATTATTTTATAGACTAGTCCAACCAATCTGCAGATCTAAGCCGAAAATTCTAATTTGACTTTCTCATTCTAGATGGCAACAATAAGATGCTGAACGTAGGTAGTCAGAATTCCTTGGAAGGTCCTGACCAATTCAATTTAGACGATGGAAGAACTATGGTATTGAAATCGGAGACTTTTATTTTCAGTTATGGCAACCATCAATTTCAAACATAATTTACACAGTTGAAATTGTTAGGGATTGTCAATCAATATAAATCTAGTCAGATCTGCTATTTTCAATAGATGTTATTTTATCAATAATCTAAAGATCTTACTGACATCTACATGTTTGAAATAGCCAAGCATTTCATATAGGTATATTTGGATAGATTGAGAAGTTGGTTGTATTGTTAGGAGTTGATTTAATTATACAATGGACTCTATGTAATTCTCATAGGCTGAATCGAATAGGAGTATGGATATGATTTCTGATGCCAATGTGCGACAACTAAAGAACTACTCCTATTGCAAGGCTGAATTCTTTAGATTGAGCAACACACTCTTTATTTAAGTGACTACATTTGAGGATTGAAATGACTCGTTGTATAGATGATGCTTCAGTCTTACGATGGTCTCCTTCATTATTACCAGAGCATATTCAATGATTTCTTTATTTTGAATTTGCAGTTGCATAACGATGTATTGAAGTAACTGATTGGTTGCCTATTGGGGTTGAATTTGAATGGGTTTGATACAAGAATCGAAAAAGATTTTGTTGGATCTCTATCTCCCTATGGATTCATCTGATTCACTCAAGGCAAACTAGAACAGATTATCAGCCAGAGACATTGCTGACATAATCACCAAAGGCGGCAGATTGTTCTGAGGGATGGACAAGAATTGCAGAGATTCCTTAATTACAGTCTGAACCATCTAGATGATATCTTCAGATGCTTTATCCAGAATCAATGGATTTATCACTATATAATTGATTAAACTTAATTCGATTATGAATTTCTCCTAATCCTAGGCAGCATTTTTGAATGAGTGATAGATCATCTTAATGTGATTACCTAAATCAATGGATAAGATTGGGAATAGATTTTCAAAGAATTCCTTGAGAGTATTCTTCAACTTCTTGTGATTTTGAGGAGTGTACCCTTGGAAGAAGGAGTTCTTGGAATTGAGTAGTAGATGGATGACTGATTTACCAATTTCGGTGATTGTTGAGGATATCGAGGTCTTAAAGGTTGTGTCTAATTTAAAATCAGAAATGAATTTAAGCAGCCTCTTCATTAGTTCTATCATCTAATACATGTGGGGATCTTTAATCTTCATTTGTCTCTGCAATATCTGGATGCAATAGGTTTATAAACAATAGAGCCACTTTTAACAGAATGCAAAATCGAATCTTATTTGTCTGAGACCAAAGCAATTATTTAATTTAGTATTCAATTCTAAGATATCACTTATGATCTCCTCACTTGCTGTTTGCACCTTCTAAAATAAGTAGGTGCAACCATCATAAAGTGCTTTTGCAAATAATCTCTTTTTGTCTTTGTTTACGAATATCTTCTTTTTGGCTGATGCCATTCTTTTTAATGATTTCAAAGCCAATAAGGCTAAAGATGTTTCGTTAGTACAATAGGTCTCCACAATCTTGAAGAGTAACTCTAAAAATTATGAATCTGTAAAATAATCAACGAATTTCTCTGGAAACTAAAAGACATAGATGTATTCTTACACTAACGTTGTTTTAGTCATTTGGGTCGAAATCAGATTCTAATTCAAAATAACTCACATTGAAATTAAACATCAATATATCCTTTAATGTACTCAGTGATTACTTGTATAATTGAGGTGGACTATTTTTAACAATTCTGCAGACGATCTCAAAACAATTAAATATCTCCTGATTCTAGAACCCAAACATGATTCTCCTATAAGACACATACGAATCGTAGGATGAATATTGCTAGATATTCTGAATCACATTCTATATCAATTTCAAGCCGATGCTGAGATTGTGGATTTAATTTCCCTCAAAAAATACATTTAGTCGTTCTTAGAATTTCATGAATTGAGTTCCACTCAACATCATTATCTATTAGATCAACAATCCCACAAGATTGCAGATGGAGTTTTGCTCATGAGTCGCTAATTCTCTCTGCAAAGTCTGGCAGAATAAGGTCACAAGGGTTTCATATACTCTGCATTTTTGATACAGGATTTCTACCTCCTCATTCGTATAGCATTGTCCAACAATAACTTGAATTTCTTGTGAGGATCGCTCAGCCACCTAAAATCCTTTGAATTATCGTTCAGAAACTATAATTTTGGCGATGAATTCAGAAATGACAAACAACGTAGAGCCTGACTGAGTTTGACCTATGATTTAATACAATCCATCGATATTTCTGATATCTTCGATGAATTGATAAATGGTCTAATCAGCTATTTATTTCCTCTAAAAGCAATAACAATGTACAATACTTCAGCCTATCGAGAATAGCAGCAATCGCGACATAGATCATCAAATTGCATTAAATTCATTTTCTCTCACTTTAAATTATTTAATTAATTTAATTATTTTATACCCTAATCTATTACATGTAAATAAGGTAATAATATAAGCATCTTTTTTAGATCCTTCTTAAGATTGTGAAATTCCACTGTATGAACTAAGAAACTGCGAATTCATATTAATTAATTCAAATTATCTAATTGTTAAAAATAATAATATAATAATTAAAATTCCCTCCTTTTTTCATGAAAATCCTCTTAAACAATATAAAGGAATGTTTCCAAAAAATCTTAAAGCGAAGTGAATTTGGCAAGACCTCCGTATGCATTATCGTATCGTTGGACGTAGACGCCATATGTGCATTAAGGATTCTCACTGTAATTGTCATAATTCTATTGATAGTCCTTGTTGAATAGAGAGAACCTGCAATTTAGAATGATCCCAGTTTCTGGGTACTCTGAAATGACTGAGGCAATTCAGAAATGTGGGAATATGTATAAGAGTATAATTTTATTAAATTGTGGAAATGTGTATGACATGAGTGACTTTATTAAGGGAGACATCAAGTTCTTCATATTTGACAGTCACAAGCCCATCAATCACAACAATGTGAATAACGAGAAGAGTATATATATTATAGATGATGGCATGGGACAACTGGAGAAATGTCCAGATGAGGAAATCAAGGAAATGAGTGATGGAGAAGAGGACTCAAACGATGAAGACGACTCAGGATCCCATTCCTCGCAAATTCAAAGGAAACAATAGCAGAAACTGCAAAGAAGTCTTCGCAAACAACTCATTCAAATGCATGAAGATTACTATAGTCAAGGAACCTATTACAGCAGACCAAGTTCAACTGTGGTTTACACTTTGGCTTAACAAATGAATCATGACTGCAACGATCACTTATGGTATGCAATTTTGGGATTGACTGATGCCTATATTCATATGCGATTGAACCAAAAGAATTATGATCTCATTTTCGAAGAATTGCAGAATGAAGTCATCAGATTGAACATCCATTTCGAGGAAACTCAAGGAGATGCTAAGAAGATTGGAGGAGTCTTTATTGAAAACGAATACAAATTCTTGCTCATGAGACAACAATCACTTTATAACTCTATGTACTATTCTTCCTATGTTGGAACTAAACTCAAATTATGGAAGGATAGGGACAACAAAAGATTGGAAGAGTTTATGGCTAAATTAGGTATTCCATTAAATGAAGCAAAATAGGATTTTCGATACATGAACTAGAAATACAAATTGATATTGAAATCCTAAATTGCTGAAGTGGCATCTAAATTTCAAATGGATGATATACTTTATAGATCATTCGTTCGCCAATCTGATACTAAAATATAAATTGCAGCCAGCGATATGGTTTATGCTGTTAATGCAATCCTTGAATACCCACAAGCATTACTCTCTAAATAATTGATGTAACATCAATGTTCTGAAGTCATCGAAAAGTTGAAGACCTCTGAAACTGCAGCCAAATTCTAGAATTTCTTCTGTGCCTTAGACACTTTGGGCAGGTACAACTCAATACTCTATTCTTATTAGTAAATCTGATGACCTGTTTCAACAAGGAGTTCAAATGGCCTTGGAGTTCCAAGCTGCTCTCGTCGATGAAGCCAACAATCTTATCGAAAATAACGAGCTTTATCCATGCAAACATTTCAGATATGGAATCTTGAAAAATGAAAGTCCTTAGCAGAAGAAGTTCTTTCAACATCCTTAAAGCTTATAAAAATTAGCTCTCCTCCTTATGGATATCTACAAAGAAAAGGGATACAAATAATCCAATAAGTCAGTCATTCTAGTTAATTAATTGGGTGAGTTATTCATGGTGGTTGGAGTGGTAGGTGGAATGAGTTTTAGTGGACAAGAAAAAAAGTATTCCTATTCATTCTAATCATTTTAGTTAGTTTGGATAATATTTCCTAAGGAAAGTCCAGGAGTTGAATCTATAATTCAGATAAGATAGTTTTGAAACCTCAGTAATCGAAATCCATAAAGATGATTTTCCAAATTTTATTGATGCCATCACAGATTTTAAAAAAAATTGATCATTTTTATTTATAAAGTAGATTTATCAATTTAATACAAAGTATTTTAAAATTTGATCAAGGAATTATTAAATAATTACATAATATTTACATCATTAATTACCTGTGTACAAAGATTATGAAAATATAAGCAGCTATGACTAAGAATCAAGAAAAAAGATAGTAATAAAATAAGGCAGTAGAAAATTGTTAAACTTTTTTAAAGATGAATAACTATTTTCAATTGGAACAAATTATTCACAGATAGAAATGTTGAAGTTATAGTATGGTTAGGAATATCTTTATGATTATGAATCGAAGTGTTTTTCTCTATCAAAATCTATTTTAACTTATAATCATAATAAGATTTTTACAAATTTCGTAGGATAAACACTTGGAAATTCATTTTTGGATATAGCTCTATAATAATTTTAAATAGAATCGTAGTATTCTCTGTATCTTTCTATACAGATAAGTAAATTACTACAATCATATTATAATTGTCTGAAGATATTCATTTCATTAAACTGAATTGTATTGAGTATATGAGATGTCTCCCTAGAATATGAATAACTATCTTGATTATTTTATGATAAACTTACAATCGTTGGATTTGAAGAATATGAGTATGAAGAAAAAATATTAAAACCTTGTATTGATCAAGCCATCTGGTTAAGCATGTTTTAATATGCTGCAAATTATCTATTCAGAAGGAGAAGCAAAAATTGAGAGATTATTTGAAATAACCTTACACCAAAATATACTCTCTTACATCCCAAGACTATTGGAATCACTGAATTCAATTACAAAATAAATAAACAAGAATAGGTTATCAATTCCATTAAAATTGATTTAGGAATCTTAGTATCTTTCCATTAGACATTAAAATTGAGTCTTATAAATAAGAAATAGAGTTTGTAGGCAATTAACCAAACAAAATAAAAAGAAGTAGAGAGTTTAACCCTAAATTGTAAAGAAGGAACTCATTTTTAATCATCAATTATCTACCTATTCAGATAAACTGATGAGATTTCCATGAGTAGCAGTGATCATAATACTTAAATACCAACATTTTTAGAATCCTGTTTCAGGATTAAAACAGTATAGTATAGATCCTAAATGTAAATATAGGCTAGTTCTAATCAAAAGTAACATAGTTCAGTTAATATGAGAAATAAAAGTGTTGAACTTAATAGTTACTTTCTAAAAGTCTTCTTTCTTTGTTTCAATTTCTCTGATTGATATCAAACAAAATGAATTCAAAAGTTGTAAGATGATGTAGGGGATGTTGATGATTAGTTTAATTTATATTAAAATCTAAATTGGATATCAATAATAATGGCAGTACTTACAATCTAGCAAGACTTAAAAAGTATCCTTAATTATTGAAATATAATTTATTATGAATTTTGCTGAACGAAGAAATAAAACTAATCCTGATTAGAATTAGTTATTAAGCATGAGCAGTTAGAGTTCCTAAAGAAACTCCGCAGTCAAAGCAACATTAAAAGTGTATTCTGAGATGAAAGAAGATTAAAGCTGCAAATTGGCTTTGAGATTTACGTAATTGAAAATAGTGCTTGCAACTCATAAGATAGTGGGAATCTGTCATAAAATCAAAGCAGTAAGGTTATAACATTATTTTGATGTTTTGCTTTTGACCAAGACACCAAATGCTAATCCTATACCTATTTTAAATAAAAATTAATAAGGGTAAATTTAATATTTTACACCTCCAACAAAAAAGAAAAGTGTTAAGTTTTAGCCTAAATGCTCTATTGCACCTTGTTTATTAATTAAATCAATGTATAAAAAGCGTGTTCGCAGTTACTTCAATATATTACAATATAATCAAAACAAAAAAAATAAGCAAATATCTTTCAATACCATTTTAATTCGGTTTTTCAGAAAAAAACAAACTTAACACTTCTAAATTCTCAAGGCAAGAGTATTACAATCAAAAATATTTAGGAGAATTACTTTAATCACCAAATAAAAGATAAAATCAATGTAATTAGAAGCCTTACTAACAATTTCTTAATACATTTATAATGCTAACATTCCTTCACAATAAATAAGTTTATTGGATTCTGAATTTTCACAATAATAGTAATTATAATAATAAACACTCCAAGATCTCCAGGAACATGAAATAAATAATTAATTGATGAGTGCTAAAGAATAATTGGCCATGAAATTTGCCAGTACGTCATTATTGATAGGAATTTTAAGTTAAGTGATGATAAAAGCATAATTTGCATTTCTGTTTCATCTAAGTTCTGGATGCAATCAAAAATTAGATATCAGAGAAATAAAATCAATTGATATTAGTGAGAATTTAGACTAGTCTTAAATCGAAGAAGACAAAATAAAACCTAAGATTATTGCTGCTAATCAAATTAATCACTTCCTAGTTTAAAAACTGAAATAATATTTCGATTAGATTAATCAAGCCCCTTCCAAAATATCTCGACCTTCTATTAAATTTTTTAGAGGAGATAAAAAACTTAGATCTCAAAATTCTAATCTTAAATTATTGATTTTGGGATAGAAAATATTTAAAGAAGATGATCCTTAGTAAAAGAGCACAGATATCACAGTTAATGAAAAAAAAGGATCATTCAAAGCACTGCCTGGAGTTAGATATGTGACATAATATTCAGATATTTCAAAAAATGCCATTTCTGATGTAATAATTTGTTTAAATAGTTTAGAGCGAAGTAACTGAACAATCCATTATTACAAATTCTGTTAACACTTTATAAACTATATAAACTTCAGTATTAGTATAGAATTATAGCAATCATTAAACTGTTTAAAATAAACCAGGTGAAAAAAAAGAAACACTCAATTCTGCAATTCAATAATATTGTAAATTTCAATATAATAATTTAAGTGATTCCAGCGAAAAGTTAAAAAAATTCACCTCCAAAAGTATCTAAAAAAACAATCAAAAAGCAAGTTGAGAATAAATTCTCTAAATTAAAACTGTTGTACTGCTTCCCCATTATTTTAATAATCTTTATTGTAATTTTGATGAGATGAAATATTTATATATTAAATAATTATGTAAACTCAATCACCGCAGACTAACATTACGATCAGTGCAGGACCCAGAGATTCATAATGGATAGATAGACTCAAAGAAGAATATGCTGCTCTGATCAACTATATAAAAACCAATAAAAGTGAAGATAATGATTGGGTAAAATTGGAACCAGCAAATAAAGAATGCACAAAGTAATTAACGTGAAGGATTATTTAATAGTTGGAAAGGGAAATGTTGGGTAGTCCATAATTTGATTCGATATGAATTTGATTTTTAATTTGAAGTTAACAAAATATGATTATTTAGATTCCACCAACATATCCATTAGCTCCAATTGAAATCGAAATTCCATCATTAGATGGATTGACTCCTAAAATGTACAGAGGTGGCAAGATCTGTATTGACATTCATTTCGCTCCTTTATGGTAGAAAAATGCACCCAAGTTTGGGATTGTTCATGCTCTATAATTGGCTGTAATATATTTAATTTTAAATAAAATAGTTAGCTCCTTGGTTGGCAGCTGAAATCCCTGTGTTGATTGAGGAAGGTAAAATAAAAAAGGATTGATAATGTATATTAAAATTTATAATGTCTAAAATATTGAGATATGATTATGAAGATGTTCTAAAAAGAAACCCTAATGACATTAAGTCTATGATAGCATTAGGTTGTCATCCTTTTAATTTAGGTTAAAAACTGTTGCAACAATAAAAAAGGAATCAGGCACTTTATTGGTTTGA
The DNA here is from genome assembly GCA_905182995.1 of Paramecium octaurelia. Lineage (NCBI taxonomy): Eukaryota > Ciliophora > Oligohymenophorea > Peniculida > Parameciidae > Paramecium > Paramecium octaurelia. The sequence goes on from CAJJDP010000063.1 coordinate 165,173, forward strand.
TGCAGCAATAAGCCTAGATCCCAATATGGTTGATTCACTATGTGGAAAAGGTAACTGTTCCTGTGTATATATAAGGTGATGCTTTGCAGCAATTCGATAAATATTAGAAAGCAATATAATGGTATGATCGAGCCTTGGGTATTGCTCCGAATCATGTACCAAGTTTAGTAGGAAAAGGTAAATTATTCTTTTAATCAAAAATTTATAGCTAAAGCACTATATCAATTAGAGTTAGATTTTAATAAATTAGCTAAACGTATTACTATCTTTAAGTTTATCTAGCCAAAGTGTTGAGTAAATAGAAAACAGAATCTAGTCTCTTTGAAAGAGGTAAACAACTCCTAATTTCATTATTAGATTCATTAGAAAAGTTAAAATTGGAATAAAGATTCAAAGAAAAGGGTATTAAATTATGACTACATATCTATTAGAAGATTAAACCAAAGAGAAGTTAGACATTCGTCTTAAAGAGAAAGGTACTATCTGAAAGTTATTAAATATAGAGAAGATTAATTTTAATAAATAGTTGGAGACTAAATTAAATGATAAAGGTAAATTAAAATTAATAAACTTAAGCCAAAGCATTACATTAGTATAAGATTGAAGCCTTACTATAAGGAAAACGTATTTTATTTCAGAAATTTTAGCTAAACCTAAACATTAAATTGAACTAGAGCAGGAAATTGAGCTAGAATTAGAATCCTAAAAGTACTTTGATTAGGCTTTATCGACTAAACCTAATTAGGTATAAGCACTTACAGGAAAAGGTGATAGTCTTCATTCACATTTAGGTCTCTGTGTAAATGCTTTTTAAAAATAAATTGATGCTGAAGTTATTATCAATAAAGCTTTATCGTTGCCAACTATTCTAGGTTATAATGAAAAATAATCCGATATTTATGCAGCAAAAGGCACTATCTCGATTTATTCTAGGCGATATTTTGTTAAATCAGTAGAAATATGCAGAAGCCAACAGTTTTTACGATAAAGCCTTAGAATTGGATCCGAATCACTTATAAAGCTTATTTGGAAAAGGTATAAATTTTCAAAGAAGAAAGGCTAATATTTCAGATTGATTGAAAGCTATGAAGATGCTATTGAATGGTATGATAAAGCCATTAAATTAAAACCAAATCATATATGTTCCATTTGGGGCAAAGGTCTATCATTTTATATATTTTGAAGGTGAATCATTGAGAATGTAAGACAAATTCCGAAAAGCCATTGTTTATTTTGATAGGGCTTTAAAATACCATCCCAAACATTTCTTATCTCTTTATGGCAAAGGTACCTTGTTATGTAAATTTGAAGGAGAAGCACTCAGAATGCTAAAATTCAATTATGATGCTTCAGTTGAATATAAATAGGCTCTAGATTTGTAACCCAATCACATAAAAGGATTGTTCGGATACGGAGAAGTGTTGAAATTAATGAAGAAATACCCATAATCTTTGGCATGCTATAAGAAAATTCTGGAAATTGATCAAGGCAATATGGAGGCTGTTTAGTTGAAATGTAAAATTATTATTTGAGATAAATTAAGATGAAGTTGAACATTGCATATCTTAATTGTAATAAAAGGAATCAATTAATACATTGAGAAAGTAGGATCTTTAAAGCAATAGCAAATTTTTTGATGGAATTTAAACCAATACTGTAAATTTTAGAAAAAAACTATGAATATTAAATTAAATATAATACTTAGATTTATAGGAAATATTAATAAATCGTTTTTTTATTATTGTTGAGTTATGCTTGAAAAAGAATGCTAAAGGAATAATAGTTTCCCTTTTTAAAATTATTTGATGCCTCAATATTTGCTTTATAATATTTATTTTTCAAATATCAAATAGAATAAAGAGCTTTTATTTAATATCTAAATATAAATTGAATGAAGTAATCAAATATAAATTACAATTTTTTATGGAACATAGTCTATTTAGCTCTCCCATAATTGATCCAATAACAATCCAACTTTACGATTAGGAGAAAATAGTATGATAATCTTTATTATCATTATAGCCTTTTAAAGTTATTGTTCGATGTGAAAGCCAGGAACTATCATTAAATGTAATAATTCTACATAATTTCAGGCATATTAAAGACCAATAACAATAAATGATCAATTTTTATTTGAGTTTATGAATAACAGAAATCTTAAACATTTAGCCAGCGATATTCAGGATTTTAAGGTTTAATTAGAACAAAAATACCATTAAAATAATGAAGAAAATTTCTTGGAAAGGTATGAAGCCACATGTAAACTATTCTTGGGCACTTAATTTTTAAAAACATCCAATAATAAGAGAAAATAAGAATACTATTTAAAGTATTAAACTTAATAAATCTAAAATTAAGAAGATCGATAACAGAGTCGAGTTATTTAAGGAACTCAAAATATAGCCTAAAATAGTCAACTAGGTACTTTAAGAGATTAAAATTAACTTCTTCTATAAGTAATAATTTATTCATAAATTAAAAGGGATAAAATTTTAATGGAAGTAAATCTAAAAAAACATTGGTTTGTGGTGTCTATGAAAAAGAGAACTTATCTTAAATTAACAATTTTATTAAATCATTTAGAAATCAAGAAATAGATTTGGTTATACTCTGCAATGGGATTGACTCATTAGAAGGATCATTAAGATAAAAATTGTTTCGGAATCATGAAAAATCAACTCTGATCAATATTGAAATAGATAAAAATCAATATTCAGTGAATAATGCTCTTGTGCTATAACATTAATTTAACTAAATTGAAAATTTGCCTAAGGTAATTTTCGTTATAAAATACTTTAAATCATCTAATTATGATATTCAAAGGTGGTTATACAATGGAATTGGTAAACATTTTGACCCTGATTTCTTTTATGTAACTTAATGCTCCTTAATCTAATCAGATCACTCTATTAATACCTAACTTAAGTCCATTAAATAAGAGAATCTATGTGCAATTACATGTAGTATCTTACACAATAAAAACTGCTCATGGAATCCATTAAATCCAATTAATGCATTTATGTTAGAACAAACATTAGATCTCCTTGAGAATATCTCAACGAATAAATTAGTCTCTGTTGTTCTGGATCATAATCCTTTTTTCTGCTTTTATAACTGGCAAAAAATAAAATAATTTATTGACCAATATTTATAAAAAATAATTAAGTCAGAGTGCGATTACGTTTAAAACATAATTGTTTAAGGTAAGAATTACATATTACCAAGTTTGGCTGCAGAATAAGGATTATTATTTGGTAAATCAGATAAAATAGTCGCATAAGCTACCTGCGATGATTCACTATCAACAATTATGAATTAACAGAGAAAAAGAAAGAATTCTAAAGCATATACACATAACTAATTTTTAGAGACTTATTCAACTTTAAGTTCCACTTGGAAAATCAATCTGTTTATTAGATTAATCTAATAAATTGCATTGAAGACAATGTATATCCAATCTAGTTTGAATAATTACTTTGGTATAAGTGCAATTATATTCATGTTTGTTTAAAGCTCTTACGATTTTTTTGGTAATGCATTCGAATACTATTACTTTTACATTTTGTAATTGTCAATTCCAGCATTATTTATATTTAGTGTAGTTACATTTATAATTTTTGCAGTTCTATTCAGAAGTCAATACAAAATAGCAAGGGCAAAAGGGATCGAAGAACCAATTATAGTTTCAGGAAATATAACATTATATATATCTTACAGTCCCCTTACAAATTAATGTTCCTACTGCTTTGAAGACTCGACTATTAAAAAAGGCAATAAAGAATTGAATCTTGAGAATGTCAAATTCGTAGGATTCTCACCTAATAGTTAAATTATGAGCTTATACCTTTATTACGGAAAATAAATCTATTTAGCTAACTAACTTGACACAAATAGCATACTTCAAAATATTATTAATTTATCTAAAGAGAGGAGATTAGGTAATTAGGAAAATTAGAATGGAGTAGTTGAATACTTTTCATAAATAATAGATTGCAAAGGTATTTGCTTTAACTATTAAAATACGATCGGAGAAGCTGCTGAAAAATATAAAACATTGTATCATTTGATTGCAATCTTTAACGTGACCCTTATTGCAATATTTATTTTAAACATAATTTACAATTACTGCTTTTAAGCTGACCAATTATATAGATCTATAATCTGTTTTTGCGTCTTGATGGTGATTCTTGAAAAAGCAATAAAGATACTACTTAATTTATCACACATTCCAGTGTTTGTCAGAGGTTACCTCAGCTATATCTTTTACTTTTTGATAGTAAATTTTGGAATGAAATTTTACGAGAGGATAAATACTGATAACAATAATGAAAATGAGAGGATTAAAGAATTTTATTATAATAAAGTCCAATCTTTTGCTCTTTGGATCTCATATAATATTGTTTTCTTATTTATTTGTTTCATGATAGAAGCTTATTACGATTTTAGTGGATATGTGTTATTATTTTTTTTGAGTTATTTTGCCTTAAATTCACTTTTAAGCATTATATTTAATGTGATATCTAGGTTTTTATGTTTCAATTTCAAGAACCATAAAAAAGAAGTCAATGAACCATAGAAAAACATTAATGAATTCATGCCTGATGAATTTTCTTTAGGGAATGAAAATTACGAAAACAAATTTCTTCAAATTTAATAAGAGGCAAATTTTGACTTTTACAGATTGCAGGAACATGAATTGCAAAAGGAAAGAAAAGAACAATTCGAATAACAGCCAGCAATATTAAATTAAACTAAACGATTTTGGGAATCAGTATAAATAAATATGCCTGCTATATAAGAAGTCACTTAACCAAGCATGATCAGTTCTAGAGATGGAGATACTGATAAAACTGTTGATTCTATGATGTATTCTAATAATCTTGGTAATTGAATAGACCAATAAATTAAGACCTTTAATGATTTATGAATAGTAATTTATCAATCATGATCTTGTAATTTTTTTTTCTCTTCTTTTTTTCTTCTGATCTCCTTAAATTTAGTTCTTAATTTAGCATCATGTCTTTATAGATTCTCCAAATTCTCCTTTTCTATTTATGCCCTATCTATATCTAATGAGGCTAAATTAGTATAGTCCCCTCTCAATTGAGCATCCGATGGCAAAAATGGAGGTTTAATGGTTACTTAATGTGGTTACTAAATGTAATTGATTGAATTGTACCATATGTCTGTGATCCCAATAACGCACTCCATCGAACTCTATGTATCCCATGTAAGTACCAAATATTTTACACAATTCTTATTGTCCCATATTGATTGTGCCTTCAAAATAATCAGTAGCCTTTCTCTTGACTTTTCCGAATTTTAAAGTTGCAGTCAACCCTTTATTTGTCTGGTAGGTCGAAACCCCAAGAGTCTTAATGGATTATTTATTGCTATACTTCAACTTTCATTGAACCCATGATAGTTCCACTATAAAGTTCATATGCAAAATTATAATCAATTCTTTGGCCTCCATTAAATATTATAGTTCTTTTCCCCTTATTTTTTAGAGTTATAGAATTTAGTCCTGCAGAGGCTTCGTACCAATAATTTCTTATCATAAACAAAGGAGATACCCAAAATATTTATATGAATTGTCTCTGCCAACCCCATAAAATTAGCTTACAGGGGGATGATGACTAATTTATTCTGCGTATAACTTTGTTCCATCAGATAGGAAACCTTCAACTGTTTCCCCCAAGATAGGATTCAAGGGTTTGTGAAAGCTCAAATTTATGTGGAATGTAGCTATCGTAGCAGTTATGACTAATTTCAATTACTCCATATAATCTAAAGTCTGAACAGCTCTGTTGATATACAAAGGGAAGAAAATCGTAGATTACAAATTTTTCTCCAAAGCTGATTTTGCAATCATAGCCTTAATGGGGAAACTAATCTTAGTGAGATTCATGTCTCCTGATAATATTTTACGTCCAATTTGCTATATCACATACGTCCCTACAGACCTCATACACTTAATTTGTTTCTTATCTTCGAATTTCTTGCCACCATCCTTTGATGCCTAATCACATCTTGAGTCATCTTTAGACTGAATCGGTTGAAATGCAGCTACCTTTTATTATAAAATATCATATGGATCATTATTGAAATGCCTAATAAGAATAATGCTATTCTCATACTCCTCAGTAATGTAAAATTGCACAGCATCGGGTGCAGTTTATTAGACTTATTATATTCGTATATCGTTATCTAAATCTTCCGAACTCAAAGTGCTATTCATTTTATTTATTTAATTAAAATCAAATCATTTTCAACGATCAAATTCATTAATCACTTACTCTAATTTAATCTCCAAGGCCCATAGAATATTTATGTACTTTATTTCGCTCAAAACCAGGATGCCAAAAAGATATAATATTCAATTGTTGTCTTTATATTTATGCAAATATCATAAATGAATTTGTTTACTCTTACAATATGTATAGATATTAGAGGATGTAATTCGATTAAATTAGTATTAGATTATTTTTGTTTATATTTTAATAATTATTTTATGTTGATCAGTAGTGCAAAACATTCTGTTAGACCAAGTACTAATGAAAGCAGTAGTTTAAATACGAGATTGTGTAAAAACCTATAATCTATGACACTAAGTGCAAGATTCTAAACAGAATTATAGCAACTGGAATCATAAAATGAACCTTTTCTATTCAATTAATAACGATCGACTCTAAGGTAAATAATAATTAAATTTAGTTCTGTCGATATGAGTAGATAAATTAGTTCGAAACAATCATTTAGATCTAGCATGCCAAATATTAATCATGGAAATCATAATTTCTCATAAAAAAGAAAAAGTGAAGGGTTACTCCTTAGAACAACTCCTTGTCTAATCTATATGCCTGGTCTTAAATAAGAAGAATTCAAAGAAGAAGCATAATCTTAACCTGCCTTAAAAAAATAATTTAGAGCTCCTCTTTTGAAAACTCCTATAAAATACATAAGCTTTCAATTCAGAAATAGAGATAAGGGCAATCCACTCGAAAAAATAAATTGACTTTTCATTTCATCACTTTTCAATAATCATAAATAAAGTTTGATTATTACATATTCTTCTTTGAAATTCAATTTAATTCGAAAATTAATTTTAATATAAATATAATATGTTATTATTCACTTTGTAAGTGATTAATTGAATTTTTCGATATTTCTAATATCCCTTTAATATCTTGTTCGCTCTTAAAGTCGAAGTTGTTGAAGCGTCTTTGTTTCGGTCAAATATAGTTCTAGTTTTTGCTATTAGTGTTTCTGTTGAGTTTTTGAATTGTTGAGCTCTTTTTTGAGATTGAGATTTTCTTGTATTAGTTTTTCCTATTAATAGAGAAGTAATTCAATTTATTAAGAAGTCCTTGAATTTAATTCATTTATCAGTTTGTCTTTGGCTGCCAACTCTTTTTTCAACTGATCAATTGTTTCGATATTTGTTTGAATGTTGGAAAATGTTTATTAAAACTTTACTGTTTACGGTTCGAGTGTAACTAAAGAATCTGCGCTTCGTTTTGTTTAATTTGGGGATTAGAACATTTGATGAAGTTCATCTTAAGTAATATATAGAGGATTCATAATAGGATAATAAATATATTTTATTTCTAAAGTAATAAGATAATTAACTCAAATTTTGGATGATATAATTATCGATTTCTCATAAATGTGATCGCTTCATTGATTGATACTCTTGGAAATAAGATAATAGTATTTCTGGCTATTCTTTTATCCCTAATCAATAGAGTTATTAATAAATCTACCTAATGTTTATAATTACCTGAACATATTGACTAGCTATGTTTTCTAAGGATTGTATTCATAAACTAAAGCTTAAATAGTAAATTATCATAGAAATAACAAGTAATGTAAAATACCTCTAAGTAACTTTGCCATCTCTTAAATTTTCTTCCTTAAAATATTGAAACATGATATCTAAATATCTAAGAAGTAAAAATTCACAATTCTAATGTAACCAAATGCTTGAATATTTGTTTTTGGAAATGTAGTATCTATGGGTTTATACATTAACCTCAGAATCTAAAGTGAAAATCTTGGTATTATCATATAATATAGTTCTGGATTTTGATTGAAATTTTAATATTCTGGTTTAATAATGATAAAAATAATTGGCAATTATTCCCTTATTTATTTAAATAATTTTACTTTTGATAATCTATTAGGCTAAAAGCAGACTATTATGAAACTGAAAATACACAGATTTACATAAAATAATATGTATTATGTGTTGTATTATGTGTTGACAATACTTGAAGCAATTAACAATATTGATTTGATATACTTTAGTTTTAGTGTTTAATTATAAATAATTGTTGCCTTTTTGATGAGTTTATAATAATTATAAATTTTATTAATATATTTGATGGATAATGAGATCAATAATTAAGATTAATAATAACAAAATTTTCTAGATGAAGAAAGTATTAAACCATAAAATCTTTTTACCAATCATCTTATTACTTGTAATAGAAGAAGTTACACAAATTTTTCTTAATCTCAACTCATTTAATCAAATCTCTCATAATTATTAGAAAAGGTGTTAATGCATATTTTATCTGAGTAACTAATAGAAATGGGTTCTTTTATAGTTATTGACAAGTGCGATCTAGAATTATTTTGCCTAAAACTTTTTGTTTAACCTCTTAAAGATTTTATTTAGAATTAGGATAGCTCAAAACTGCATTATTAGTAATTGTAGCATTATTAAAATTATGACAAAGATTTGGAGACAATTAAAGAACAGATTGACCCAAGAAAATTAAAATTGATGATTTTATAATGCAATAAACTAGTTGTAACTTACAAATCCATCCAATAATTAATTAACAAATTTAAAGTTTAGGTCTATGCAAGTTCAATTGATAGTGAATTAAGTAGGTTGCAGTGTTACCATTTGTTAGAGAAGATTTAGTAAGAACTTTCGTAAATATAAAAATATCATGATATTGTAAAATCAAGATTAGCGGAAAAAAATGAAATTGCTTAATTTTTAAATTATCCCATCAAAGATACCTATAAATAAGAAATTAAGCGTTAATTTTGTTTATTATTCATCTAAAAGGATTAATAATAGTAAATGTTAAAGTAGAAAACTGAAGTTTAGCCCACACTAACAATTAATAAAAAACTTCCTAATCATCGTCAATCTACCCTCACTCTGTTAAAACCTGGAAAAATTGCTTAATCTATATCAAATGACAATAGAACTAATGAAGAAATATCTATTAAAAGTAAAATAACTTAACATTTTTCTTCCATTGATAAAAGAGGGAATGATACAATGTCATAAAGATAATTGTCATTATTATAAAAATATAAAACTAAATTTTCTGCAACATTTTATGACTCTTTCACCATGAAATTAATCGAAAACATTTATATATCCATTTAAACAAATTTTCTAGTTAATAACATAGAAGAAGTGCTTGAGAATTATAATGACCACATTAATTTATAGAATTTACAACAGATTATAAAATTACTCAAGTCTAGAATATGTATTAATATATTTGAGTAAATTGTAAACACTAAATAAATTTAACTTACCGAAGATATATGCAGCAAAGATCTTAAATTAAAATGTAAATAGGATCTAAAGATACTATCTGACATTTTTACTTAAGAATAACTTGTAAAGCTTCATTAGAATATTCATCATTTAAATTAAATGACAAGCGTATATTTAAATTAATTAGACAATATAATCCATTAAATACTAGATGATAATAGAAATTCAAGTGATTTTGACTCACTCTAAACATCTCTTAACGTTTTCAAAGTAAGCGATGATATTAACTCTAAGATTTATGGTTAAACTTTGTTGATGCTAAAGTACATCTAAAATAATAGTATTATATTATTGTAGTCTTTATCAAACTTCTTATCAAAAACTAATTTTTCAGAATAACATATACTCCTTTACCCATTTTAATAATTGGCCTCAGCTATAAATAAAACAATTAATTAAGTCTTGCACTAAGCCTAAAATGAAATAGTAAGTAATCTCTTATTTGAAACATATATTTGCATAATATCAAAGCATATGATTGATAGAAGATAAGCATTCATTGAATAGCTTAATATGTAAAGCAAGTAAATCATGTTGTAAATTTCATAAATAATTTAAGGAAAGTTATTAAAATAGTAGATCCAATCTTATTCATAATAACACATTTTGTTATATGATCTTAATGAAATATAATCATCTATTGAATGGCTATTTGATCAGCATATTTTAAAGAAGCAAATTAATAGAAAAATTGATTCAATTGAAGAATTTTCATTTTTTATTTCATAAATTATATCTTAGATAAAAGCCCTCTTTGAAGAAGAATTCTTTAATGAAAACATTAAATATAATAGAATTGCAACTTAATTACAATTATTTGAAAATTATGTTAAATAGGAGATAATGAAGAAACCATCAGAATAACAATTAAAAATACAATGGTCAAACAAAATCTTCAGGCTTTTTCATAAGATCAATAATGAATATTTACCTACATCAAGAGCAACGACTAGAAGGAAACAAACAACAGAACCAAAGCCATTGGATAATTAAGTCTCCTTATAAAGCCCTATGCCTTCATTATAACCCTAGAAACTCACTTTTTTCTAGTAGAGTATTTATGTGAAAGGAAATCGAACACATATCTAATAAACTGAAAGATTGACATAGTCGACTGTAAAATTTAAAGATTATAAAGACCTGGAAAAAAAATTAAGTTGAAATATTTATTATACTTTGAACTATTTTCTAAAAGATATAACCTTATAGAATTAATTACTATATAAACAAATTTATCTAAATTGATATAATTACTATTCTTTCCAATGTCTGAATTCCTACATGAGAATATCATCAAAGATAAAATTGATAGTGAAGTATGTAATTAATTAAAACTTAGGAAATTTATTTATTAAAGTAAAATTTATGCTGATCTCGATGCATCGCAACTTAAATTGGATGTTTAGAATTCTGTCCAATATGTAAAAGAAAATGCGAGGAAGAAATTGATGATTGCAATCATAAGCATTAATGTAAAAATGGCCATTAATTAAGAGGTATTTATTAATTATAAATTAGGTATGAGTGGAGTGTTAATTGGATGTCACCCTACTTTATATACTTGTGAAGAAATACAAGATGATTTTTCAAATAAAGAATTAGAAACATTAAGAATTGGAAAGAAATTAAATAGAATTACAATACTTTTCTGACTAAAAATGAGTAAAATTAATTGAAAAAGAAATTCATGAAAATTTTAAATCAAAATAAAAGATAAATACCTTGTAAAAAGCGATTATTTTTGTGATTTTATCCTAATTTAGTTAAATTAACATTAATTATTTTATTTAGTCTTTTATTTTGAGAGGTTTAATTTTTAATTTATCATAAATAAGAATTCATTTTCAGCATAGTTTGTTTTAATAATATAGTAATTAAGCATTATCAATTGATAATATTTTGCAAAAAATCCAACTACCATCCATGATTATAAGGATGAAACATATGTTTTTCTGTTGAATTTTAGATATGAATCCTAAAACTATTTTAAGCGCCTAGTTTAATAAAAGTACATATTTTAATGATGAATATCAATATGAATTATTAGAAGTTTAATGTATAAAACTGGTTATTGGTGAAGTAAAGGATGTTAATCCCTTAATTATGGTATGATAGCAACTAAAATTAATAATTCCAAATTCTATTAAAATAAAGAGCAGTAAGAATAAAATTTTTGATTCTCGTGTAATAAATTATAAAAAAAATTGATAAAAGTTTTGGTAGTAAAATAAGGATAGTAAAATATGAGGAGAATAATTTATTTACTTTTAATTAATTTTTTATAAATTTTATTTATAATGTTACAAAACAATAAAAAGTTTAGATTACTCTTATTTCAATATAGGAAAGGTGTTTAACTCAAAAAATACAACAAATAAATGAGTATTAGATTCCCTTATTGAAATGATGGTATGAAAAATTGATTAAATTGAAAAAGGAGATTAAAATTGTTGTGATGAACTACAATAAGAATAAATGAGTTAGAATAGTTGATTTGAGTATTGAAAAGGCAACTGATTTAAATAATAGATCATTGATTATATATCACATCTCAGCTAACCTTTTTTTGATTTCTTGAATCAAATTCTCTTGAGTAGTTTATTTTAATTTAAACCATTAGTTTAAATGATTTGCACTTAATCTTTCATCTGGCTGGGTACTGAACATTTAAACAAACAAATTTTTGCATTCTTGATCTATGTTAGTTCTGATGTCTTTCCAATAAGTGTCCCATTCGTTATTTTTAATTAGATTCCACCATGGATCATGATTGTCTGGATTATTGGATTCGAATGGGGGGTGTCCAGTGATTAAAATGAAAAATATAACAGCAACTGAAAACATGTCAGTCTTCATATAATTAGGATTTGGTTTCCATATTTCTGGAGCAGTGTATCCTTCGCTGCCAGCAATAGTTTATTTTTCAATTGCCATTTTGCCATTCCACCTTGCAAAACCAAAATCACATAATTTAAGGTTGTATTAACTGTCGATTAGAATATTCGATAATTTAAGATCCCCATGGGTAAATCCTTATTCATGCATGTAATTTAGAGCCAGAGTTACTTAGTACAGAAGGGAGGATGCAATGCTAACTGGAAGTGGAGAGGATTTGATCAATTAAATTAAGGTGCCATGCGGACAATATTGAAGGACCAGACATGTGTAATCTTGGCTGTAACCGAATAGTTCAATTATATGTGGATGCTTGATGTGGATGAGAATTTGTATTTCATTCTTAGTAACTTCAAGTTATTGGAAGTAATACGAATAAGTTTATGGCGGTGTCTTATATTTTTTGGGCTTGGCACTTCAAGGCGTATAATTGGTTTCCGCTGTCTTTGGTTTCAAGTGCTAGAAGAACTTTAGCATCATGGCCTTGACCCAAGATAGTTTAGATTTTTAAGGTTTAGAAAAACTGGGGAGGTAATGCTTGAATTTGTTGCATTCGAATTATCTTAATTAATTAATGTAAAATCATCAACTCTATTTAATATTGGACATAAACTCTAAGTTCTTGAAAGCTTTGAAGGAGAATTTCGTAGCAATTCTATAGTGTATTAAGACCAGTTTGGGATTGTAGTTGTGTACTGATTTCCATAATTTATTTACAATCTACGCCATAGACACATATGACATCTATTAACTATATAGAAGTGGTGAGAATTCAGGTTTTGAATACAATACGGAATTTCAATAGGTCTTGAAGACTTTGTATGATATCGTTTCGAAGAAGGGAGTGGATGATGTGTGGGAATCCAAAATAATAAAATGCTTAAGTTAAATAATGTGTCGTGTCAATAAGGATAGATAGACATGTAAGGATTCTAAAATCACGTTCATTACTTCTCAATTTTTCCAATTAGGGTAGGAATCCTATAATAAATACTTGAAATTGTGCACTCATGCTAGCAAGGAGAAAATTCGTTTGGATTTATTGCAAATTGACATTTAGGCTCAAAGTGAACTTAAACAGGATGTGTTGGGGAATGAAGGATTGAAATTGGGAGTGCAATTGACAGCAGGAATTGTCCATGTAGTGAAATAGGATAAAAATTTCAATAAGATTTTAGCTGAACTTTTGGTATATAGATGAATAGAACTAGTTATCATCCTTTAATCCCGGAGATATTTATGGATTCTATTAGGCCAAATTGAGTGAATTGTAATATAAATCATTTTGTTCTTGTTGTAATAAAGTCACAAATCCTATTGCTTATGCTTGTTCAAGTTGTTTGACAAGTAAATTTAAATATCATATAATAGTTCAATGTGAGAAATCTCATGCAACAAAACAATGTACAAAGTGTAATAATTATTTTCATAATGTTTCATGACTGAATAATTCATATATAATCTAAGATATGCTCATAACTAACAATTAAGTATTCATCTTTGTTTAGATTCGTATTTTCGTTTTTCATATTATCAATTAGATTCTCTAGATATTATTATTAAAATTAGAATACTATTATCTTTATTTTCAGCCACAAAGTACGGTTTATCCTTTCTTATAATAAGTGGTGTCATTAATTTCACTTTGAGTTTTTGATCTTTTAAGAACGGCTCAAGTACTTGTTCTCTCATTTTTTTGAACTGATCGTTTAATTTCAAAAAGGAGTTTTTCACTTCTACTTTTTCTGTTTCTGGTTAAATATTATAATATTATTGCCAAATTAAAGGTAACTTATCTTTTTCATCAATTTAAGAAGTTTGGACTTGTTACTTTTTGGTTGAGAGCCTTACTTTTGGTTATGTTTTAGAGTGTTAATCAGTAACTCTAATTGATTTGATATTACGTTGTGTGTAGGAAGTCTTTTTTAATTTAATACTCCTATCACTTATAAGTGAGTCGTCGTTTTGAGTAATGTGTATTTTTGTAATGCTAGTTAATTTACTTACATCTTTAGATTCTCTTAATGACCTGTCTGATTTCTGTTTACTTAAAACATTTGGCAAAATTCTACTGCTATTTTATGATGAATTCTATTCTAGTTCTTATTTTTTTAATTAATAAGTCTAATTAATCAATTCGACTGTGTCTTAATCATCTTCATCAATATTGTCTTCTGAATAATTCTTTGATAAAGAAATCTAAGCAATTTCCTCAACATCCTAAAAGAGTTGATTCAAATTCTTTTTCTTTCTTCTAAGTTTTTTTAAGTCTTGTCGAATAAATTCTTACACAGTTTTGTTTGTTTGACTTCGATTAACAGCTACAAAACTTTTAGAATTATTCTAATTAATCATATTAATCATAATATATCATTTCAATAACTAAAATTTTAAGTAAAACTGTTTCTAAATGTTTTGGAGGTAATGGATTTATTGAGAATCGTAATAAAGAAATACTTAAATCATTTTAATATAATTATGAGTCTTATATATAAGCATCATCTAATATTACCGGAATTCAAGTTGAATGAAACCATCCCTTTTCAAAACTCTCAATCCAATAACAACAGTACCCTAAAGTCGTCTCAAAAGACACTAACGACTTAAAGAGGGCTCTAAGAAAAAATTCTTCCAGTTTAGCAAAGTCTAATTGAGAATAATGATTTCACTTTACCTCCTATTAGAAAGGCCAATTCCAACGAAAGACCAAAGTTACCCCTATCAACCATCAGATCAACTGGCTCTGATGAGAAAACCATCAAAGATTATTTGGATCATCTTAATACATTGAGATCACAAAAAAATACTCAGAGATAAACCAAATTCAAGAAGGTGAAAACAGAAACAGAAATTGTTCAGTATGGAGATTTGAAATTCAAGAGAGTCAAAGAAAATACTTCAAAGAAATCAATTGCTGTGTTTCTTAATGTGAAAAATCCACAATCTTAATCTTATATCAAGTTTAGTTAACAGATCTATGAACTGAATCATAATCTTAGCAAATTAAAAGTATTGACATCTCTAATTATAGGATTATATCAATAATGATAGAAAGTTATTTTAAGTAATTAAGTAACTTATTGGATTGAGAAAGAATCTTCGTAAAGTGATGTTAAAATAGAATGGGGATGAGTTGATTGACTTTTAAGATATAAGTAAAATGTGTTGTGTAAGAGAGATTCAATATGTATTTGGTGAATAGAAAATAGTGGACAAGTTTGATTTATCATTATACGATGATTTAGCATATTTAACAGACATGATAGGGAATCTATTATTATAAAATGAGATTCAATACATTAATCGTATAAGTGAAAATGTAATCAGTTATGAATAATAAAAGATTACAAAAGAAACCTAGTAAGTCCAAAAGATTCAATCTGAATTGGGAATGGGCGAGGATGAATAGAAGCTATCTGTCTAAACTATGCCGATGAAAAGATTCAAAATTCATGATGAAATTGAATAAATCGAATAAAAACTAGGACCTATGTCACTGATATCCAAGTAAGTAAGGTAGACATCAATGGTTTTAAGTAAAGTAATTAGTGGTTTAAATGATTGAGTGATCATTTTTTCAATACTTAAATAATTGATATTTCTTAAGCACATAAACATTTCAAAAATGAACTCTCAAATACTTAGTCTCCAACTATGAGTGCCGAAGAACAATAATTTGCATATGTCTTATCAATCAAGATTCCCAATTATTTGTTCTAAAACATTTAGTTCAAATAATGTTAAGTTGTGTCAGGAAACAGAAAGTCCAAAGTGCCATTATCTAAAGTCTTTAAACTTGATTATAGACTTTAATACAAACTGATTATAATAATATCATCAATTGTTGTTATTTCTATGACATTAGATTGCAAAACTTTCATTTGCAAAAAAACCGATTACATCTAATATAAAGAAAATAAACGATTTTTAATAGGAGTTAATTAGATATAAGATATATTTATTAATATTATCTTATAATAAAATAACATACATGATCTGCTACAAAAGCAATTTCTTTTCACACCAAAAGTACAAAATTTTTATGTTAAAAGACGAGCTTCAACTCTCCAACGTATATTTAAAGTTTTAATTTAGAATTAACATTCATTAGTGATTTAACTTAACTCATTTGATCCAAAAATCACGTGGATTACCAACGATAATTCAGAAATCGTCTCTTTTGAGTTGTTCCTCAATAAAAAAAAGTCTATTTACAAATTTGCTCCGAATATTGGAATTTTATTGAAAGAGTTCTTGAATGGAAAAGTGTGTTTTGAAGGAATCAATAATCATTACAAGATTTCCTAATACATTTAAAAAAGAAACTTTGGTTCCGTATATATTTATATAATACTTTAATAGATAGTTCGTATGAGGAGTATCCATAACGAGGAGTTAGTAACCTGTAAAATATTTAAATAAGGAAGGGCTGAATTTGAACAAGTATTCTTTATATTCTAATTTAGGAATTTCGAAATGAAGTAATTGCCCTTCAATTTTTAAAGCATAAATTTATTCCAAAATTAAAAGAATACTATATCGAATCCAGTCATTATTACATAATATACGAATTCATAGAAGGAGCTTCTCTGGATAAATATATTAAGAAACATGTTCTTAGTAAGAATTAAATTTTAAAAATAATGAAAGTACAAATTCAAACATATCTTAGGATTTATTATAAGTGGTTTAATATTTACATAAGGAAGGATTCAGCCATCAGAACATCAAATTAGAGAACATCTTCTATTGTTCAATGTTGGATCAAATCACTTTAATAGATTTCGGGCAATAAAAGACCTATGACATCACTAGTTTAAGACACATAAAATCAATCAAAACCTTGTCTACTTAAGATTATTTCACAGAGATGAATTTATTTACCAGCAATGGATTCTCATTAGAAAAAGATTTCCTGGATTGTGGACTCGTCTTTTATTAATTGTAAATCTTTCAATTTAATTATAGGATTACTCAATAAGCATTGAACAACTAGGAATTAAATAACTTCTATGAAAGTAGAAGATTTCATCATCTTGTTGATGAGATCAATAATTATGAAATCTCTCAATTTGTCTCTAAGCTTTTCAATTGGTGTAATTTAGAAAATTATGGAGAAGAAAACTTTGCTCATGATATTGATCAACTTATCACTTCCAGTAGTGATTGAAATGCTTTGAGATTATTTAATTTTTATACTTGTTATTAAATTTTGTTGGTTTTATTGTACTTGCGCTCATAATTTAAGAATAAATTCAATAAATTTAATAAAATTTATTTAGACAAAAGATGGAAGAACATTTTAAGAATATCGACATGCTCATAAGAAAATAATAATTCTAAAAATGTTTAACTAAACTTGGAAAATTGTAAAATGAATTGAATACTAAAATAAATAACCCTGAGGAATGCTCTGAAGCAGAATTAGTATTATATATAATCTATAAGATTCTCTAAAGCAATGTATATGAGAGATATGCTCAAATCTTTATTGATATCAATCAAGTCTATCGAGCTATGCAATATCTAATAAACATGATTAAAATAGAAAAACAACTTTTCAAAACTCAGAATGACAAAGAGAGCATCCTAAGATTGTGTAACTCTTATGCTAAAATTGGTAAGAATCTACAATAATTTAAGGAAGATGCTGCTTTTATTGTTGCTATTATGAATAAACCTTCAAGTACCTTGATTATGCTTATTAATTACTAATCAAGCACAATCTAAAATAAACTGGAGTTTATGCTATGACATTAACACTTTTGGGAAATTATTACAGATTTATGTTTTAAGATGATTTGGCAGAATAAATGTTATTCGAAAGTATCAAAATTAGAGAAGAATTGTATACAAGATAGTCGATTGTATTATATATTTATATTGAAGGAAGTGGCTGATTCATTACATGGATTATCACAATTATTTTCAGATGAAGGGAAAATTGAAGAAGCAATGAATTCAATTACAGAGGCTATCTCCATTTGGACAGAAGTATTAGGCTATTAACATATAAAAACTGCAAAATCCATTTACTTGAAGGGCAACCTCTATCTAAGAATGAAAAATACTCAAGAAAGTAGTGTCATTTAATAATTCTAGATTTATCATTTGCTGAAAAACTTATTACTGAAAGTTTAGAAATCAATCTAAAAATAATAGGAGAATCATCTTAGGATATTGCTGATTGTTATCATTCATTAGGTAAAATTCAAGCTCAGAATATGAATTCAAATGTATTCGAATAGTATTTTAAAAAATCTCAAGACATCCTAAAAACCTTGTATGGCGATAGTCATGCAAGCATCGCAATTATTCTAAATAATTTTGGAAGATCGTATTTTGAAAGAAAGTAATACGAAGAAGCTGTCAATTGTTTTGAAGAATCTATTAAAATATATACATAGTTATGTGGCAAAATGCATGGGAACTTAGCGATCACCCTTAAAAATTGTGCAGATTGCCATAAGGAACTAGGCAGATATAAATAAGCTTATCTTGACTATCAAAAGTCATTAGAAATTTATTAGGTACTTAATATTTTTAAACTAGAAAATGTAAATAAACTCATCATAAGTAAATTAACTATAAAATTTAATGTCCTAAATCTCAGATAAGTACTTAGAGGATTGATATATAAAACTCATTTTATTTAAAAATTATATTTATTGCAATCGTATCCACTCAATTTCCAATAGATTGGTTTAGAATTGAAATAATGAATTTTCTATTGAACAATAGAAACCACTATTAAAGTTATTGAAAGGCTAATTCAACAATATAGGATTGATTAAAAAAATTCAGATGCTCCTTCAACATGTATTATAATGTCTCATTTATATTAAAGGCTAGTATATCCAAATAAGATACCCTTAATTAATAAATTATAAGAAAAAAATTAAATTAATATATATTATATGTCTTATACTTAGTGTTATTACAAAGATTTTATATTGTAATTATATCATTATTATATAAAATATTTTCATCCTATTAAACTTTCACTTCTGAATAAACCTTTACTACATAGTTGATTAATGAATTGTGTAATTAAAATAATCTTTTCAAAGTAAATGATATGCAAGGGGAGCAATAATATTTATAATTAGAAATATTCATCATGAGCTCCTTTTTTGCTTAAAAAATCATAGTTAACCTTTACTATATTTAAATTATAGTATGGCTACAATTGATATTGATTATTAAGAAAATAAAAAGGAAAGAACTTATTTTCAGAAATTCTTTCAATCCTTTTTTTTAAGATTTATAAAAATTCGAAAACTCAGTTGATAAGGATGTTCAAAGTTGAAAGAATACACGTTTAAAAAGCATTCATTGATGAGAATTTAATTTATTTTGTAACAGAAATTTAAAGACTTATCTCTGATAAATGAAGTATAGATAGATAAATTTATCATCTAAATACTCAAATTGGATGACTCTTGTTATGAAAAATTGATCAAAAATGTCTAATACGACAATAAATGAACGTATCAATCAACATAATATTGAATATTACTACTATCAATAGATACACAAATACTGATATTCGTGGAAAATATTATTTGGGTAAGTGTGAATTGCTTAATTCAAACATAGAAATAAATACTACTTAACAATAGATAAAATGTGTTTAATCAATGTTTTAAATAAATATTAAAAATATATTAAATGTTATCAAAACAATGAGTAAGTCTATAAAATCCAAATAAATAAAAATAGGTGACAGTGTATAAAAAATAAATTAAATTTGAATTTTATTTAATTGAGAAAAATGGAATGGTGAGTTCTATTATTTAACGGCAGAGAAATATAATATATTATTTACATATTGTTATCTATGATTTAAATATTTTTTATAGAGGACTTGATGAGCGAAAATCAGTAATAAACTTCAGACCTTTGGAGTTATGACTGGCAAAACTAATCTTTAACGTCGATGTTAGGAAAATAGTGATATTAAGGTTGCATATTGATAATTGCAGTTTGTTTTGCAGTTTTATTTAGAAAAGTTTAATAAAGATACTTAATATATTATTTCGTCATATTTAATGTATAAAAGGTGATGAAGATCTATGATATTATTGATAATATATTTAAAATAATTTCTGCATACAGAATGAGTATCACCTAAGACTCGAAATAAGAAAATGCACTCAACCGGACCTAGAGCGAAGTAATTACATAACATAATATAATTTCAGACAAAATTTGAATGGACCCCTTAAAGATAGGAAAAACTCAAAGAGCTCCATATTTAGTAGCAAGGGAACTGGAAATCTATAAGTGCGTTATTAGATGGTCCTACGCCATTAGAATGCATGTATAAATGGCAATAGCTCCATCCAAATTAAGTAGATTGTGTTTATAAGCTTAGGCTCCTTCGAGACAGTTGTGGACTTCTTAAGAGGATGAATAATTGAAAGAATTAGTTTAAAAGTTTGGTAAAAAATGGAGTAAGATCTGTACAGTAATGGATTGGAGAACAGGAAAATAAGTGCGAGAGCGTTATTTAAATTAATTATAAGGCACAATAAATTAAGATAAGTGGACGGAAGAAGAGGATAAGTTGATCCTGAAATTGTATAGGAAATTCGGAACTAAATGGAGTTATATTTCTAGTTTTTTAAAAGGAAGGCCTGTAATTATCTTATTTTTATAGATATAGGAAAACATGGTTAAAAATAGATACTATGCCAACCTTAAGAGAAGATACTAATGTGATCTAGATGATTCTGATGATGATGATTTTGAAGAAGATTCTATTTCTTCCTAAGAAGATGATAAAATTAAACTTTTAAAAAGAAGAAGATTACCAATACCAAAAAGGGAAGAGCCAAAATCTAAAAAAATTTAAACATAAGAGGCTTGTTCAGAAAATTGTTAAATATTAACAAGATCAAAAGTGAATAAACAAAAAGATGAAAATAGTTAGAAAATAGTCAGTTCTAATGAGGATCAAAATATTAAAAATACTAGTGGTATTTCTATTTAAATATTCATAAAGGATGCTAAAATATTACATCTAATTTGAACGATCAAGTTCTAAATATCAAAGAAGAAAATTAATAATAGATAAATCATAATAATTTTAATTCTATAATACTTTAATAGTCTTAACAACCTTTTAAATCTTATTAAGATTCCCCAATGATCCTCAATACTAATGTCTTCCAATAATACATAAATAATAACATGCCTTTGAATGAATCAAGTTCAAAAATCATTTAAGATTAAAATTCACTTCAACAGCAATTACGACAAAACAAATAATAGCCATTCAAAATCCCATAATTACCTTATGTAATTAATCAATACCCAGGGATTCAAATGAGGAACCCATTTCTAGGGTTTGTATCTCCATAACAACAGTATTTATATTAGTTGCCATGCTAATCTAATTAGATGAATTATTTGAATAAATGGAACGAATTCTCAACATTTTACAATAATTAATTATTGTAGAATGGCTTGTAACCATGAGATTACTTAAAAGAATGTAAACAATTTATATATGTAATCGCAGCAATATTAGACATTTAATTATATAATCAAATTTTCTTAATTGACAAATTAAAATTACTCTGTTTTAATTCCAGTTTTAATTTATTTCTCAAATACTACCTCAAACTTTTGGTAGTCGAATCATCATCCTCAAAATCGGATAACCCTTCTAAATTAACTCTTTTTTTATAAATGTTTTCTTAAACTTTTTCAAATAGTTCCTGATAGCCTTCTATAACGATTAAATTCATTATTGACTAGTCGTTTTGAATTATTAAGTCTATATAGCATATACTTATATACCCTTAAATTGATCCTTCTCGCTTTGAGTGATCGATTCTGCTTTCACTAATTATTGCAAAATGAAAAATAGTTTTGCATATGGAGAATCCAATTACTCAAATTTTGCCATTAAATATAAATATTATTAACTTAAATTGAATCAAGGAAACAATAAAAAATAGTATGTATCTAATAAGTGTTCCTAACATTTTCTACTACATAGACAAAACCACCATATTTATTACAAACTTAGACAATTCGAATTTAGTTGAAAGTCTTCATGAATGTGGAAATTTTTAAATTTTCAAATAACTGAAAAAGATGACTTTAAATTAAATTTAAAATAAATTACTCTATTCTTTATAATAATTAAATTGTGGAAAAAATAGAACTAGATTAGAGCTATTACAATAGCATTTGACCATAAGAAGCTTATGGGTAAATAAGTGAATTAGGCTGTTTATTAAATTTTTTTATTTGGAATAAGGTCCAATATTAGACTTTAAACTTAAATATAAAAACCTTTTTGAAATTTAGAATAAATTTGAAAAAATGAAAAATGTAAATAAGCAAGTGAAAAATTAGTTTTAATCGTTAATCGCAATAAAGCCAAGGAAGATGGGTATTTTCTTATTTTTATATAAAATTATAATTAATTGTATTATATTATGAGTGGATGTGGACAGTTCTCATGCTTTTAAGAATATGAAAATTAGGACATAGAATAACGAATTATTTCTGGTCGTATGTGACATACAGGGATAATGTCGACTAATGAAAAGTGATAAAAATAATGGATTGTGATAGATTGATTTAGATTAATGATTTAATACAATGGCAGGTAATATTTGAGCATGTATTATAAAAACTATTTACAGAGTAGAAATAATAATAATAAATGAGTTGCTCAGTTTGCGGATTGAACTTCTTAAGAAAAGATAAAGGTTGTCAATAGAAGGAATGCCAAAAATGTAAATTAAAATATCATAGATTTTGTTATGGGTATAATAATCTAGATGAAGAATGTGATCCTTGCTAAGATAATGTTTAGAAACCTATATGTTACATCTGTGGATAGGATGGATTGCTGAGGAGAGTTTCTGGGTATAATGGAATGTATGTACATGTACTGTGTGCTATTTTTGATCCTTGTATACAGGTGAGAGATTACCATACTATGTCATTTGGTTTATAAGAGTAGAGAGATAAAAAAACAAAGGAAAAGTGTTTGAATTGTGATAATCCTGGAGCATCAATAAAGTGTTTAGATTGTGATGCTTTTGCACATCCACATTGTATCATGAAAGAGAGAGTTTAAAAAGAGTTGGAGTTTATTGAAAATGAATAATGGATTTTAAATCTTAAGTTTCATGGCAATAATTAGGATCCAAACAGTATAGAAGTAGATTAATAGGAAATTAAAAATGAATTAGACGATATCTAAGATGCCTTTTCAATTGCAATAGATAATATTTTGTAAGTTCAATAAAAGAATGACAAATCAACAAGTCAATTGAAGGATGAAGTATTATTTAATTTAGAATAAACTTTTTAAAATTATTCATTACCTAAAAAATAAGAATAATTTTGGTTAGATAATGATAAAATCGAAAGTTATTGCTAATCTCATATGGAGAGTCATGTCATTTTTTGTATTTGTAGGAAGTCATTAAATAACTAGCAAATGGTGTAATGTGATCATTGTTATGAATGGTTTCATTTTGTGTGCATTAAAAGGAAACAAATCAAACAAGATTCCTATGTTTGTGAATCTTGTAAGAGATGGAGCAGCAGAAGATATAAAATTGATTTGGATGATCCTACCTTGTTGAGTTTAGAGGATTTAGAAGTTCCGAAAGAAATATTAAAAGTTCATCTATTGGATATCTTACCTTTATTATTATATATGGAGGCTATTATGAGGAGGTTGCCCAGACTATCATTGAATTAAGAGGACTATTAGAATCTGAAACGAATAAAATCCTTTTTAGCTTCTATGCCAATAAAACCATCTGCAGAAATTCAATTGGATAAAATATTATTGAAGCAGAAATTGCTGGAAGAACTGAAATAGTCAATGTTATCTATACTTCCAATTTAGTTAGAATTTAATGCATCCTTCTTTGATGAATTAATTATATAATTAAGAAACAAAGGGTATTCATTCGATAAAGAGGAAAGAAATGTCATAAAATCATTTAAATTGTCAAGAAAATAAATGAAATTAAAAATAGAAAAAGGGATTAGTGATGGTTTTTTGGTTGAAACAACATTAAGTCTCTTGAATGAGTGTGTAATTGATCCACATAAACTGTTTGTCCATCCTAATGAAACTCTATTATAATTAATTAATCGCTATATTGTATCATCAAATATTAAGAAGGAATTTAAATAACTCTTTGAAGGAGCGAAGTTTTAATGGGATGTTCCATTCATAGAGAGTTAATTAGAACTGACTGTTTATAAATAATATATCTTGATGAAAAATTAAAAAAGTAAGCCACTTGTGGACAAATTGATTGAATTAAAAAAGATGGCCAATAGAAGTAATATTACTATGGGATGTGTCAAATTAATAGAAAACCTAATATCTGAAAGCATTACTCTCGAAGATGTGAATATCTAAAATAACTTCTAATAAATTATAGAATTCCCTTTTAATAGTGATAAATTGTTAAATCAAATTTAATCTCATTTTGAAGCTCAATTGATCTAGGAATTTAGAACAGACTTGGAATCTAAAATAAATAGAAACTGCAGATTAACTGAAAGAGAGTATCAAGGACTTTATAGTTTTGAGAATATCTAAAGAGCAGCATAAGAATCGTCAGTGATTAAACAAGTCTTTGATTAATTGGTTGATATTCACAATAGATGTAAAAACTAAGAGAAAATAACAAATTAATTTTGTTAAGATATTATAGATTAGATGGATAAATGTTTATTGACAAGCGAGTATTTGGAGAATTATAAAAAAAACCTGAAGAAATTCAAAGAACTTGATCAAAAATTGAAGGAGATCTTAACGCTAAAGGAATTGGAAGATATAGAAATTGTATGTAACTCAAATGGATTCGAATTAGATATTTCAACTCGCAAGAAATAATTGATATAGGCAATTGAAATAGTTGAAAGTAACCCAAAGATTTTAGATAATTTGGATCAATATAGATATCTGAAATCTGGTGAACTTGAATAATATGTTAAGCAGAGTCAATAATAGTTAGAATTTATTCGACAATTATTTTATGTTGCTTATAAGCGACAAGATAGTATGTAGATAATGCTATAGAGAGTGAAGGAGATTCGAGATTTAGATTTTAGTAATGAACTTATTTCATAGGTGAAGATCCCAGAAGTAGTCTTTGATGAGATAGCATAAATTGTATTGAATTTTAGATAAATATAATGGAGATATGAATGTCAGAGATTATTGAATGAGTCTAATAATGTTGAAGCATAGAATGGAAAAAAGAAATACAATATTGTTTAAGTGATGAAATTATTGAATAGTGACAATTAGATACAAGATCATTACTACTTGAAGTAGATGCAAAAGATAAAATCTTAATATGAAATTTGGCTACAGTCTTTGAGAGAGTTTGAGTTCAAATTAGAGGGTTCAAAAGCTCCAGAGCAATATTTATTCATTTAAATAATAAACAATAATTATTATCATGAATCAAATGTGTAAAGTGGATTATGGTCATTCTATATTTAGATGCTTTGGATGTAAAAGGCTGAGGAATTCTTAGAATAAAAAGCAAATATTTTAAGCGTAAGAACTCTAATCAACAGTGCTCAAATTGCAAATATCAAACCAAATAATCAATTATTAATTAAATTAAAAGAAATTTTAAAGATTTATGATGATTTGAATTAGAAAATCAAAGATTATTAAGACTAAAGACTAATCTGGTTAAGAAATAAAGATTTGATTAACAATTTGCATACATATTAATAATACTTTACTTTTTTGGAGAATAAACCAGATGCTGAAATCATAAATGAATTATGGAATCAAGTTAAGTAATATCAAGGACTTAAATTCAAGGAGTTGGGAGATGATCTATAGGAAGTAAAATAAGTACTATTTCAGTATAATGAACTTGTACAGAAATAGCCTGATAATCATCTGTATATTTAATAGTTACTAAAAATACGATCATATTATTGTCATTGCTATTTGAAAATTCAAGGATTTAGTCTATAATTGATGTACAATCTGATCAAGTAACAATCCTTAAGATGTTTGAAGCAAAGAAGTTCGAATGATCAGATGTAAGAAAGACTGAATGAAGTTGAGCTGTTAGTTACTTTGGGAGGAGAGGAATGGCAATAAAAATTAGGGCAGATTAATAAACAGAGATAAAAGAATACAAATAGTGCAGATCTAAAATTTATAGATTATGTAAGATATATAAATTAATATTAAGAGTTTAAGGGATGATTTTGAATGGATAGGGTGGATGAAAGAAAACATGCAAAATGTGAATCAAAGTCTCAATTAAGAAAAATAAAATAAGAAACATTTGAAAGAAGAGAAAATTCAGAATAAAAAGGAACAGTCAACTAAAGTAGAGGATGCTTGGGGAGAATTGAGAAAAGCATCAAAAGAGAGAATCACAAGATTATTAGGCAAGTACAAAAATTGGAGATAGGTGAATGAATAATCGATACTCAACTTAGAAGCATAAATCTTTTTGGAAATAAATTAGGATAGAGAGAAATACTTAAAAGAGATTTAGAATGTTCAATAAATCATCAAATTAAATAAATAGAAAAAGTATTTATCACTATATATATTCTAGTTTATCATATGAAGAAATTAAGAAAGTAAAGGATCGCTCGACAAACAAGAACTCTCAGAGTTATTAATCAGCCATTATTGAGAAGAAAAAGAAATAATAATAATAGTCAATCAAAATAGTAGAAACAGCACCCCAATAAATTCCATAAATACTCTATGAGAAATCATTGTTACAGAACGAATCAGAAAAACAGAAAAAGTAAGATGTGTTATTCTAATAACATAAAAAATATGGTTAATCATTATAAAGCTCTGAAGCCTAGATTGAAATAACTAAAATCAAAGAGAAAAAATAATTGATGAATATAGGAGAAGTGAATCTATTATTGAAGAAGAGGCCTGATGAGAACAGAGAATCATGGTTAATACGACCATCATTGTTAACATATGATCATCAAAATGCTTAATTCTTTCCAAGACCAGAATTGATTACACTTACTTGTGAAACTTTTTCATCTGTTAGAACAGTTGTTGACTATTTTACTCAAAATAAGTCTAAATACAAAATGATAATAGGATGGGTTTATTCCAAAAACATAGCTGTGGCTGGAGACCTATTTAATCTAGCTGATAAATTGAAGAATTCCAAATAATGCATTGGCACTAAATAGGGAAATGTAGGATTGACCTTAATTTATTATAATTTCTTGAAGAAATTAAAACCTATTACTAAATGGATACTAATGAAGGATCAATTTGAGTAAGATTATATAATAATAATTTTAGAAATCAACAAATTATGAACAATTTATAAAATTATCATACTCTTAAGAAATTCCAAGATCGCCTCTGTTTTATTTATTACATTAAAGACTGCAAGGCACCTCTAAATACTATCATATCATAGCCTGTAGATTACATCGAAGTGATTGAGGACCCAAAACTCAGGAATATCATAGAGAACTACAGGGCTCTCAAAAAAATGCAAAAGGCATAAAATAAAAAAACAGACTCTGTATAAAATAAGCTTCTAGAACCAATTAATAAAGAGGAGAATAAAGATGATAATGTCTAATAGAATTCAGGTGTTCATACTATGCTTAAGGAAATTCCTGGTACTTAAAGCTTATAAAATTGATGATTTATAATATATATGTTAAGAAAGCTATTTTTTATGAGTATTTACTACTTTGGATGCAAATTCTTTATGCTTTCAATATAAAAAGTATTTCCAACATTAAAGTTAAATATGATATCTATAAGAGTCGTGCAGAGTTTAGAAAACAAAATATTTAGTGAGAGACATAAATTGTAATACTTATCGTAATTAATTTAGTCATAGCAAGCAGAGCATTTTAAATTTATTAAATAATCAGAATGGATAGTTAGAGATGGAATTTTAGAGGGATAAAATTATACATATATTTAGGATTTTATGTAAATCATTAATTTCCTCCATCTATATAGACTTAATGATTCATAAAAATCATTTTCAAGTATACTCTTAGTGCTTAAGAAAATGTAATTCCATTTGTAAGAGATTACTGAAGAGATAATTCAAGTGATTATCTAATATAATATTTAATAATTATTGTATTAATTAATTCACTAAGCCTCGTAATAGAACATTATATCATAATCTAAATAAGGTAGGATTTCATAACCATTGGTTAATAATTAATAACTTCCTAAGTTATGCCAATATTCAAGCAGCCAAATATTTATACCTATTGGAATTGGAAATGAGAAATGCTACTTTTAGAATAGGGAATGGTATCATGATTTATAAGGGATATTCTAATGATGATGCCTAAAACTAATAATAGCTTAAGAAATGATGATATTGACGAACCAAAAAATAGGCAATTTTGAGAATAAATTGAGTTAGCATTGAGAAAATTTTTATGAAATGTGTAGATTCTATAAAATTAATGGAGAATCACTATAAAGATTATTTACTATTACTTATAATGAATGGCAATTATTGTAGATAAAGCTAAATTCTCATGAATAATGTACAAATAATAATCCATGGAATTAGATGCAAATTCTTTTTTGACTAAAAATACTTACTAGAACTACATGAATTACCAAACAAAGAATGAAATAGTATCTTTAAGTTTGAAGTTTTTGAAGATTTATTAAATCCAAAAGCAAGTGTAAGTAATTTCAAGTATGGTAATACATTCACCTTTATTCCCTTCTTGATATCTAATAATGATACTACAAATTTATATTTGATGCAAAGATATAATAAGAATGATCATAAGATGAGTGAATTGAAAACATTTTTGAGCCAAAATTCTGAGACTATCAATAAAAGTGGATCAATAGCAAATTTCTTGATTTCCACTATGATATTCGTATGAAATGAAGAGGATGGAGTGAGAATTAAAAGGGAAATGGATAAAAAGAGGAGCCCATGTTAATACATTTGCAAATCCAGAATTGGTGTAGTTGTCAATTAGTAAGATAAAAGAATTATATTTGTGAATAATTATTTTCAGTTAGTGCTTTTAAATTTAAAATATAAAATATGGATTATGAAACTCTCTTTGTCATTCTACCCAAGGAACCAAAAAAATGGTCTCGGGAGGATGTGTCATTATGGCTTAAATTTGTTGGATTGTAGTCTCTGGAAAGCACTTTCAGTATATATTTATATTTAGGAGTAGCAAATAATTCAATCGATGGATCCTGTTTGGAATTAATAGAGGAAAACGACTTAATTGATGATTTAGGAATCAACAGTAAGATAGTTAGAAAAAAGTTGATGCATTGTAAATAAATATTTTAAGAAAGGGTTGAAAATTGGATTGAAAGAGTATGCTTAACATATAAAATCAGTTTTTATTGATGACAAGCGATGTGATAGGATGGAATAAGAAAACACTTCACTTGAAAATACAGAATCCGCACAAGCTCAATATGGATAAATTAATGTATAACATGATATGATGACTAATTACATTAAGAATAATGAAATGTTATCTCAATAGTTCTAACAACCATTATGTGAAATGTAAGGAGATGCATCATAACATAGTGAAAACAAGCCTTAGTTTTTAAAGAAATAATAAACCGGCAATTAATTAGACTAGGAAATAGAAAATTTAGAATCACAAGTGTAAAATGAACTCATTATTCAACCAACCGAAGGACCATAGACTAATTTCTATTGTATCAAAGAATCAGGAGGTAAAATAGGAAGGCACTCCAACAACTAGATTTTGATATTAGAAGAAAGCATAAGCAGATTTCACGCGGAAATTGTGTTTTAAAATAAAGATGTAAATAATTAATGTTGAATGGGATAGTTTTTCATAAAAGACATTGGATCAACAACTGGGACTTTCATCAAAGTAGAGAGCAAATTAGAATTGTAAGTTGGAATGATCATAGAGCTTGGAAGCAATCAATTTGAGATTTAGCAATTAAGTATGAATAATCAAATAGTTGAAGTAAGCTAATGTTTATCTTAATTTAGATTGTCATGTTGATAGTAGAGGGGTTGAATTCATCTGAAAAGCACATAATAGCTTTGAATCCTTAAAAGTGTGTTACAACTATAGGTAGAAAATAAACTGCAGATCTCACCTTCAGTGAAGATCATCATCTCTCAAATATACATGCCAAGATTTGCCTAATTGAGGGACGTGTCTATTTGGAAGATATGGGATCCACTAATGGGTATTTTAATTTATTTGATTAACAGTTCCTGGATTAGGTTGTCAAAAGAAGGATAGTTCTCATAGTTATATCCTTTAGAGAACCAAACAGTATTCAAGATTGGAACCACTTCTACTTATTAATGCAAAAGAAGTACTCAGGTGGTTGCAGATAAGAATAATGAGAATAGTTGTATAATTTGTATAGAAAATGATCGGGATGCTCTGTACATGCCCTGTAAACATAACACTGCCTGTCTCAAATGCAGCAAGAATTTGAAGGATTGTCCCATTTGCAGAACCAAAATCCAAGATGTTATTAGGATCTACAAAAACTGATATTCTTACATATATATAAATTATTTAAGTTAAATGGGACCTATCTGTACAAAAGATAAAACTAACAAGATTGCCATCAGAGGTAATGCAAAACCTGTGAATACACCAACTCCTAATGCTCCGCTAAAAACTACAAACACACACAAATATGTTGGTGAAGAGTTTCAATAAGAAATTGAAAAAAATGATCCAGCTTATTCTCAGAAACAAATTAAATGGAATCGATTCTATCAAAAGAAATACGAAGTTATAAATGATGAGACCTATTTTGCTTTGTTAAGACGGTCAACATCCATTGAGTAATTATAATAACAGACTAATGAAGATGATCAATGTAAAGAGCCAAAACTCAATTCCAACAAGCTTTTCTCTAAAAAAATAGTTATGTCGCTCGTTTAAACACTTGATGGCCCTTTTAAATTGACAAATCAAGATATTATGGATGCTTACCTAATAAAGGAAATCAATAACGAAGATTTTAAAAACATTCTTATGGATGGAGCCATCTCCAAATATAGATGGAATTTCTGGATGGCTTAAGTCTATAGGAACAAAGATTATGATCCCCTTCTTTATTCAAAGTTGAAAAATCAGACTCCTTCTCAGAAAGTCCTTGAAGACATTACCAAGGATGTTAATCGGACTTTTCCTTCACATGATCACTTCAAGGACTACAACTAAGGTCAATAACAATTGTTCTCAATTCTCAAGGCCTTATCCATTCTCAATGAAGACATTGGATATGTATAAGGAATGAATTATATAGTTGGATTCTCCTTGATTGTCAGTGGAGGCAAAGAAGAGGAAGTCTTTTGGTTAATACATTTCATCAACACTAATCCTCACTTTTTATGGTGGGAGATCTACAGAGTCAATTTTAATTACACCAAAGCCTTATGTTAGGTGTTTTTAAAAAATTTTAATGAATAACTACCAGCACTCTATCAACATTTTCAAGATGAAGGTATAAGTGATTAATAGTATATTTGGCAATGGATTTTAACTTAGTTTTTGTACACATTTCCAATAGATAGCGTGATTTTCTTTTGGGACTTTATTTTGGCCACTGATATATTTTCAATCATTAAACTGAGTATCGCCTTTCTCAATGAATTTGGACATTGCCTATACTAAAAAGATATTGGTTAAATCTCAGAATTCTTCACTGGCTTTATCAAAGATCAATTATCAATTGATGTTACTAGCATAATTAACAATGCAAAATCAATTGATGTAACTATGACTGATGACTAAAAACAATTCTTTAAAAATTACAAACCTTAATCATCTACTTGATATTACTTAATTCAATTATATATATATGTTAATAATATTATAAATATTTTATTCAGATACTTTAGAACTAATAGATATGGTTTTACACTATAAATAAAAGTAAATGAATAAATTGAATAATGAAAATTGCATTTCAAATTGTTGATGCATAAAATTGTACATCTTTATCATCATCTTGTTATAAGAATCTTGTCTTATTTTTGAATTCATTTTATGTTCTGTAATCTAATTTATCTTGGATGGCAGTAAATAATTTAAAAGCATTCAATCTAACATTAGGTACTCTGTCATTGATTGATTTGGAAGTGATGTCCTAGAAAATGATAACTGGTTCAAACTACCTTAAATAAATTAAGTAGATCATCAATAGAGAGTACATCTCTTAATTTAGTAATGCTATGCATAGCAGAAACTCTAAATATATAATTGGGTTATTCGAATTATTTTGAAATGCATCTTAGGATAAAGTCTCGAATTTTGTCGTAACCAAAATTTTCACAGATGGGCACTAAATTATCAATTGCTTGGTCTCTAATAGCTTAATAATGATTAAGAACTCCCTTGTCAAGATAAATCTCCTACAATTCTAGAAAACTATCATATCCTGCAACCTTTAAAAGTTTGGGTATTATGGACATCATCTCTAGTCTGAATCTCCATTGTTTTTCAGTAGCAAAGCAAGAAATAAGAGGAACCAAGTGTTTTTTAGAGTTATCAGGTCCTATGGTTTGAGATAATTGATCTAGATTATGAGCCAATTTGATTTTGATTTCTGCAACATCATCTTTAATTAGAGTAGATATTAGAGGAATGAAAGTTTGTATGACAACTTAGACTGGATACTATTTTGATATTTTGCAAATTTATTCAGCCAACGACATTCGTACATGTTAGGAGGTGTCAGTGGAGAGTGCTTAGAAGAAGGGTAAGAATTAGTCTTTCAATGTAATTGGTACCTCCTTCAATAGATTATAAATAGTCATCACAGTAATAGATCTGACTTCAGGCTCTGGATCCTTGAGTAATTACTGAAAGACAGGGACAGCTTTAGTTTTGAGTATACTCTTGTCCTTATCTAAATTATCGAGATGAAATGATTACTCAATTTGACAACTACTTCGATTATACTTTCTAAGCATTCTGGTACTGTGTATCTGACTCGCCAACTCTTCTCTCTAGGATCTGCTAATGAAAAATATGCTTGAAGATGAGTATCTAATTCATTATTGTCATCAATAAGTTTGAGCATCTATTGTGAACCTTCAATGGCCTTAATTTTAACACTGTCAACAGGATCTTTAAGTAAAGTCTCCCAAATTGTAAGTAATTATTAGGGTTAGCATTTAATTTTGGCTAGATCAGACAACACGCCAGCACATACTCTCCTCACCATCGGCGTGTCATCTCCGCATAATTGTTTATATAATTCCCAAAGTATGTTTTTCTTTTCAAATGAGACATGTTTATAAGTTAAAGGAAATAGACTGGCTGCAGAAATACGTGATGGGAAGTTGTCCCATTATCCCAATTGTTAGACAATCTAAAAGAAATGATTTTCAAAAAAGCCTTTTATTATTTTATTGAATTCTTACTGTCTGGCATATCCTCTGCTAACAATAACAATGATTCTACAGCTTTTTCCCTCACTAATGGCTCTTCCATCGAGCTCAGAATTTCTAAAGGGACATTTAAGAGGTGAGGATTAGTCCCTGTGTGAGGTTTCAGATTAACAAGTTCTTGGGCCAATTTAATTAGAAATTCATCCTCATTATCCTATTCTTCAATAATGTCTATTAAGTATGGAATGAGTTCAGAGCATGTTCTGACTGGACCCAGGATTTGTGCAATTGATACAATTTTTGTGACTGCATTGATTTTCAGGTTTGGATCATCACTTTTGAGTTCTTCAATAAAGATAGTGCAGTCTTCTTCCTCCATTTAAATAATTAATTAAATTACTTTTAATTATTTTCGTTAAATGAACAGATAAGAGAAATTAGAAATAGTGTCTGGATTACGTGCCATCTTGGAAGAAGTATCAAAACCTTATTAATTAAAGATGCTCAATTACAAAAATGAGAAATGTTTGCGAATTGAGTACTACAGCTGCAATGATTTAATACAGAGAATCACAAAGGCATTTAGAGAAATTATGAATAGCAACTAAGAATACAAGAAATTGGAATCCGTTTTGCAATAATAGGAAGCTGACATTCGAAATCACATTAGTGTAATTAGAATTTCTTAATCGATGACTAGTTGGAACAATAGATGAAGCTGTACTAGGATTAGTTGCAATCCAAATTAGACGAAGCATCTCAAGAAATCAAGAGATTGCAGTCAGAAATATCTCGATATAGTACTAATCTTGTATAATAGTGGTTATCAGAATCTTAGAAGAGGAAGGAGAAGAGTCAAGAGGCCTCTATGACGCAAAGGAATGTTTCACCAAAGAAACAAGAATCGTTGTCTTAGCATGGGTACTCCTCACATAGAAGTTCCTGTGATGAATTATTCAAGAGATATAATAAGTTACTCTAATAACAATAAGCCTAATTAAGCCAACGCTCGAACAATATCTAAATTAGTTAATACATGATGAAAGGAAGATAAACCTTAGCAGAAATTTGCAATATTCAATCCAGTAAACCTAGTAGAAGTTAGACAAAACATAGTAGTAGTGCAAAAAAAGGCAGTTAAAATAATTCAATTAGTTCTGAAACCATAAGAAATTTACTCAAAAATAAATGATTTAAATTAACTATCACTAAATCGTTTAATGAAGTTATATTTCTAAATTAGACCATAAATCTTTTTTATATAATCTATTATTGTTATTATAAATTACATACAATAAGATATTACTAATCTATCGTATTTAAAAAGAACCTTCTAATGTTATATGGATAACAATATTTAAATAATAAATTTGATAACAGCACTTATAGGGGTATCTCCAAAATGCCTTATGGGAGTGGATGATCAAAAATAAAGTCAAAATAAGAGGAAACCATAATCCTTGTATCCTATTATTTAAAATTTCTAATTTATGATAGTATTCTGATCACATAAAAGCAGTTAGGTTCAAGAGCTAAATAATCATATTGAGTAAGATAAAATGATCTTAAGGATAAAATAAATATTTTGGTTACTGATTGAATATAATTACAAAATAAAAGCACTAAAATTGGAACATTAACTTGAATGAGATTAATAATTTATCTATTTATGCTATTGATTTTAAACAACATTTTATTCAAATTTTTATTATTATTAGATTTCTGTAATATTTTAAAGGCATATTAATTACTAATAATGGGAAATATATTCTTTTTGAGTGTACCACTTGACCTTAAGAAATAATCAAATAGAATCTAGGATGAATGATACCAATCTTAAAAATACACAAAAATGTATTTAAAAGAATAATTAATTATGTAAATTAAAAACGATACTGAATATTCCATCCTAAACACTAATTTTCAGCTACCCTGTGGAGGATTACAAAGAATATTAAGGCCAAATTCCAATTATGAAATCAATATATGTGATTGGTTGAAGACAACCTAAAATCTAAAGTTATTTTTATTATATTATTTTCAAATACAAAGTATATAGTCATTTTCTTTTTTAAGGTATCACATATCTTTGAACCATGTCTGCATTTTTATATCCAGCTCTTACTTTAATATCTTTTCTCATAGTTCCATCGCTTCTCATTGTACCTTTTATTATCGTATGTTCTTATTTCTATAATTAATCGTCAATGTTAACTTAATCTTATACTTAGTATTTTTCTCCTTTATTTTATTCCTGAATAATTAATTTATTAGTGAGTGCTTCTTCTAACTATTTTTCAATAAATTAATCATTATTAAGGTCCTTAATATTGTTCTAATCATTTTATACATCTTTATTATTTTAATTTTGTTAGTCTTATTCTTATTATTATTTTTAATCATCATTTGTTTCTTTAACAATTGTATCCTTTGATTCGTCTTGATTACTCTATTATTCTATTTTCTACTCTTTTGTGTCTTCTTTTTTGTCATTTTCTTTGATTTCTATTCTTTCGAAATTATCTATTAATTCTTGTATTTCACTCATTAATTATTCTAATTATTATAATAAATATGTTGAATTTATTTATTAATTGCAATAAATTTTGAAATTACAAAATTAAAGATTAGTGGGTGAGCATCAAAATGGGAATAGAATTCTAAACCAATTAAATTTTTACTTTAGATAAATTTGAATAACGTTTCTATAAAATTAATACATTGAGAACCTTTATAATTATTTATTCCACTACACAGTATAATTAATTAACAATATCATATTTATCAATTATAGATACGAATTATTCATTATGTTTTAGGCAACAAAAAATTAAATCTAAATTGAATAATTTCCTTTATCCTGTCAGAATAAAGTTCACAGAGGAGGAGTTACACAAAGATTCCTCCTTACACAAAGAAATCCTTGATACTAAAAGTTTTTCAAAATGGGTTGAAGATTAAGCAATTATGAGTAATTCTAAATGTAGGCTAATAATTACAACTGAAGTATGCTACTGCCAAAACAACCATACTTAATTATAGTAAGAAAGTGGTAAGAAAAACACTTATATTNTACCACTTGACCTTAAGAAATAATCAAATAGAATCTAGGATGAATGATACCAATCTTAAAAATACACAAAAATGTATTTAAAAGAATAATTAATTATGTAAATTAAAAACGATACTGAATATTCCATCCTAAACACTAATTTTCAGCTACCCTGTGGAGGATTACAAAGAATATTAAGGCCAAATTCCAATTATGAAATCAATATATGTGATTGGTTGAAGACAACCTAAAATCTAAAGTTATTTTTATTATATTATTTTCAAATACAAAGTATATAGTCATTTTCTTTTTTAAGGTATCACATATCTTTGAACCATGTCTGCATTTTTATATCCAGCTCTTACTTTAATATCTTTTCTCATAGTTCCATCGCTTCTCATTGTACCTTTTATTATCGTATGTTCTTATTTCTATAATTAATCGTCAATGTTAACTTAATCTTATACTTAGTATTTTTCTCCTTTATTTTATTCCTGAATAATTAATTTATTAGTGAGTGCTTCTTCTAACTATTTTTCAATAAATTAATCATTATTAAGGTCCTTAATATTGTTCTAATCATTTTATACATCTTTATTATTTTAATTTTGTTAGTCTTATTCTTATTATTATTTTTAATCATCATTTGTTTCTTTAACAATTGTATCCTTTGATTCGTCTTGATTACTCTATTATTCTATTTTCTACTCTTTTGTGTCTTCTTTTTTGTCATTTTCTTTGATTTCTATTCTTTCGAAATTATCTATTAATTCTTGTATTTCACTCATTAATTATTCTAATTATTATAATAAATATGTTGAATTTATTTATTAATTGCAATAAATTTTGAAATTACAAAATTAAAGATTAGTGGGTGAGCATCAAAATGGGAATAGAATTCTAAACCAATTAAATTTTTACTTTAGATAAATTTGAATAACGTTTCTATAAAATTAATACATTGAGAACCTTTATAATTATTTATTCCACTACACAGTATAATTAATTAACAATATCATATTTATCAATTATAGATACGAATTATTCATTATGTTTTAGGCAACAAAAAATTAAATCTAAATTGAATAATTTCCTTTATCCTGTCAGAATAAAGTTCACAGAGGAGGAGTTACACAAAGATTCCTCCTTACACAAAGAAATCCTTGATACTAAAAGTTTTTCAAAATGGGTTGAAGATTAAGCAATTATGAGTAATTCTAAATGTAGGCTAATAATTACAACTGAAGTATGCTACTGCCAAAACAACCATACTTAATTATAGTAAGAAAGTGGTAAGAAAAACACTTATATTTAAATCCAAGAAACCTAGTTTAATTCTTCCTTTAGACAATATCAATAATAAAAGAGATATTATTGTTGTCTCTTTGGTGGCTGGAAAACTCTAAAATTCATAATGAATAATTGAATTTTAAATGAAATTCTTATTCACCTTATTAAAATTAATTTTTTATGGTGATCTTTGCAATCAAAAGTTTTTATGTTTCTCGTATTTATTATAAAATCTTTTAATATTTCAAAGGCAGCCAATTATAATTTCTTTCATTGAAGAAAAAATAAAAATACTGTTAATTATTGTAAACAATTAAAGAAAATATAAAATCTGTAAATACGTTAGATTGTTGTCAATATTAATATTATGACAATTGCCAACCTCCATTCAATTTATTTAGAATAGAAATTCTTGCAAGAATATTTAAAATAAAAATAAGAGCAAATTCTGGTCTAAGACGAAAACTAAAAATTTGCCAATTTGCTGAATAAATAATGTTGCTATTATGATATCATCCCATATTGATAACAAATTTATTATTTTTTAATATAAATTCATAAAATATATATTTGGTTTACGATTGGACTTATCAATATATATAAAATTTGACCATTTCACAAAAATTAAAAAATATATGTAAAAATATAAAAATTTAACATTAGTAATTTATTTACTTATTTAATACTATTTATAATAAGCAAAACATAAATACTATATTTTGAAAGTAGTTGTCTGCACTAGAATAAAAATTCAATATTTAAAAAGATTCAATCAATAATAACTTGTCCCAAATACAGAATCAAAAGACTTCCTTGTTTCCAAAATAAAAAGTAATATCATAGAAGTTTTGGAAGAATCCTTTGGGCTTCTATCATTAATTAGAAAGCATAAGATCAAAATGATAGTTTATGTATAGAAACTATGAACAATGGATGCTTTATCCGAAATATTTAGAAAAAAGAAATGCATTAAAAGAATTAATATCATTAAGAAGTGAAATATGACTACGGATCTATTTTTTGGAATTTATTATGAGATAATTTTGAGAACAATTTTTTAAATCTATATGGAAGTCTTTGATTACTAATTTAATGTTGATTTGTTAATTTAATTAATTATGTAAAGCAAATTTATACTTGATAAAGAATTGACAGAAACTCAAATGGCAGTTTTTCTATCTAAAATATAATTTTTGAAGAATTCTTATAAAAAATAATAAAATTAGAAGTAATTGTCTTTTAAAATATTCAAGTTTAATATTATAAAATGGAATGTAAAAATATTAGAACTGTTTTTTCCTAAATATAAATTTATATTTTCTAGAAATATCTTTATTTGATTTTTATGAAAAATAACAATTATTAAGAAAGAAAGGAAAATTAATTTAAAATTGCTCATGCTAAATAAGTAGATTGAATCAAAAATTAAATTTTTAGAAAATTAGGTTATGAAGAATTTTGATCTGAACCTAAATAATTGTTTATATCAACCTTGACCTTTTTCAAGTAGATTTCAAATTAAATCAATTCTATGGATATTTTTAATTTAATCTTAATTCCATTTGCAAATTGAATTAAATTAATTAATTATTAATGATTCTTAGAATGCTCTCAATAGCTCCTAATCATCAATATAAATATTCAGACAACACTGAAAATACTTATTTTGATTTTTGATTTAATTAATTAAATTCGATAAAATTGTAACATCAAAAACTAAAATAATCAACAATTTTTGTTTTATTTGACTAATTTGCTAACCTCTTCAATCCAAACTTAAGCAATTTTATCAGGTTGCATTGAAGTTTTTAATTAAGCAGAACCAAGGTTTATTTTAAAAAACTCTACAACTTTGGCTAATGTAGTTGGATTTTATTCCTCAGAACAAGCAATTAACTCTATTTTTTATCGTTTTTCAATTGGAAGTTGATTAAATTTATCCATAGCTTATTTAGGATAAGAATCACCTCCATCAGTGTAAAAGAATATTGAATGGCTAATATAGATTGATACTCTTACGCTTAGAATTTATTAAAATCTGGATTGGAAGAAATCTTATCATAAGCAAGCAAAAATGCATCATCAAAATTAGTTCCTCCGCCT
Source organism: Paramecium octaurelia (assembly GCA_905182995.1). Classification (NCBI taxonomy): domain Eukaryota; phylum Ciliophora; class Oligohymenophorea; order Peniculida; family Parameciidae; genus Paramecium; species Paramecium octaurelia. The sequence continues at coordinate 205,503 of CAJJDP010000063.1, forward strand.
GAAAATACTATTTAAGTTTATTAAGCTTGAGCATTAGGAACTTGGTAATCAACAACACATCTAGATCTACTGTTGAACATGATAATGGTAACTCTTAAATTAGGATTCTTTTGAATTTCATAAAGAAAAGCCACCAAACCTTATTTAGCAGATTCAAAAGGTCTTCCACTCATTGAACAAGAGTCATCTAACATAAGTACATAATGAGTTAAAATTGAATTTCCCTAATTTGCTCCTAATTTTACCTCCTACTTTGGAACATATAATATATCTCTTTTTAATTCTTCTGTTAATCTTTTACAAATCATTTGTCCAATATTTTGATTCCAAATCTTCATGAATTTCTCTTTCAATTATTTTTACTCATCCTTTAAAAAGCAAGAAAATATCCAATTATTATAGGTCTATTTGATTTCTTTCCATTATTTTATGTTTTATGTTTCCAATTCCTTAATTTAAAAATCATCTTATATTTCTTCACAAGTATATAAAGAAGGGTAACATCCAATTAAAACTCCACACATGCCTACAGTATTAATAATTTATAAATACCTCTTAATTAATGACCATTTTTACATTAATGTTTATGGTTGCTATCATCAATTTCTTCATCACATTTTCTTTTACAAATTGGACAGAATTCTAAACATCCAATTTATTTCAGTTACAATGCATCTAGATCAGCTTAAACATTAAGTTTTTCAAATTCAATTTGTAATGCATCTATACCTGAAATTCCATCCTTAATCTTTTTTTCAAAGGCTGAAACAAAATCTAGTAATATTTATATTTCCGCATCTGATTTTTAAATTGCCACACACAAAGGATAATCGAAAATATGAAAATCTTAGGTTTAAAATGCATCTCTTTTATCTTCCTTTATTAGTTCAAGTAAGCTCTTTTCAACTTATCCTTAAAGACAACTTAAAACTATTTTATATAATAGCTGCGGAGCTTCATCAGGATTGGGCAACTTTTTAAAGTAGTCTTATGCTTGTAAACTATCAAAAACAAAATCATGTAAATTTTTTGTATTAGTGCTTACTTTTTAAAGATGAGACTTCAAATCTTTTTTTAGTTGATTTGTTAATTTTGTAGAGATTTCTTATTTAATGGTTGAAATTTTTTCTTTAACATATTTTTCTATATATTTAGATTGATTTCTCATATATTCCATAATTTAATCATCTGTAATATTTTTATCACCTCTTTCGAGAATATCTTTGTCAAGCTTCTTCATTATATCGAAACTTGATTCTTGATTATAAATGGCTATAATTTTATTCGCTTCTTCACAGTATTTCTTATAAAATCTTTAAATCACTTAATTGATGATTTCTTATGCTTAGGTTTACCCTCGAATTTTACTTTATTCTTTCTTATACTATTAAATATCAGCCTTAAATTTAATATATTATTCATCAGTCTAATCTCTTAATTCTTTGATATTACTTTCTGTTGATTGATATTATCCAAAACATAATATCCTCCAAATTGTGAAAATTGCAAAATAATATAGACATCTTTCACCTATGTCATTTAAAATCACACCAAAATCAGAAAATTGCATATTGAATTCTTTAATTTTAACTTCAATTTTTTGCATTATTCTTTTAATTAAATTAAAAATATTTTGATTGACTTTGGTATTCTCATTTTCTACAACATTATTTTTTTTATCAATATTTTCATCTAATATCATTTTATGAACTTCTCCATACATTTTATTCCAGCCTTCATTATAATTTTAATTCATTAACTATTAAACAGCCTTTACAACATAATTCTTAAATTGATTATATTTATGTTATTAGTATTATGGATTTAAGATATATTCAAAAATATCTTTTACTATTTCTTACCTATACGTTTAGTTTACCTAAGATTTTGTAGAAGATGAGAAATTTGAGTTTGGCAAAGATTGACTTTTAACCTATGTCGTTGCTATTATTTAGCTACTTTTTGATGCATTTAATGAGGTATTGTAAAGGTCAATATCTAAAGTCTCAAAGTTTCCATTAAAAATGATTTGTTTTTATATTTGTATTAAATAACAATCGCCTTGATCGTACTATTTAAGTAAGTTGTCTAAATTGTCAGATAAAGAGATTATTTATTCCTTTTTTTACAATAGTATTGTCAAGTTTTTACAATGCTTATTTATGAACTAAATTGATAATTAGTATTATATGTCATTGTAAAATTCTCTTTAATTAAGTATGAAGCATTAACAAAGCTTTTTTGATAAGTCTGACCTAAACCAGGAATCTAAGACGCTATATATTGTATCAATCTATTTATCATCCATTGTATAACCGAAAATAGTGAATTAATCTAAAAAGAATTTGATGGCTTACCTTTCATATCTCTTAGTCTCTTAATGATATTATATTAGATCGTCCTTCAAACCTGTTTTTATATAATTCTCAAAAATATTTTTTGTAATCCATTTTATTTCAATTTTTTAAGAGTAGAATTTATTAATTTATAAGATGTATTGATCATTAATTTTATCTAGCTTTTTAGGAATGGTTTAACAAAATTTTTCATAAAATTGATAGTTTTTAATAGATTTTTCAACTACCATAAATTGTTAATGTTGTAATTCTGGATTTAAAATCGCGAGTGATATTAAAAAGTCGTTATCTTGAGGTGGATTTTTTATTAATTGTTTATGATACTCTTATTTATATTGAGGTTCATTATTTGTTTTCAATCTATATTCTTAAAACTCTTATTAGATTGCTTGAAGCAGTTAATCACAATAATCTTTAAAAATTTCTTCTTATTACTGGATATGATGATTTAGGATATAATCCCAGATTTCATTAAACTTATTTTATATTTTGTTTTCATCTTTCTTATATTCTTGAAATTCCTCCTCCTTTTTGAGTAAACTTTAGATAAATAAATCAAATTAAAAAAACCCTTTTTTCTTTTATAAATTAGTTTCCTAAGTTTTAATTTCAGAATATATTGCCAAATTGCATGCAGATACTTCGCTATTAATTCTATCATTGGTCATATTCAAATATTTGGTAAAAATCTTTTTTGAAATTTTTTTATCATTTTTAATGGCTGTCAATCTCTCGATGACTGCATTCTTTATCTAATCAAATTCACCTTTCATATTTGTTAATTATTATCTTTCTATTGTGCTTAATGCTTCAAGAGATAACTTGTAATTTTATTATTAAATACTCTCTTGGATTATTTTGATAAAATCATTTTATTTAGGAAACATTTAAACATCAATGATGTCAGTAAACTATTGTTTCATAAATTGGTTTTGTTAATGTTGTATTAATTCAGAAAATTCTAGTAAATCTGGCAGACTTTCTATACTTCTCCAAGTTGTTTCAATTTTTTATATAAATTATTTCAAATTTTCCATTTATTTTCCTTGTCCTTTTTAATCATCTCCTTCTCCAAATTTATCAATATATGCTCCTATTACTTTAATTCCATATTCATATGCTTCTTCTGATTATGTACCATTAAGAATTAATTACCTCCAATTTTCATAAACTCCATCACTTTGATTCTATTTCCATAACTTTTCTGTGGATGCAAATCCTAAAATTTTGATATTACCTTATGTGATCCCAAGAATTTAATTATAATCAATAGGTTCATCTTCATCTTTTTGATTGCCAAGTTCTGTACTCAAACTAGTGGCAATCTTTTATAATTATGCTAAAAACGGTGCATAATTATTGGCATCATTATTTTAATTGAAACACCAAGTAATTTATTTTGAACTTGTAAAACTTTTCATTTATCCTAATATAAATATACACATTTCAAGCAATGATCTAAACTCTCTGGTTATATCGCCTTTGACATTCACTAGAATGATGTCACTAATCGACAAAATAAACAGTGCTATTTTTTTATCAAACTCTTAATCATCTTAATTTGGACTCTAAAGTCCTTCAGTATCTAATATAATAATGGAATCAAATTAATTATTAAACAATGCTTTATTATGTATTTTTAACAATTAGAAATATATTCCTTTTGTACATCTTCCAACACTGGTCCAAAAATTGCAGCCAAATATTTTATTTAAAATTGTCGATTTACCCGAACTTTTTGGTCCTAAAACGCTTAATACTAAAATCTTTTCCTATCCTTATTCTTTAAAATAAGAAATAAGTTTCATTAAAAATGCTTAATCAATTCTTAATAAATCTCCATCCAAAAATTCATACGGTTCTCCTTTAGAAATCATTTTCTTAACAATTTTTGCAGGATCAATATCAATTTATGAATCAGGACATTATTCAATTTATGCTATGATTTCTCTCCAAAATAATTCAATTCCAATACTTCTCTTTGATATGATGTCAGAATTCTTTTTTAATTCGAGTACTTTTTAATTAATTTCATTTTACTTCTTATCTGTTTATTCTATTTAATCACTTTTCATATCCTTTGATTTCATAACATCCCTATCCTTTTTTAGTTGTTGAATTTCTTCATTTAAATTTTAATTTTTTGCCTATAATTCAAAAGTGTTTTTTTCATTAAATTTTCTAATTTTATCCACAAAATGAAGATATAGAATATAGTTATTAGGTGATTTTAACAAGCTACAGAATTTAGAAATTAAATTCGTTTGTTACTATAATCTTATTTAAGATTATAAATGATTAATATTTTAATTAACTTGCTGTAATTTTGCATACTTATTTTAATCCTTACTCTATTCAATCCTAACATATGCATCTTTCTCTTATTTAATTTACCAATCAATACTTCGTAATGGAAAAGCTTTCTAATTGTAAAAACCCTATTCATGCTTCATTTAATGATCTAATTCTGTTTCAATCTCTTAAAATAATTCTTATGCCAACTTCATTTCCTTGATTTATTCCAAATCTTGCTATTTCATCTAACAAATAAGATTAAAATATTGATCTTAATTTATAGTGAAGTTTTTTCTATTTTGATTAATTATATCATACAAAAATTTAGATACTTATTCGATTTCATCATCTTTCATTTATTTATTTAAATCTTTATCTGATAAATCCATTATTTATTTAAATTATATATTTAATGACTATAATAATTGTTTTTAGTTGCCATCCAAATCTTAAATTGAATTTCTAATCAAAAAGCAAACTATTTTTTCTTAAATTTAAAAAGATTATAATTTTTATAAATTTTAGACAGTCATCTCAATTTCTTTTTCAGTATCTAATTAAATAATCCATAATTTAAACATTGGTAAGATATCATCTAAAATTTCAAAAGGGATAAAATTATGAGCATCGGCTACTGAGAGATTTCTTGAGCCTCTAAATTCAAAATCGTACATAATATCAATTGTTTAATTATTTAATTAATTACTGTCTTAAATTTCAAATTTATTTTATTAAAAAAAGATTTTATTGATTAATTTAGTTTTACCTATTCTTTTTTGTTTTTCATCTAAACTCAAATTGATTATTGGAATGTTATCTTAGAAAACATAGAATGTATTGATATTAAAGGTTAATTTTTCTAACTCCACAGCTTCCGCATTATAAAAAGTTCGATATAGTAATGGTATTGGATATTATTTACTGATTAGTTTAAGAAGCATCACTTTTAATTCATTATTAGCATTATTATAGAATATTTAAAACATGGCCTTTTAGTTAAAATAACTAAATTTTTATTGCAATTCTTTTTAACTTTTTATTTGTTAGTTAATAATTGATAAGAATGTTTTAGATGATTCTCCTCTTTTTATGATGTTAAAAAAGAATGGTATTAATTTTTTAAAATTGTTAGAATCCTTTGCTTCTTTAATCCAATTATTTACTAAATTTTATTGCTCCTCTTTGCTTAATAAAGTCAAAGAAATATTAAATTCTTCTAAGGTAATATCTAAACATCTTGGATACATGTCACATTTAATTAATTATTCCAATTTTTCAGGAGCCAAATATTCATTTCCAAAATAATTGATTTTTACAAATATCAACTTATATTGATTTGCATCAATCCTATAAAATTATTCTGCATTTTTTTTCAGTTCTTATTATTATCTTTATTTCCAAAAATAAACCAATTTATAAATATTTTTTAGTTATTCTAAATTAACTTTATCATTTTATAATTCAAAAAAGAAATCCAAAGAGTAAATAAGATTACGGTCTAATACATTTTCTAGATTGGACTTAAAATTTTATAATTCTTCTTCATTAATTGAGTTTACTAGTTAAAATAATGTTTCTACAGTGTTCAGATAATCATTTAATGAAATTGAGTTTTATTTATTGACACTTATTAACTAATGAATTTACTCATCATTTAAAAAAGAAAATAAGTAAGTAAAAAATTGAGTTTACTCATTCATTTATTGAACTGGTTGATTTTAATAGCAGAGTTTTCTTAAGAATTATAATATATATCCTTATAATTACTACTTAGTTTCGAAATATTATTATATTAAAAAATTAACAATTTTTTGTTGAATTTTATGTTATTTGATAAATTGCCAATCGTCATCTGAAAAATCTTTGAGTAATAGAATGGATTTATCCATTTCGATGTTTTAAAAATATTTCGATATTTTTTGAGAAATTTTCTTTTCTGTTATTTTTCTATTTTCCAGAATAGTTTATTTAAGAAATAAAAAAATAGTAAAATCGTAGTTTTTAATTTCTATTATTATCCTAAAAATAACTTCCAATATTTAAATTGGAAAAGTTTTGATTTAGCTTGACAATTCTTCAACTTAAATTATTTTTGTGGGTTTTGTAAATGTTTTCAGAAAACAAGCTACTTTTCGTTTGTCTTAAACAGGTATTTCAGTAAGCAAATTGAAAATTTTTGCCATTTAATCATTTTACTAACTTAAATGGAAAACATGCAACTTTTTATTGAGATAATGAAAATCATATTCAATTATTATTTAGAGCATCTCATCGAGTGACTAACTGATCAATGTTTTCCATTCATCCTTAATTTATAATTATTCATTAGAATATTATTAAAAACTGTTAATTTAAATTTGATTAAATTGCTCTAAACTACTTTATTTTTTTTATTCAATATATATATTTAACTATTTATATCTTTCATCCTTATTTGAAGTAATCATATATTTTTCATAATATTAATTGAAATTTGCCATGCAATAAAAGCATATCTAATAAAAAATAACTTAAAGTTCAAAAGTTATTGGTAGATTCTTTTAGATTAGAGTATCAATTTCTTCAAACTTTAAAATTTAATCTTTTTTATCCAACATTTTTCCTAATACATACGACATTTAATTCTTTAACATCTATAAATCAGGTTATACTAATAATTAAGGAATTTCGGAAAGTATTTTTAATATATTTTCATTAGATTCTTGAAATTATAATTATTAAATATGATACTCAAATTACATCCAACATTCACATGTGATTTCCCCCAACAATTGATATAAATCGTCCTTTTCTTTACTGCTTATTTATAGTTCTTCAGGAATATAGAAAAAGAAAACTAAATTACTCAATGTTGTTGAATTCAGTTGAAATGAAGAATTTTTACATTATTCTATTATATCAAGAAGTTTGAAACTATGATTTTTCAGTTTTTCAATTATGTGTTTGTATTAATGAAGTAAGGTGGGAATTTAGAAGTTTTCTTTAAAATCTTTTTATTCAATTAGTTCCATTAATTATTGAAAATCTTCATCTTATCGAATTAGATTTAATTTCTCATTTTATTCATAAGCTATCTGATTCTTTTTTAATCCATAGTCATTTAAATAATTGGGCTTCTTTAATATATTGTCCTCTCCATCTAACTCTTTTCTCATTTAAACAAGTGCAGTATTATTTGAAAAGTACTGCGTTAAATACTTAATGGCCAATTACTTGTCATTATTATTTAATTTATTGAGAAAACATTGAATTATTTGAGTAAGTATGGGAGTGGAAGGGATTCTAAAATTCTATCTCTCTCTATCATTTACAATAGCAAACATTTCGCATGTGTTGATGTAATCTGATAAATATAAAGTTTCAGACATCAGGGATAACAATATTATAGGTTATATTAAGTGACTTAGTTGAGAAGATAATGAATTCTATAAAATTAATTTTAATAGAAAATAAATCTTTAGCTTTAATATTGGTATATACCTTTCTTTTTTTTCTTTGAATTTATCTATGCTCTTAATTTGTATTATTTCAATTTACACAAAATTCAAAAGAATTCTTAATTTCTTTATGATTTTTTATTGCATAATCATTTGAATATTTTCATAAGAATCATGTAGATTTTAAACTGATGCTATCTTTAAGTTGATTAATTTAGTTTTACTGTAATTCTTCATCTTAATCAGATTCTGTGAACGCATTCATCAGAGGAATTCCAACTTATGTTAAATTATTAATCTATTTTTCAAGATTGTCAAAGCTGAATTAAATTCTATAACATCTGAAAAAGCCATTGCCATTCTCGATATCAATTGAGCAAACATAATATTAAAATATTAATTATATTTAATAGATATAGAAAATGTCATTTGATTTAAAAGAAATAATTGTACCTTATTTTTATTTGTAATTTCAACTACATATATACATTTAAAGACCCCAAATAATTAATCTAAATTTAAACTTACTGGATGGAATTGCTAAAATACAAACAAAAATTTTACTTTTTTTTTAATTAACAAAAAGAAAATACTATTGATTACCAGTTATAAATTTAGAAAGGAAGTGAGACTATTAGATTGCTTTTACTTTATTGACTGCAAAAGTGAAATTAGGTTTAATAAAATTATCAAAATATATTAAGGATGTGTTTTGAAAATTCTAGGAATATTTTACTATGATAAAGAATTAATAATGGATGTTTTAGAATTTCATTGTTTATATAGAGAGAATATTATTATTTGAAATTGTGATTGTATTTAGCATAAAAGTTCAAAAATTACTAATTCTTACTTGTTATACTTTGACATACAATATTACATTTAGGGAAATCTAGGGCAATTATTAGTTTATATTACTAGAGATTTTATGGCATTTTATTTTTTAATAAAAATAAACAAATGTCATCGATATTCAAAGAAGTGTCTTTAAAATAAGTGATTGCTGATAAAAGTTAAGTAAGAATACTATTGACATAGAAAATTCAGACACTGGTTACAATGTTGAAAGATATCTAAACGGAGGAGGAGGAAATTATGAGATAATTCAATAAAATGACAAAAGAAGCAAGATCAATAGAGGAATTATATGAGATAATGGAAATGATTAATTATGAAATGAGTGTTCGAAATAACGATAAATTGGAGATAATGGATGAAATTAATCACCAAGAGGAGTATCTGTAATTAATTCGATTTTATAACAGATTGTAACAATAAGGCAATCTTGAAGGCTAAGTGAGGAATGCTTTGAAAGAATTGGAAACATCACAAAAATTTTAAAAGACACGATCTTTGAGATAGACTGGAAGATTTCTATAATTCAAAGAGAATAATCATAATTTGAATATGGAAAATAATAACATCCAATCTAATATTATANTAATTTGTATTATTTCAATTTACACAAAATTCAAAAGAATTCTTAATTTCTTTATGATTTTTTATTGCATAATCATTTGAATATTTTCATAAGAATCATGTAGATTTTAAACTGATGCTATCTTTAAGTTGATTAATTTAGTTTTACTGTAATTCTTCATCTTAATCAGATTCTGTGAACGCATTCATCAGAGGAATTCCAACTTATGTTAAATTATTAATCTATTTTTCAAGATTGTCAAAGCTGAATTAAATTCTATAACATCTGAAAAAGCCATTGCCATTCTCGATATCAATTGAGCAAACATAATATTAAAATATTAATTATATTTAATAGATATAGAAAATGTCATTTGATTTAAAAGAAATAATTGTACCTTATTTTTATTTGTAATTTCAACTACATATATACATTTAAAGACCCCAAATAATTAATCTAAATTTAAACTTACTGGATGGAATTGCTAAAATACAAACAAAAATTTTACTTTTTTTTTAATTAACAAAAAGAAAATACTATTGATTACCAGTTATAAATTTAGAAAGGAAGTGAGACTATTAGATTGCTTTTACTTTATTGACTGCAAAAGTGAAATTAGGTTTAATAAAATTATCAAAATATATTAAGGATGTGTTTTGAAAATTCTAGGAATATTTTACTATGATAAAGAATTAATAATGGATGTTTTAGAATTTCATTGTTTATATAGAGAGAATATTATTATTTGAAATTGTGATTGTATTTAGCATAAAAGTTCAAAAATTACTAATTCTTACTTGTTATACTTTGACATACAATATTACATTTAGGGAAATCTAGGGCAATTATTAGTTTATATTACTAGAGATTTTATGGCATTTTATTTTTTAATAAAAATAAACAAATGTCATCGATATTCAAAGAAGTGTCTTTAAAATAAGTGATTGCTGATAAAAGTTAAGTAAGAATACTATTGACATAGAAAATTCAGACACTGGTTACAATGTTGAAAGATATCTAAACGGAGGAGGAGGAAATTATGAGATAATTCAATAAAATGACAAAAGAAGCAAGATCAATAGAGGAATTATATGAGATAATGGAAATGATTAATTATGAAATGAGTGTTCGAAATAACGATAAATTGGAGATAATGGATGAAATTAATCACCAAGAGGAGTATCTGTAATTAATTCGATTTTATAACAGATTGTAACAATAAGGCAATCTTGAAGGCTAAGTGAGGAATGCTTTGAAAGAATTGGAAACATCACAAAAATTTTAAAAGACACGATCTTTGAGATAGACTGGAAGATTTCTATAATTCAAAGAGAATAATCATAATTTGAATATGGAAAATAATAACATCCAATCTAATATTATAACAAGTTATGATTTTGAAGAGTAATCAAAATTGTACGATAAAATCTAAGATAATATCTTTAATGATCCAATAAAATATAATACTCAAGATGGTATAGATGAGACTTAAGTATATGATTGGATATTGGATATTGATTTGATAAACAATGTCTAATTGGGTTGGCCTGTCTATATCAGTAAGCCATTCCAGGCAAAAATGGAGTTAGTGGGTTTAGGGAATAACAATAATGAAATTAAGTCTTCAATTAAATGGGAGGGTGCAACCGTGGCTGTTGTCGGTCTTTATGATAAAGGGAAGACATTTGTACTTAATAATCTAACTCAATCAAATTTACCATCAGGGAAGAAAGTAACTACTAAAGGGATATCTTTCAAACATGTTGATGTCGATTCAGGAACTTAGTTAATATTAGTTGATACAGCAGGTAGTTACTCTCCTGTAAAAATTTAATCTGCTTTAAGTATTGTAGAGAAGGAGGCAACAGAGCATTTTATTATAGATCTTGTATTTGAATTGAGTGATTACTTCATTTGTGTTGTAAATGACTTCACTTCTTTAGATCAAAGATATTTAGATAGATTGTCTAGACAAATATAGAATAGTTCAAAGACATTTAGAGAAATCATAGTAGTTCATAATTTGAAGGAAATTGAGACATCTGAAATCTTACAACATGTTTGGATAACTCAAGTGACTTAAATTTATTCTACAGGTGGATCTATTTAAAGAACCAAGGTTGCAGCCAATAATCCAAGGAATAATGAGTTATAAGCTAAACATGTATTATGGTTCAAAACCTAATATACAAGACATGTCTGTTTGGTTAGTGATGATAGTTAATTAGGATTAGATGTAAATCCTTGGGTATTTTCATTATTGAAATATTGGTTAAAATCAGTATTTGTACCTGTTAACAGATCATTTTCTGTTTGTGAAAGTATCTTGTAATATGCAACCAGCAAATTAACATAGTATTTTAAGCGGGAAGTTAATGTGAAGTTGATTGACACAGATAACTAATTCGTAAAGAAGATCGTGCAAAAGGAGGCCGACTTATAAAATGGACAATTAAAAATACCTTAAACTAATATTGATCAATCTGGTTTGATATTAGCAAGACCAGATTCATTCGCTCCTGCCACAGATATCATAGCTAATGATAAATATACTATTTATATGGATGTACCAGGAATAAGCGAAGAAGATATCGAAATGTATAGATAAAATGTTGTGACTATAGTTAAAGGAAACCGAAAGAAACCCTATTAGGAAGAATAAAGTGATCATATCAAAAAGCAGGAGAGAAAATACGGTGAATTTACATTAAGTTTTAGGATTCCAGAAAATTTCGAACGCAAATGGAAACATTTTGGAATAGAAAATGGAGTTTTGAAAATAGTATATGAGAAAGACAAGGATGATATCATTCCTAATTAATTTATGAGTTAAAATGAATGAATTAATTTAATTTCTTTTATTATATATATTTATATAAATCTATTAACTAATTACAATATAAATTGTTAATTACTCAATATGATATAAGTAAACAATTATGAAATGCAATTAATTCACAAATATAAGACTACGCAAGTAATGTCATCTCTGGCTAAACTATTTCTTTTCCATGCATCCACTGCAAAATTTAGTAATTTTTATGCTGCCAATTCAGCACTTATATTTTTATCATAACATTAACTCAAAATTGAAACTACTTCTTAAGAAGACATGTATTCCCAAATCCCATCTGAAGCAAATACCAATATTTTGTCCTCATTTGTTAATTCATACTCTGTGATCTCAGGTGTTGCTATCACACCTGCCTATGCACCCAATCTATCTCCCATTGCTCTAGTCATAGCTAATCCTGGTGCATTCAATGTTTTTAGCCAAACTCGAAGTGGACCCACTTAATTACCATAAATGTCTTATTGAGCAGCTATACGTCCACCAGCCTTTAATATTCTTATTGCCTCATCCTCTCGAGATGGTTTTTAATCCTTTGTTAATTCAAAGGTTTACCAACTATTACCCATTAACTTTGCTAAAACACATCTACTATCCCCTACATTTGCTATGTATAATCTATTTAATTTTATCAAACCACAACACAATGTTGAACCTGCTATGACAGTTTCAATTTTTGAATTATTGACCAATTCATTATTTGTCTATAAAACACCTTTTATCAAAGTCTCTTTTGGATCTAAAAGACTTTGTTCAATATATTTTGGTAGAGTAATCCGAATAAACCCAGAAACACGTTCACCATTCACTCCATGTCCATCAGCCACTCCATAAAAGTTAAGTCTCTTCTCTACAATGAAAGCATCCTAATTTATCTTCTACTTCCCACTCATCAACTAGCCAGGCAAACTCATCACTCCAAAATTTGTTGATTATTCCTTCCGACCAACTTTCCAAGACTGTCTGAATAAGATTACACTCTTACTTAGCATCAGAAGTAATCGATGGCAATTTTGGCAATCGATCCATTGATTGATATTAATAGCGTTTTGGAGTTTCAACTAACAATTCATCTCAAATAACTTACTGTAAGACTTCTTATAACCATACTAGTACCTGTGAGTCATTTAATTATTAATAATAATATTTCAATTTATTAATTCTTCTTTAACATAGCATCACTTTGTAACTTCAAAAACTTATTCCAGTTCCAAATATTTTTTGATTATCTTTTTGTCTGTTCTATATTCCTCTATCCGATTTCTTATCCAATCATGAGTTTACATTAACAACCCAGGCATTGAAGCTACTTTTTCCAACTTGAAAATAACATCAAATTGGTTGGTTATCAAAGGTAAGTTATTTAATTAGTTAAATAACTATGAAGAACCTTACCATTGATCCCATTTATGAAGTAAACTCTTCTTTGTATTTTATATATATATGCCTACAGTTGTTATTTCATTTTATCTTAAATCGTATTTATACACCTCCAAACATCATTCGAAATTTCAGGTTCTTTGCATAACTATATTTATTTCAATTGAATCCTTTGACTTATAAAGATTACCTCTTCACTAAATGAAATTGCACTTTTAGTCGTAATTTCTATCGCATTTTATAACTATCACTAATGGATCAGAGACTTATTTTCTAAAATTTATTAAATCTAAAATTAATAATTTACTTGAAAAAATATGAAATATTTGATATTTATGAATAATTTCTTCTATAATAGATTAGATATGTATAAGCCTAAGCATTAACAATTCATATATCAAGATTATGGGCTTTTTAAAGTTATCCCAAAATTTATTTAAATAAGTTGGAAATTAGTTAAATGAAATAGAGAATTTCAAAAACAATTATTTAATACTTCAGAGTTAGTAAATATTAAAAAAAATACAACTTATAATTTATTTAATTTCATATTGTGTTATTAATTAATAACTTTTTTGATAAATTAAATTTAGAGATTAAGTATTCAATAATCTAAGATAAATAATTGATATCAACTGAATTACGATAGAATCATTAGATAATATGAAATTTTATATTGACAGCATTTATTTATAAAGTTGAAATTGACACCATAAATAGTAGAATATCAAACATAATATAGTTATAACATTAAATTGATTTGAAATTTAATCAAAATTAGTTGCCTGAAAGAAATATAACTAAAAAAGAACTTTAAAAAAATTGTAAATTAATATATATATCTTTGATTGGATAAATTAAATTATATCTAAAATTACAATGTCATTACTCAAAAGATACAATCAAATAGTTTAATAGGTTGGTTAGTTAATAGAGAAAGTATTTGAATGAATCTGAATTTGATTTAAAAATTAAACATGTTATGCAGGTCAATTTAAACAAATAAAAAATAAAAAAAATTAAATTACATTAATTGGAAATAAATAATTTATTTTAGAATAATTATCGTTTTTTTACTTATATGAATTAAGTTCAATCTATCTATTATTTCTAGCTTATTAAAGGTTCTGAACCTGCAAAGGAAAGAGAATAGAGATAAAATTATTTAAGTTCAGTTTCTAACTTGAATTTTATAAAAAATTATCGTAGTTACTAATTTCTTTCTTTAAATATTTAGGATAATCTATGAGAAGAATCAATTATTTATATATTAATGGGAATTTGTGGTTCGAAAAAGTCGGATAAGGAAGCAGGGATATAATTATAAATAGAGAAAACAGTCGCTGAGTAGAAGTAAATAAAGATAGAGGAAGAGCTTTAAGTATAACATACAACGAGACGTTCTATTTGTAATCAATTTTCTACACTTAACACAAATGGGAACGTAGTTACAATTCATTAAACTGAACAAGAAGTTTAGAAGTGTGAGCCTTAACAGACTAAGGTCTCTAAAAAGAAGACCAAGTCCACAAAAGACGATGCTAATTATTATAGAAGATCAGATCATGTACTTACTGTTTTCTCTTTGATTGTGGAATTAATTCAAGACGACCAAAAAAAATATTATAGTATCACAATAGGAACAAAAATTAAAGATTGTGTACATTATGCTCATGTAAATGGAATCCTGATTACTTAAGCAGATTTTGATCTATTCCATTTGAAACCTGATACCTTTAAAGAGGCAAATTCATATTCTCGAATACCTACTTTTTTTTCTACTGATAATTATTTCAATATAGATAAAGAAAGTCCAAATAGTTTTATTTCTTTTGAGAATCTACTTAATGTTGAAAGGATCATCTCACTCAAATAATTTCAGATGAAATTAAAGAAAAAATAGAGTGTAATTCATGAATAAAATGCAAATAAATAAAATTAAAATGATTATATTGTGACTTCCAATTTAGAGATGCTTGAAATAATAACTGTAGTAGATATTGAGCAACAATCGAGATTTTTGAATGTGTTATTTCACTTAATCCTATAGCACTATCACCAAAACCTGGATTAGTATTTGGTTTTTATTACCAATACTACTTTCTTGTTTGATATACCTCCCTAATTTGATCAACCAAATATGTATAGATTGGCACTTTTCTATGATAAATTATCGTATTCTCTGAAAGATCTTTAATAGATTTTACTGAAAGACAAAAGTGAGTTAAGCAATATCTTACATAAAAAATTGTCATTAAATTTAATATAGATTCTTATTGGTTGTTATGAGAAACATATTTACAGACTTAATTTTACATTATCAACAATATTCTATGTTCCAAAATATAAATGTTTTAAATTAGAATCCTTTGGTAGAATGAAAATACTCGTATAATTTGGTTAAAATCCAGAAGTGGCCTTAAAGACCTTGGAAGAAAAGAAGTATAAGGCATTTGTTAAAAGTTTCAAGAAGGATTTATTTGCGATTATTGATCTTATCATCTATTTCAAATAAGTCTAGAGTTAAAATTTAAGAACCATATCAACAATTAGGAAAAAGTACTTTGCAAATTTGAAAAAAGAGCAAGGAGAGATTTTAGAAGATGAAAAGAATTATTGTTTATTGGCTGAGAAGATATTCAGCAACGATTAAGATCGTTATTTACTTGAATTCATTAAAATGGCAATATATTCATACGATCTGACAGATGTTGATAAATTTATTTAAGATTTCAAATAAGTTGCAGAGAGTCTTCGAAAGGAATTATTTGAAGTAGATTTTCAGTAAGATTCCAAGCAAATGGATTAATAAGTTGAATAGCAAAAATTGTCTAATTCTAATTCTGTAGATTTAGATGATTTAAGCGAAATAAAATTATTGGAAAGTTTTCCAGTAAATATTTGTGAGGATTACAAATCTATTGCTCAAAATAAGAGTAAGCTATCTGAAGTTGAATAAACCTATAAGGAGATAATTTATCAGTCATTGCTTTATTCAAACAGATTTCAAGCCTATTACGAAAAGTTTCAAAATTTATAAAAGCCAATATTTTAAAACTGTTATGTGGAAATACTTAATATTTTCTATTTTATTAAATAATAACATCGAGAAGATTCTTGGCAGGAGAAATTAAAAATAGTATCCTAAAAAATGGACAAAGTGATAAATCTTATTAAATAAGTCAAAGATGATAGTGTTGATAATTTTCATATTACTCTGTTATTTTAGATTATGACTTTATCTTAAAAAAAGCCAATAGTGATTTTAAACTAATTACAGAAATGCATTTCTAATCAACTGAAACAGAAAATGCAAATGGATCATAGATTGAGGAGTTAAAATTAAGCAAAGGGATTACTTGAACAAAAAAAGCATGTAATGTTATAAGTATGGTCAGCTTTGTCGTATCTTCATACAGACAATTATTTTTAAGCTATCAGCAAAATTTAGAAAGCTATTGGATTTTAATTGAAAAACCAGCATCAAGCATCATTGTCTTATGGTTATTCACTATTAGTGAGTGGAGAGATAGCAAGATTGAGTCTAGCCCCAATTTCGGCTATGCTTAACTTAGAAATGAGTTTAGTAATTTACAATCAGTTCTTTCCATAAAATAAGTAGGTAGAAGATTAAAGTGAGATTACAGATAAATCAGAGTATAATCCATTCTAAATAAGATATAAAGATGTAAGAGTTAAAAATTTGGCTACAAGCAATAAAGCCAAAGTAGAATTCCTACTTGGAATGAGTTACTTTGATATGCACGATTAAGAAAATTCATTATTATGTCTTAAAAGGGCTTAAGAATTAATGTTAAGATCATTTCACATTTATGCAGAAGAGGTAGTGTTTCTCGTGTTATAGTAATTATGGATTCATGTTTTACAGGATGATATAGGTCATGCTATGAATATTGCATTATTTTATGCTAATGATATGAATTAGTAATATAGGAATGGGAAAGAGTTTAAGAAGAAGATAATATCTAAATTGCAGTTTATAATAGGGTCTATCTTTGAATTTAATGGATAATATTTAAGTGCTATTAGATTTATAGAACGTTCTAATAGGACTCTAACTTATGCCAAGTGTAATAATTTTGTAATCCAAATGCATTATTAAGCTAAAAAGATTCAGATAATTACAAAATTGAAGAAGGCGTTTATAAAAATAAAAAGTAAACAATAAGTGAGATCAGAAGAAGATTTGAGTTTATTCTAAACATTAAATGAAGCTCTGGGTCAGACATTTCAAACATTGTATTTTAAATAGCCAATTACAATGAAGACTTCGGTGTTGCTGGATAAGTTTGGAAAGTAGATAATTCACATTTAGGGTTTGATGAGAACAGATGGATAGAGTAAGGCTATTAAACTACTTGGGGATTTGATAAAAGCCTTAAATAAGAGCAAAAAGGATGAGATTTACGGTTTGGTTTAGGATAAGTACCTGACCTTGTCTTTAGATAAACTGAGTGCAAAAGAAATAGAAGCATAAATTCATAGTGTAATAGAAATTCATGACAGATACTTATAATTTCCTTTAAAGTAACACCATGTATTAAAGTGCTAGCTTATTTTACTGTGTATTTTTATGAAATAGAAAAACAATAATTAAATATTTGAGCATTTCAAAAACATTGAATAAACAATTGAAGAATTCTAAAATATCTTATAATGGAAATAATTATCTTCTGACACAGAAGAGGTTCAATTATAAAATAAGTTTGAGACAATAGTGAAGAGGGGAAGCATTGCTATGGTCTATTAAATTGCAAACGTGACTGAATTGATTGAGCAGTTCAACAAATTTAAGAAAAAGTTAATTGAAAATCTACAAAATAGAGAAAAATTTGTTGACTTAGCCAATTCATTTTAGAAGAGGGTAATCAACTCTTAAGCATTTTTAAAACTATTATAAACAAAGTAAGCATGTTTACTTGGGAGTTATTCTTAAGTGAAAATAGTCAATGAAGGAGAGTAGGAGTAATAACAGCCAGAGATTATGATTTAAAGAGAAACTCCATAAAAATTATAGTTTGTTGAGGATTCGACAGAAGTGGATGGAAAAGAGAATTAAAAGTTGGTTTTTGATTTGAGAAGTTTGGATGAGATAATTGTGGAGAAGAAGTTAGTTCATCATAGGAAGGGGTAGACGGAGGAGACCCTTTAAAAGATTGAGGAGACAAATGAACCGGAGAAGATGAAGAAATCGCATAAAAGAAATGAATCAGAAATGACTTTTAAGAATGCAACGAAAAAGAAAAAGATTGATTATAAAATGAATCCATTTCAGAGTACTTTAAAAAAATGAGAGAAATTACAATGTTGATTATATAGAGTTATTTAATTATATTAATTAATGTGGTTTATCCTTCTGATTGCTTTGGGATTAGGATTGAATTGTCCATAGGTGTTTTATTTGAGCAACTTCTAAGAACAAGCGAACTTGATCACCTATTAGAGTGATTATAATTATATTATGGCATCTGTCTAAAATGCAATAGTTTTTATTTAAGCTGAGTCAGGAACGCTGAGATAATTAAAGCCAAGTAAGTTAATATAAGTAACCAGTTGATGGATAGAGCGTAACCTTTATGTAGACCCAACAGGGATATTTGTTTGTAGGCAAAACAAATCAATTACAAATTTATAGTTTAGATGAAGATAATCCAATACAAGGATAGTTGTCATTTTCAGGCAATATCAACTATTTGTAATATGCAAATGATGTAATCAGTATTGCAACAGATCAAAGCGAGGCTCTGATTTGGAATATGGCACAAAATAATATTTTAGGAAGAACAAAATGTAAGAGATTCTATATATTAGAAATTTAGCATAATCTTTATCGAATATATTAATAAATTATCAAGTTTAGATCGACTAATATGCAGACAACATCTTAATTGGGATTACTAGTGGCGGAACCTATCAATTGGAGTACTACTCCTCATATATGTAATAATTCTTGTAAAGTTTCACATTAACTTAATTTGATTTAAGTCAAATGACATCAACTCAATAAGATTAAACCAATATTAATACTTTCTTTTATGCCGTATCCTCGACCACTCTGACCATATACAAGGTCAATAATAATGCTTAGACAATTTCACTCACTAGTCAAACTGTTAATTTAGGGATAAGTCCAATAAGCATGTATTTGATTTAGGATGAGATCATCTTCTTCTCTGCTAATTGCTAGTTTCAAAGATACAACATCAAATAAAATAGTTTAGGAACTGTCTCTTCATGGATTTCAGCTGCTTCTTGTCCAAACAATATAAAACAACTGCTTTTTAACTATGATGATCTAATAATTATCATATTGATCAACAATCCTACTGATGGATCAGAAATGATTCAATTATACTAAGTAGATCAAAATCTTAGTGGTACCAAAATTCGATCATTTTATTACTCCACCTAAAGTATTAGTGCATCATATATGTTAAAATCTTAATATGTTTTACAAGTAGGTTCAACCAGCAGCAACATTCAAGTATTCAATCAATGGTTTTAATTATAATAAATAATAACAATCAATAATAACAACAATCCTGCCATACAAATAATCTAATCTGATTTAATTTTGATTCTTTATGCAAATGGTCTGGTAATCTCATTATCCGAAACATCATTCACTTGTCAGTTTACCTAGTATCAATGCTATACATACAATTTATAAACTTAATTTCAATCGTAGAATGTTGCAACCTACACCACTCAATTGATCTAATAATTTCAGTATAATAATGTAATCTATGTGGCTTATGCTTTGGACCAAGTTATTAGTTTCTATAGTTTTACAAACAATGCCTTTAGTAATATTCCCACAAACTAATAAAATTTGCAGAGTAACATTGTGTAAATGCTGATCACTAGCAATTCTATTTAAGTTCTATTATCAAGCAATTACTTAAATAGTTATCCTCTTAGTATAGCCATTTAGTAAGAGAACACTCCAGGTTCAATTAATTTGTAATTGCAGAATGTGAAATAGGTTACTTAGGATCAAACTTATTAAGTGATTACTAATGGATAAGCAATTCAAATCAGTTTGCTTAGTAATCCCTCCAATCCTGTAGTCTTGCAATGTAATTATCTTCATTTATATAATCAAAGAGCCCGGACAATCATACAAACAAATTCAAATTTATCAAGATTACTTGTTGGTCTTAGAATAGCAATCGTACACGTTGTCATTTTACTAATTAAGTTCTCTTATTCAATAAATTGATCATGCTGCTTATGTGATCAGGACCCAATATTTTAGCTAGAATTTTATTTTGAATAATAACTATCTAATTATCTAGTTTAAACAGTATGTAATGACCTTGCAACTGAATGAGTACTTTTCAATATACTCAAATGGTTTTGAATGTGAATTCACTCAAACATATAGCAGCAATGTCTTCTCTTATATTAATACTTAAATATCATTAACCAATTTTTACATTTTATATTAGACATTGGATAATTTATTTTCTGTAAGAGGTACAATAAACATCAACAAATAAAACATCGATTGGGATAGAATCATCATAGATTAGGGGATCAACCAAAGTGTGAAATTGTATTTTATAGGGATTTCTCCCTCATAATCTAGTTTGATCATTAGGAAAAGCATCGAAAAGTTTAATGAAGTCCATTTTCAGGATCTTACCATAATTGTCCCACTTTGTAAATTATATTTCAGCAATATCATATTGAGTAACATTGAGAATTGCTAAATTACAAATGCACAATCATAGCAATGCCCATATTTAATTTTGGATAATGTGTATCAACTAACTTTGTAAAATTTCAAAGTTAATAATTTCGAGATGTCATACCCATTAATTTAATCAAGCCAAGGAGCTTACATTCAAATAGAAAACCTCTAAATATCAGGTTCTAAATTGTAACAGTTAGTGTAAATCACAGATAAAACCTCATTAACATTAAATACTATAACTATTTCTAATTCATAATGTTCTTCATCTGCAACCTCAATGAATTAATTATTCCAATATTACTAACTTCAGGCATCAGATGTAACTATTAATTAAAACCAACTTTGCAGCACAATCTTTAATAATATATTAATAGAATCATTACAATCCATCTTAATTAAGTTAACTAATGTGATTATTTAAGATAATAGTTTTTCATCGTATTTAAATGCAGCCATTCTTAACCAACAGTTGAGTAATCTATTCTATCAATCAGTAATTACTTTAAATACAGTGCAACTTTTTAACAACCAGTATTAATAAGGTATCAATTACGCTTTTAAGTTTTCTTTTGGAATGAAGATTGATGCATCACACCTCATCTTGGATAATAGTTCATTTTATGCATAAACATTTGATTCTATGACTCTAAATGATTTTACATTTTCAAGTCCATCCACTTTAAGTCTTGTTATTTCTGAGATACCCTAGATTGACATATAATATATCTACTTTGATCAAGGAACGATATATTAAGATGGATTAATCACAATATCCAACCAAAATGATTATGATTGCTCATAAGCCAATTCATGTAGTATCTAGATGTCATCAGTGAGCATTTTGAATTTCAAAATTACTTCGACTTCTTTGTTAAACACCTGTTATGGGATACTAATTGATGTCAAAAGCTAATTTGTTGTTAGCCTATCATTTATTTCAATTTAGAACCTATAATTAAAGTAGGCAGATTAAAATTTTATAGTGTCATCAACTGGTTTATATTTTAAAGGATTTCAATCCCAATTATCTATTGATTCATCTAATTTCAATAACATTAACTGTAGTATTGGCACAAGCTTATTGGTTTTGAATGCTCAGGCCATAACCTTAAGTTCATCAATTGTAAATTATTTTAATGCTACTGATTCAACATATCATGGAGTTCAAGATGTAATTGGTGGAATTGCATAAGTTTCATGTACCACGCTATATGTTTAGAATAGTAATTTCATGTAAGTGTATTCTTATAGTGGTTCTGTCTTTTTAATACAGATGTTTCACTCAGCTTCATCTAGCCCAAAAATCACCTTTACAAATAACTAAATCAACAATGTGTTTTCATTTGGAAATGGTGCCATTTATATAGACAACACTTTAGAAAATACAATAATCACCTTATCCTATAATCAAATCAATTCAATATTCTCTTTATAAGAAGGAGGCTTTTTATTCTTTCAAAAAGAAGAAACAACTACTTATCCATATTTAAATTTCACAAATGTTGATGTGTCTAATATTTCCAATGTGTCTCCATACAAATTTAACAAATAATTAATCCTCATAGAAAATACCTTTTCAAACATTTACTCCCAAAATGGATCCATTTTTAAATTAGAGTTATTCAACATAACAATGAAGAACAACACGTTTTCATACAATAATTTAACTTAAACACCTGCAGTCTTTAATCCTTATCAATTAAATTAAGGTTCCTTATTCTATCTTGAGCACTGTGTATTTAGTGCCATCTAATTGAATATTAAGAATATATAATCATTCTCTACTCAAGCCTAGGAAGGATAGATCATTTATGCAAACCAAACTTGGATTTCTATTTAATAAAGCAACTTCTCTAACATTATTACAAAGAATTCGCATTTAATATATTTAATGGCTTCTTATCTTAGTGTAAATACACTAACCTTGTAGAATATTAGTCAGATTGCTTATAAATTGAATTCGAGTTTAATTTAACTATATGATTCTGCTACTTATATGTTAACTCCATAACTCAAGTAACTATCTTGTGATCCTTCTAATTGTTTATCAAGTGGATTTTATTTAAAGAATACTCATTCATACATAAAAGGAGGATTATGCTAAGGAAATAAGGGAAACTTTGGGAGTTGTTTTTATTTGACATTAAAGGAGTAATTCGCATAGTTTGAGAATGTTAGTATGATAAATAATTATGCATAATTTGATGGCGGATCCATTCTAGCAGATTTATAGAACGTGTCTAATTTGAAGGTCATAAATTGTACATTCTCTTCGAATGTAGTTTTAGGGTCAGGAGGAGGATTATATATCAATTCATTTGATTAATAATTCAAATTATCGGAAGTATTGGATCTTCCAGTAATTACCATTACTTAAAGCTACTTTGTAAATAATGTCGCCTATAAATATGGTGGAGGAATAAAGACTTAAGTGTTCTCACCATTAATAATTGGAGTCTATTACTGGAATAACAGTGCCTTGGTGGAGGGTGGTGAAATAAGTTCATATCCGACTTAATTATATTTGAGTGGACCCTTAGTAGATTAAGGAGTGATTCAATAGGTATATGATGAAAAACTATAGCCAGCAAATGGTTACTTTTTTGTGCAAGATTCTGAAAATGGTGAATACATTATTAGTAATTTCAAAAGTGGAGACACAATGAATACGCCCCTATAATTAGTATTGAAATCTTCCGACAATATCACTATGTACAACGAAGAGTCTTATTTAAAGATCTTTCAAACAACTGATTAAAATTATTCATTATCCATTTCCAGTTCTGATAGTCAAGTGAAATTTGATAAAACTGGATTCTTTCTGGATGGACTCACTCTGATTGGAATACCAAGTACTGAATTCACTTATTACTTTACATCTGACGAAGTTAAGTCGACTAACTATTTCAATTATTATTACACAAACAATTACAATTACACTATGAAGGTCATCTTCCGTAAATGTTTATATGGGGAAATCAAACAGAGTTTTGACAGCCAAACCATTTGCTATAAATGTCCCCAAGGCTTTTATTCATTTAGTATTCCAACAGATGAAGACCCTGGATAATGTTAAGTGTGTCCACTAGTATCTACCTATCACATTTAGTGTTATGGAGGAGCTGAGACAAACTTAGAATCCAATTATTGGAGAGAGAACATCACTACATTAGAGATCTATAAATGCGATTCTTAATTTAGCAATTGCTTAGGTGGAGTCTCTTAATCTCAATGTGGTTTAGGGTATATGGGAAGGATGTGCTAATCCTGTGATTATAATGACAATTATGCCAGAGATACAAGATCGATGTGTGTTATTTGCACTTAAGTAGAATGGCCACTAGTTATAATATTGTTAACCAGTATTGGAGTTCTGATATATTTCACTATGTCCATCTTCTTTCTGGCTTAAGATGTTGTCATCCTATGTGTATTGCCATGCTTAAACTAATTATTGCCACCTTTAAAAAAGATTGGATCCAACTTAGGATAAGTCAAAGATTTGAATTCATTAATGAAAATATTCTTGGCCTACTATTAAAAGACTTCCTTAGTTACTAAAATAGTTGTTGACATTCCTTCCTAATTGCAAGATTCCCAAGATCCTTCAATTTTTGATTTCTCTTTGGAATGCCCTATGATCAATGTAAATAATTACATTCCTATGGTTTATGTGAATTACATTATCGAAGTAATGAAGCCAGTATCATCAATGTTATTTTTCATGTTCATATGGACAATCCTATTTAGAAACTAAAAGATTAAACGAGGAATCTATTACACTGCCACTTGGCTAGTCATCTGGTTGTTTTACTTACCAAGTTTCTATGAAAAAACTCTTTAATTATTGAATTGCAAAGATATTGGAGATGGCAGGTACCTCAAACCAGATTTAAACCAAGATTGCTATGGCACTTAACATTTCTTCTATACTCTTTTTATATCCATCCCATGTCTATTTTTCTTTGTCATTTATATCCCTTGCATGCTCTTATATCATATTAGAAATGACATGAGGAAGAAAGACAAGAGACCACTTAGAAAGTATAAATATTATTACATTAATGGTGAATTCAGAGAAAAGTATTATTATTGGGAGTTCGTCAGATTGTTAGAAAAGATTCTGATCTAAACAGCTATTGAAATCTTCTTTTATGATAATATCTATATGGCAGAATCATGTTTAATTATAGTCTTGATTTATGGAGTTGCATCATTTGTGACACAACCTTATGGTTACAAAAGATAGAATTTTGTAAATGTCATCTCTAGTTTCACTGCCTTTGGAACCATTTACATAGCACTTGTCATTGCATCTCTGAAGAATCAATTTAGTGATCCTAATGAACCGATCATCATCTTTTTTGAAGTTATATTGGCTGGTATCAATGCAGTTTACGCTTTATGGATGGCTTGGAAATTATTTATTGTATTAATGCCAGTTTTGTTTGTTAACATTGAACAAATTCAAAGAGTAATTTATTATTAATTCTTAGAAAGTATCCAATATTAAATATTTAAGAAAACTCTTCTTAGGAGAGAGACTCAGAGCTAAACTATTATTCAAATAAATTGGTTAGAAAGTTGTTGTGATCAATTTAGTTAAGAAACATGCCATGATGAGATACTTGAAGAAGGAATAGAAGGAAAAATAACTCATTGAAATTGTAATAATCATATTCAATTAATTATAGGAGGATAAAATTAGGAATAGAAAGTAAACAGCAGCATAGGAGGCATTAAATTATATTCTAAGGAATAATATACAATCATCAGAAATCATACAATTAAAGGATAACATTATCAATCAAGAATATTTGGAATTATAAGATAATTCAAAATTATGATATTTATATATATAATTAATTTTGTTTTAGGATTTATTAAAGATAGATTTACTATTTATTAATGAAATTAATAAATCTATACAACAAGGGCTCTATTCAATCTCAAAATGTTAAAGCTAACTCCTAATAACCTAATCCATGATTAAATACAAGTGCTTTTTAGTACGACTTTTTTAACATTGCTAAATAATGTTAGATTACTTATTATTACAATAATTAATGTAAAACTGTTGTCTTTTTTATTTGACAAATTCTATTGCATCTCTTAAATCATATTGGAGGATTGAAGCTAAGTAAAGAACTACTATGGAAGGGGCTCTACCTATTCCTGCTGTACAATGGACATAGACATATTCATATTCATTAATTAATTTTTTAAGAATTTGAACTGCTTTATTAGATTTTTTTTCGAAATCTTCA
This sequence comes from Paramecium octaurelia, assembly GCA_905182995.1. Classification (NCBI taxonomy): domain Eukaryota; phylum Ciliophora; class Oligohymenophorea; order Peniculida; family Parameciidae; genus Paramecium; species Paramecium octaurelia. The sequence goes on from CAJJDP010000063.1 coordinate 232,230, forward strand.
GAATCCATGTCAAAAATTTAATAGTTCTTCATCACAATATTGTGTCTCTTATAAGCATCTACTATTTATTCCCAATTGACTCCACGATGAAACATATCAAGTCGTGTTTGGAGATTGAGAACTGCTCTGACTTATTGTTATTTTAAGTAAAGAATATCCTACTCATTTTATGGATAGGGTCCTATCAATATATTTTCATTTATTTCATAAGTTTAGAATTGAACTACAAAATTCCAATCCAACTTATTCAATCTTCCGAATTCTTCATAATAAAAAAAGGAAGGTTCCTTATCTGCAAAAGAGTAGCCTTGATTCTTTTATTTGATCTTAGATTTTGGTATTTTTGAAGAAGAGAAAGATCCGTTTTTATTGAACTATCTAGCCTGAATAGCTGAGTATATTTCAGTCTTCACTTTGATTGGATGAAGATCATACTAATCCAATACTTACCTAATTGAAGATAGATCGGCACTTTTTAAGTAACGCCCATTGCCTCTTTCCCATATCATTTTTCCTGTGTCATCATTTCTAATCACATAATAGTAACGGAAGAAAAAGTTGAGGGGATCCACAATAAATGATATTGACCATTGTTGGGTGGCCTCTTCAGTTACTAGAAATACAATATTGATATATTACAAATATCAATCTTCATTTGCTATTTCATAAGCACAGGTGATTTCCAGGAACCAATCTCAGGAATAGATCCTATTATCATCATGCGTTCTTTCGGTTGTAAAGTGTGATTGAGTTTTAATTTAATAGTCCTATATCCCCAAAACTCCTCTATAAATAGTATTAGAACTGCATTACAATTAAAGTACTCGTTCTTCTTGCCATTGAGTAGCAAGTGCTTCGTGATTATACGATTTTCTCCAGGTTCCCAAAAGGCTTAGTGAATTGAAGGCTCATTATAGTTGTTGACTAGGAATTTGTACTCAAATTTTCGGCTGATTCGAGGCAACTTGATACAGATGGTCCATTCGTGATTCTTAAGTAATGAAATTAAATACCTAATTCCATTACAACCGGAGTGCCTTGCAAGGATCCCACATTCCTAAAGATTCATCATCACCACATAAATAGATTGCCTATCCAAATTTTGTTATGTAATGAATCTTCAAGTAGATTTTTACAATCCTAACATCTGTAAAGGAAGTGTTAGTGGATACTGAGTTCATTAAAAAATTAATAAAAATTTTAAGTTAACTAAAATTATTTTCAAATTTAATTCATTGCGAAGAGGATATTTAAATATGATTAGAATAAAATCCCTATTGTTTTAAAAGTTAACTAAATAATAACTACGACTCATTGTCACAATACATAATCGATAAAGAGTTCACCTAAAATAGATTTCTACATTCAAAGATCGAATTGCATGAAGTAATTATATACGAAATTTAGGACTCATTGCAATCATATGCAATCTTTCATTCATTGGGAGAGCTAAAAATGCATAAATAACTTTAATAAACTAAATTTTATTATTTGGTCGTTATTTAAATAATCCATAAAAAACCTTAGTAGTAATTAGTCAGAGTACGCAACATTATATAATTTTGTTGTTTGATTACATTATATATAATATAAATTACATTATATAAGTTTATGAACTAAGGTCTCTAAAAATACTTAATTAATATTGTAATAAATTATGATTCAATTATTTCCAAAAACATATCTAGTATATCCCGGCATTCTGATAGAGTCATCAAGATCTTATGAAAATCTAGATTACTAAGATATTTTTGATGAAATCTCATTTTATTGAACTTATTTGTTTTCAAAATTGGCTGAGCTATCTATTTTATATTGAAGAGCAGGCTATTATTCAATTGATTCTCTTATCGCCATTTAAGGAGGATGTATCAATAGATCTAATTATTACTAATAATTTTGATAGGCTTCTCTTGTTGAAAATTTCTTCAAGAACTCATTAAAACTAATTCTACCTGATTTATATTACTAAAGCATAAAGAACACTCTATAGTAATCATTACCTTTTACTTGAACGCCTTTGGACTTTATATAAGCAACAAAGTCATTGAATACTAAATAGCCTTTTTGTTTCTAATCCAATTTTCTGAAAAAATCTTCAAGCTTTTGAATATCATTTCCTATTTGTGTTTTGAGATACAAAAGGCTCCTTTCTATTTTTGCATACAAACTAAAAATCTAATGTATTAATTTTTAATGATCCTAATTCAAAACACCTTCTGATGGCACTTTTGATTATCTCCATTATGGTGTAGTGGAGAATTTTAATAAATTAGCAAACTCTGCGTATGAAATGATATTGTCATCTTCACCTCCTAATGTTGTAAATAAGGATTCAATTTCTTCTCTCTTAAGAAGAATGTCTAATTTTTGTAGTGTGATAATAAAATCATCTAATTGTAATTTTCTATCGCCATTAACATCAAAGAATTCAAAGAGCTTCCACAAACTAAAAGTTGGATCATTATTCAATTTGTTTTAACAATTAGTTAATTGTTCAAAAACATGATTAGTAGCTATTAGGAAACTAAAAAAATGATATTCCTCAGGTGTTAATGTTTTAATTTATTTTTAAAGTATATTTTTGATATCGTATTCTTTATTATCATCAACAGCGAGAGGGATAAAAGGTTAGGTTTGTTTCATTTATTAAATTTTTATTTAAAAATAATAAGTTAAAAATAGCTTCAAAATTCAATTCAGATAAATTGTAGATTATACTCAACACTTACATTCTTTACAGGGGTACATCTGTAATATTGAGAGAGATATGATTGGCGTTAGATTTTACAAATTTAAATTCTTATTGATTAAAAAGAATGTTTCTTCAGATTCTATTATAATTGCTTCCTATATTTTGATAAAATACTAAGGTTTTCAGGGTTATTAAAATTTGCATTCTAATTTTTTAATAATTATTTTAAATAATTTAAATTTATTATGTTCGGAGGTAGTATGTTTGGGAACTAAAATCCAACTTAAACAAGTGGAGGAATAGGAGGTATATTAGGTACTTTTGGGGCACCATCCGGCGTATAAGGAGGACTGTTTCCAAATACAGCTCCATAATAAGGTTTATTTGGTTAAGCACAAGGAACATAAGGACAACCTGGTTTTGGTGGTTTAATGGGAGGTTAGATGCAATAAGGAGGACTCGGCGCAGGCCTTGGAGGTGGTCTTGGAGGAGGCCTCGGAGGAGGTCTAGGAGGTTAGCTTGGAGGCGGACTCGGACTTTAACAACAATAATCAAGCACATTTGGAGCAGCTGGTGGATTAGGCTAACCCCCAGTATTAGGATAACAAGCTCCTACTTTTGGTGGATTAGGGGGAGGTTTAGGAACCGGATTAGGTGGTTCTCTTGGAACTGGATTTGGATAATAGACTGGATTATTAGGTTAAACAGCTTAGCAAGGAGGATTATTTGGTTAAACACCTTAAAGTGGAGGAGGTCTGTTTGGATAGTAATAATAATAATAATAGCCAACCTTATTTGGTTAATAACCCTAATAACAATAACAGTAAGCAACAGGTTTATTCGGTGCTCCAGCTCCTGCTGCTTAACCTTTTGGATAACAATAGGGAGGTTTATTTGGATAGACACCTTAATAACCCCAATAGACTGGGTTTGGATTTGGATAATAATAAACTGCTGCTCCTGTTGGTGGAACTTCTCTTTTTGGTTAATAATAACCTTAATAATAAGTTCAACCAGGTCTTGGATTTGGAGGTGGATTAGGACAATAAGGGTAACCTGGTAATCAAATTGTATTGCCTGGAGGTGTCGATGATTCAGTTAATGATGCAAGTCTGGAATAGAGAATTAGATTGGAAGATTCAGTTTCAGCAATTTGTTGGGGAACAACTATACCTAATTTCTTAGCTATATCCTCTTGGGATGGTAAGGTCAGAATATTGGAGATCCAACAAAACTCATACAAAAGAGAATTATTTGAAAGAAGATAATTTTAGGTTGATGGAGCAGTTGGATAAGTATAAAATCCAATAATTTGCATGGATGCTAAGGGAGATTTGTCTCAAATATTTGTAGGATGTGGATTTGATCACACAGTCAGAGTTATTGATGTCAATTCAGGCTAGATGGTTTCAGTAGGACAACATCAAGCATTAATAATATCTGTTTATTGGATAGAATCTGCACAAATGATATTGTCAATATCTACAGATCAATCATTAAAAATGTGGGATATCAGAGCTCCAGGATAACCAAGATTTTAATGTCAATTTTAATACAAGCCATTAGTATCTGATTGCAATTTCCCATTATTGGTTATTGGATTTGCATCTGAAAAATTAACAATCATTAATTTGAATGAATTATAATAGTTACCAGGAAGATTTTAATACATTGATTCACCTTTAGGAACCTATTCACAATTAACTTCAATAGCAATATTTCCAGCAAGAGATGGATTTACTTTGGGTTCCATTGATGGTAGAGGACATTAGACGAATATTACAACCAAATCTACTCACGGAATGCCGACTGAATTTTCATTAAAATCAATCATGACTTTTAAAGCTCATAAAGTAAATATATTGTTCATAATTTAGGTTGAAGATAATCAAAAAGGAAAAATTTAAAACTATTTCTTTCCTGTCAATTGCATCTAAATGAATATCAAAAACAACTACTTTCTAATGACAGCTGGAGGAGAAGGTCAAATGATCTTTTGGGATATTAATGTTAGAAATAAAATCAGAACATTTTAATTCAATTGCAATCCTATTGTCTGTGCCAAAATGAGTCCTGATGGTTCCATGCTAGCATATGCGTTAGGAAATGATTTTTCAAAAGGACCTGAATACTTCAATGAATTTTAACCAAAAATATTTGTTCATTTTATTCCAGACAATGAACTAAGATACCCTAAATGATACATAATTATATATAATGTTATTTATCATTTCACTAATAAAATTAATAAACTAAACATTAGATACTAAAATAAAAAATGCCTTAAAGAAATCATAATTTTTATGAACGGTGTTCTCATCTTAGCGAAAATTAACAGATAATAAAAATGGCTATAGGATTTTATAAAGAAGGATAAGGAATGAAATTTTTATGTGGCGATTGTTATGATATAGAAAGAAACAAGAATCCAAATCAACAAATATTTCTAATTACAGATTTAATCAATATTTGTTTGCCTTTATGGAAAAGCAAAATAAATTAATAGGATGTCTTATGTTAGGAAATTTAAGAAATGTTATAGATAGTCGATAATTAATTTTAGTAAATGATAAAATATATTAAAAAGGAATTATATGGCTATAAAAATGATATAGTAAAACTAGAATAATAGCAATAAAAAATTAAAGACAATACTCCTCTAATAGATGATGATTATAAATAATTATCTAAAATAAGTAACAAATAAATCAATATAAAAAATAATAAAATTTACAATAAAATCAATGCTAATTTGGAGGAAACAATAAAATCAATTACAATTAATACAACTTAAGGTAGCTTGATTAACTCTCTGATTCAAGAAATGTTTCAGGAATCCCCTAAAAGTGATATAGAATCGATATTTTTTACTCCTTCTGATAAAAATTTAGCATATGATTAACTGAGTCTTAACCAATTTGTTAACATAGAGGTTCTGAAACTAAAATAAAATATTGATGATATTTTACAATAAAATTCAATTCCCTAAGTTAGAGAAAATTTGAATTAATTTTATTATTAAGATTAGGAGAATAAATACGTTATTGAAGACATTGATAAATTTTATAATGATGTTAAACGATATTTAGAAGCAAGTTCAAGAGAATTGATATATCGGGATTAATTAGAGGCATAATACGTTGAATTTTTGGAATATTACGTATATAATAATGTAGAATCTAGTATTATAAATATCTTAAATATAGGTTAACATCAAGGATAAGATTAATTAAATGAATCTGGTTAACATGAAATAAATGAAGAATTCGGTATCATAAATATGTTAAATATTGATTAACATCAAGAAAACGATTAATTCAATTAAAATCTTCCATAATAAAATATTGAGGAGCATAACATTATAAATTTTTCAGAAGAGGGGTAATAAAATGAAAATCTTTTATAATAAATGTATTAAAATATTGAGGAGCCTGGTATCAATATATATATTAAATATAGATTAATCTTCAAATAATGCATCATTAATATCATTTAATGATGATGATGATGACTCATTTTATCGTCTAACTGAATGCTTAGAAGACCAAAATTGAATATTTATAATTTGCATTAAATCTTAAACTTGAGTTTAAATCATTATGGGTGATTATATTGAATAAGTTCCAGGGTCTTTCAATACAATTTTTATCCAGTATGACAATCACCTCTATGAAATATAAATTAGATGTTATGTAAGAAAGTAAAAGTTTTAAGCGTATAATTGTATGAAGCTTAGCTATTATCATTGCACCTGTACTATAGCATTCCCTATTAATGAATAAATATTATTTATAGGATCTTAAAATTTAAAGATTTAAATGATACTGAATCTATTTCAGAAATTTGCAGAATTATTTTAAATTTTGTAAAGACTTGTGCTGTGAACGTTATATTTTAAATATTAATTATAAATAATGTAATTATTTAATAGATTAAATTTTTAATTGAGAAACGAATAGGTTTAAACAGATAACATTATTGTATATTTTTAATTATCTTATTCTCATTTAATTAAATATTGATGCATGAATAAGTATGCTAATCGTGATTTTTGTTATTATAATTAAATTTTGTATATCTATCGATTTATTCATTCAAATTTTGGTTTGATGACTCCAACATTATTATAATATTCATCATGAATTTATGATCTATCTGTATAAGTATGCGCAAATATGAATGCTGATCCAAAAACAAGGAATGAATATAATTTAAATCTCTTCCAATTTTAATTTTGCAAGTATCCTTATTTGAAGACAGCTTTATTCTTGGGTCTAAAATTAAATTTTAGATAAATACTGATAGTATGTTGGAACACCAGTTGATGTTTATCGGTAATAATATGATACAGGGGTGAACTGATGAATCAATATTAAATGTTACATATAATAAGCTGAATACAATTCCAGAAGCAGCAAAGTTTAGGATCCATTCATATTTGAATGTATTTAATTTATCAGCATAATCCATCTTTCTTTCTCTTAATGCTTCATTCATATAAAATTTATAGAGTGGTTAGTCATAGAATGACTTTTCAACTGTGGCAATATATCTCTTTTCTTGATCTCTATTTGGAATAGGTGGAATCTAATCTTCAAATCCCATTTTTAATAATTTTTATTATTAATATATATCAATAAACCAATCTGAAGATATCATTATGCACGTATAAACCTCCTTAGCCATTTGGAAGAATTTAAAAACTTTATGAGAATTTGTATGCCTCAGCTTCATCCATCTGTAATGACCCAGTGACAAAAATGAATAATGAATTCTCTAATGCTCCTGGTTAAACATCCATATCATCAATTTTATAAACTATTTTTTAGAAAGCCAACGATTCCAATTTTTCGTTGATTTATTTTAAGCCATCATGTTATTATCCACCTAAAAATAATTAATACAAATAAAAACCATATGTCATATGAGAGGCATCTGTATAAAATTAGATTAATCCCATTTTGTTTGTCATTAAAGTCTAATAGTATTGTTAAAGGAATTGTTATGCTATGCTTTAGGCGGGATTCATAATTAAAAAAATATAAAAATATTTTTAATGTTTTGAATTATTTAAATTTCTGGATTTATTCTTTGGAAATATAAAAATTTTTAATAATTATCAAAAAATAAATAAAAACATAACTTACATCACTAATTGAAGGGTAACTCCATACACAAAGATGAAAATTTGTATGTTAATTTTCTTTATCTTAAGATGCTCATTAATAATGAAGGTTTACTTTAGCAAGATTTATTAAGTATAATAGATTGAACTCTCTTTGGTTGATTGAACTAATTGTTATTTTCTAGTGAAAAATATAAAAAAAAAATCAAAAACAAATTAAACTAGATAAATAGAGTTTGAAATCAGATAAGTTATATCACCTCTTCTTTTTCCTTTATTAGACTAATATGTTATTCAAGAATAAAAAGGGTTTAAAATCTAAATCATAAGGTAGATGTTGATAAATTCTTAAGAAATTCATTCCTTATTTCATAGCTTTAATTAGTTGTACTAAAATGTTTACATAAATTTGCTAATTAATAGTTCTATGGAATAAAAATATTTAGTGTGATTAACATACTGAATTAAATTTAGAATCATTGAAAAATTGTCGAAAAGTGATCCTTTTAGATATTTAATTATAAAGTTTAAGAGTTATCTTTGTGGTTAGATTTAAATCGAGCTTTCATATGATAGTTTAGTAGAAATTTAATGATCAGCAATAATCGAATTAATTAGATTAAATATATACTTATTATTATTCATAGTTTTTCATATTAATTAATATTATAAATAATTTAGTAAATAATTATGAAAGGAGCCTTGGATGATACTTAAGATTAACAACAGGGTGATCAAGAATTAAATAACGAAGAGAAACATATTTTGGAATAAAAATGTATATAGCATTTAAAATATTGAAAAGAATAAATATTGAATAACAGTGGTGTATTGGCTGCTTATGAATATTTTTTGAGAAGACTTTGCAAGGATGGATTTCCAAGTGGAAATGTTTATGAGTATGCAGCTTAAGCTGTTTTAAAATATGAAAAAAAGAAATAAGCTGAACAGTTTCGACAACAGACAATGGCGAAATCTTTGGCTGAACTCTAATTAAGTAGCATATACTCAAATAAATTAAGACGAAAAACTTAAGGCTTAGCTTCAAGCTAGTAAAGTCGAAGTTAAAGCAGACCAGAAGAACGAGAAAAATGACAAAAATAAATCACCTTAGAAAGGTAATAAGGATTAAAAGGAAAAAAATCCAAAAGATCAAAATTAAGGGAAAAACGACAAGAAGGACACTAAAGCTTAAGGTATATTGTTATGATTAACTTCATTAAGATAAAACAGATCCAAAATAAAAGAAGAAATGAGTTACATATTTTTAATTTATTTCTTAAAATAAGTTATTATAATATTTTACTGAAAATTATGATCTCAAAGAAAAGATGAATAAGGAAGAGTGTATATACACAGTTATAATATGGAGTAATCTCAAAAACTTTTATTTTAAGTATTTAAAAATTATTGCTTTGTAATCAACTATTGACCACCCCTTTATAATCTTAAGACAGTAGCAATATCTAATTATTTGACAGTATAACTCCGTTGTTTTTTATCTGCATAAGTTCTCAATAAAAAATACTACCTAGCATAATCGCCAGAATTGACATAAAGATGATATTCAATTAATTTTAAAAACACTTTCTCCATTTCATTTATTTGAATGGTTGTAAATTATGTTAAAACTTTGGCAAAGTTATTATTTTCAAATGATTCATCATCCCAAATTTTGGAAGCCATAACTAATGCTGTAAATAATATTTTTTGCCAATTCAAACAATTTATTTCTAACCCTTAATTGTGTTCTAATAATCTATTTATATAGATCATAGATATAATTGCTACTTCTCTTTCCATTTTAGTGGTTGTCATAATGTTTTTACAATAATTTTGAATTATATCCACATTTGGTATATAATTGCTCAATGAAATGTCAATAAAAACTTTATTAAATAACTGAGAATCTTGTAAATTTAACGTTGTATCAACTGAAAATTATGATTGAAGTAATAGTTAACTTAAAATATAGTATTAAATAAGAACTTATTTTCATCATCTTCTTAGAATTATTCATTTAAATATCCTAAATCTGGATTGCAATTTTATTATTCAGTATTTTCAAAACTTTCAATATAATTTTGCTCTATAACTTCCTCTTGTTATAGTTCTAGATACTCTTGTTTCATATCCTGTTATTCATCATCATCTAGTTGCAATTAAAAAGTCTAATCTTATATATATTCATTGTCATCTCTATCATTTATTATATCTCTTTCATTTATAATATTCTAATCTAATAATATTTTTGTTTTATACTATCCTATTAACTCTAATTTTTATCATCAATACATTAAATTTAACTAATATTCTTAATTTAATCTAAGTCAGCTAAACCCATCATTTTTTTAATGGTAATCCCAACACAATAACTGATTTCCTCAATATCAATGTTAATTAATGTTGATGCCAGTCTTCCATTGTCAATGGATTGATATAATAGTTATATTGATTCCCTTTCTAAATGAATTTCATTAGTGTTTTTTCCATTTATTTTTAATAATTTATTAATAAATTTATTTGGCTTTTCTTAATAAGATTTCTATGTAGTTACTCTTTTCTTAATTTAATTTTATAGTGGATTCTTAACCATTTTTGATGCTTGTTTAGTAACCATCTCCTTGGTATTAGGTAATTATACTATATTCTACAATTATTAATTTCCTTATTTTGTAGTTATATCTTCAACCTAAGGATTTCTTTCTTTTTTTCCTTTACTTGAGACTTTTTCCAATTTTGGTAATACTCTTGGTTTAATTTAGTTCAATTCCTGGGGTGGTGAAAAATGTTTCATAGATGCCTTTCTATTAATGGGCTTTAGTATTTCCATGTATACTTCTTTGGTTTATTCAAATTGTCCATGCGAATTCAATTAGCCAGGTAAAGTATATCGATTTTAAGCAAAATGATTATGATTTACTAACTAAGTATTATTGTCATTGTAAGAATCTAAATTATCACTTAATTGCTTGAGCAAATCCTAAAACTTTTATTTATGCCCAGGTAATAACTTAATCTCTTGCAATAGTTTGTTTTAGGATTCTAAAGATTGTTAAGCTAATAATTGTAAACCACTTTTATATCCTCTTAACAATAATTGGTTCGTATACTATTATAAATTGTATTCCACTAATTATCTATTATTTCTTAATTCTAATTACTTAAAAAGTATGCTATCTTTGAAACCTGTTAAATCTGAACGGTTAGTTACATTGCTGCTATATTCAGTATCTCTATTAATTCTCTCTAAATCAAAATCATTGGAATTAATTACTTTTGGAAGTAGTTTTTTAATTATTTCTCATAGTTGATTTCACATTTAGAATTTTATTTACATAACTCTTCATTCTAGCATCATCATCCCATTTTTTCATTCTATTTATTTTTGATTATTTAAAATATAAAGAAATATAATCAATAAATTATAGATAACAAACAATTCTCCATCTTAGCTGAGTTAATATATTCCAAAAAAATTAATCTATGGATTATAATAAATTGATATCAATATTTTTTATCATCTGATATTTATTTATTTCTTTTAAGCAAATCTGCTAATTAGATATTAAGCATTAAAACTCTATCCTCGATTCTTTTGAAGAAATCTAAATACAATACCTACATAAATCGTTATTAAAATATTTATCTACTTAATTCATCTTATAAGGATATATTCCAAAATTGTTAAGTTGCAAATTATTGTTGATATCCTAAGGGATCAATTTACTTGGCAGTCCATCTAATAAATATATTTTAATGTTAGAATTGACATTATCTTGATAATGAGAAAATCTATTAATAAAAAAAATTGATTAACTGTTTAAAGAATTTTAAATTTAAATATTATGTATGACACCAGATAGATGTACTTTGATAAAGATTCATCTCTTCATAATATCAGCAATCTCAGTGATAAAAAGGATTATCATTTCTATCAAAGAGATCTATTAGCAGAGTTAAATCAAAGCCAATAAAGGTTAACAGTTTAAGAATTAGAAAATAAAGTAGTGATGTTAGCAACAGAGAATGAGAGATTAATGTCATAATTGAATGATAAAAATAGAGAAATTGAATTTTTGTAAGAGGAGTAACGAATGCTATAGAATGCTTATTAATCATAAAAAGATGATAGATATAGAACAATAGAAAATAGAACTACAAAAATGATATACGAAAATGAGAAGGTTGTTTTAATGAATTAGAGCTTACAAATCTAATTAGAAGAACTGTCCTATTAGTATGAATCATTGCAAAAGAAGTTTTAAGTTGAAACAGAAATGATTGAATAAAAATGGAAAGCTCATTATGGAGAAATGTATGAACAATAAAATAAGAATCTAACAGTCAACATTGAGAAGTTACTCAATGAATTAAAGTAAAATTCAGATCTTATTTAATCTTACGAAGAGAAACTGAAGAGCTGTTCAAAAGAACTATAAATGGCAAAAGAATAACTTGATTATAAGGATAAAAAAGGAAATGAGTTACTTAGTAATAATCAATAAATTAGTAACATTTTAGAATAGTAAGATGCTGTTATTAAAAAGAATAGCGAAAAGATCTCATAATTATAAATACAATTAGAATAATAAGTCAATGAAAATAGATAATAAAAACAGAAATTGATCAATCTGGAAAAAGATATAGAGAGTAGAAGAATAAAGTATGAAGAATTAATAATACAATTTGAAGAATTAAAATTATTGGAAAAAGAAGAAAGATTACAATTAGAAAAAAATGATTAAGAATTTTAACAATATAAACTCGATATTAACTAGATGAAATCCAATCTAAATGAATTGAACAGAAATCATAAGTTGTAACAGTAGGAAAATCAAAATAATTATAACATGGAGATAAATCATCTTAAAAAGCAAATTTAATAAGTTATTATGGAAAATGAAGATTTATAAAAATTACTTAATTAAACTAGATAAAATCTAAATAATGAAATTAATAAAACCACTACTCTAGAAAAGTAATTAGCTGATAATGCCTAAGATATTTAGATTAAAGAATAGCAATTACTTATGCAATATAAGGAGTTAGAAGCTTAAAAGTTGAAATTCGATAAATTATTCCAAGAGAATACATCCTACCTAAAATAATAGCAAAATCAATTTGATATTAAATTGTTGTAAAATTAACAGTAAAATAAATTGGTAAATTATAAATCTTATTAGTTAGTAAACAGAACAAATTTTATAATAAAAAAATAAAGAAGTCAATAATCTTAATGACAGAATCAATGTTTTATTGCAGAAAATTGATGAATAGGCATCCTACATATAGCAATTATCCTATCAAAGTAACATTAAAGGGGAAGAAATCGAAGAAACTAGACCACAAATTCAAAGTCTTAGAAATGAATTACACAGACTTCAATAGCTTACTGTGGAATAGAGTAATGAAATAGATAATTGGAAATTAAAGACTATTCGTATGGAGGAAAATTATGAAATGTAAAATAAAGACCAACTTGAGAAATTATAAAGATTCTAAGATGAAATTCAATAGCTTTAAACTAAATTACATAAAACCTAAGAAGAAAATATCAAAATAACCAATAATTTATAAGAAACCTTATCTAATTTAAATTAAATACAATAATTATTATCAGAAACCCATTAATAGTTAAAATTTGCAGAAAATAGAATTGAAATATAATCTCAAGAACTGGCTGAAACTAGTTAATTAAGAGAGTAATTGGGTTTACTTAAAGAAAAACATTAAAAAGAGATTGAAGCCTTAAAAAAGGCAGTGGATTCAAGTTTGAAAGTTAAAATTGAAAAAGAGATTGCATAAGAGAGAGAAAAACTTGAAAACTATTCATAATAGATTACATTAGAAAAAAGAAGCTTGGAAAACGTTATTTAGAATTTAAACACAGAAAATTAGTTGTTGAAAACCGAAATCATGCAATAATAGGAATATTTCAAATTGTAAGTTTAAGATCTGATAGTAGATTAATAAAAATATTTAATAAATATAGATCATGTTTATAAGTAAATGATAATAAATATTATTTTAGATTAGAATTAAAAGGTTTATCTGAAGCATAGTAAATACAATATAATTAATTTGTTGTGTAACTACATTCATAAATTGCCACATTGACGGAAGAGAATAAAACTCTTAAGGAATAATGTTAATCATGGTAATTGTAACTAAAACAATATGAGAAATAAAGTACTAAACTTATTAATGAAATGGGTAATATATTTATATTGACCATATTGATAGAGTATCGAGTATCATCTTTAAAAAAGGATAACAGTAGACTAATTGATGAGAAATGCTACGAAAAGTCCAAGAATACTTTTCTTGAAACTTAAATAAAGCGTTCGACTCCTGTTAGAGATGTTCGGTCATCCTCAACCTATGTAGTTGGGACTCCAAAAAGAAATAGATATGGTAAATAGTCAGTCTTAAGAGAGATAGACTTAATTAATCATTACTATTGATAATCATATAGTTTAAACATATTTGAATAATTTTCCTTATACGATTAATTCTAAACTTAATCAATAATTATAAATTAATTTATATGTTTATAAAAACAAGCTGCTCATGACAACCGTCTAAATTTTTCTGTTAAAATAATGAAATGTATTATATTTAAGTAAATAATGATCAAGACTTCTTCGTTAATGTACTTATTGTGAGAGCATTTATAGAGTTTTGAGTTCTTGGAGACTCTTATGGTTTATTGTAATGCAAAATTCTTTTGACACTAAAATTAGTTTCCTTTTTGATGTTGGCAATGGACATTTTCTTGTATCGCTGAGAACTAAACTATAGGCAATAGATTTTACTTATTTTGCTAATCCGGTATTTTTTCCAAGATTATGTTTTTCGAGGATTTGCTTTTTAACTGTTCCAACATTTAATCGTACATTTCTTTAGATATTCCAATATGTCCATGACTGGGACTTTGGGATGGAAGATCAGATAAAGTTTTTCTTACTTATATAAATTAATTACTCTAACTTATGGCTTATTTGTATTATTTTAGCAGCTTACTATTCCAAAGTTTTCGATGCTTAATTAGACACTCCCATTTACATAGCCTAATCTTACATAGAGGTCTTTTCTTTCTACAACGTTATAATTTTATCCTCATATAAAGTTTTCAAGTCTTATATTTGCTTTTTATGTCTTTTTTGCACTTCTTCAATTTGCGAGTTGAACTAACTCTCTTGAACTAATAATTATTCTGATTCTTGAGCTTAAATTTGTTCTTATAAATTCATAATGTCTTTTTTTAAAGTTACATTTTCAGCTCTTAAATTTTAGTAATCTGCTGCCCTTTCTTATAATTATTGAATTTATTTTCTAAGTAATTAAAGTTATTAGGATAAGACCTCTATTTAAAGGGACATCTTGTTGTTTTAGATGCTCAATTAGTGATTCAAAATTTCCAAATCTCCTGTTTAATTCATTTTTAATTTGATATTTATTAGAAAAATAAATCAGACTCTGTTCTTATTTAAAACTATTAAATGATAATATAATGTGATCTAAAATTTAGATCCATTATTAAATATTATATTATTGATCATGTATGAATAGAGATACACTATAATCATTTTTTTTAAGTCTAATCCATAGACAAAAACAATATTTTTGGATTTTTGTTTTTTGCAATAAGTTAAGTAGTTTCAAAATATCGAATTTACATAGCTGCCTTAGAATCTAACATATCAGCAGCCTCTCTCATGAGTTTAGCAGCTTCAACATCACTCTAGAGTTTAACATAACAATACTTTTGCTGAAATAATTTTGGACTAAGCTAATTTCTAGGCTTTGGGTGCATTTGTAATGAACTTTATAATTCACCTCCCATTTACATATCCTTAATGAAAAAATGCTCTAAGAAGATTCCTAATATAAATAGACAGTGAAATATACCCCACTCTGATACAACATCAAATACAAAACCCTCTATTTCATCAGCAATCTTTTATCTATTCTCAATTATATCCGATAGATTGTGTTCACCAGCAACTGTTCGAGGAGTCTTAAATCAATATATATTAATGCCGCGTATGTTATTTCTTTAATTGCTTCAACAATTTTTTGACTCTATAGGCTGATTTACAAACGTCTACAACTCTATAATATACAATTGTATCAATATTGACATTGATATTGTCTTTAGTCAAAATGAGTTATCTCTCTAAATCAATTCTATCTGTAAGGCTAAGGGATAGTCTAAATAGATTACGGATTGAATTCATGTAGCCCAGGTTCCAAGGTCCTTTAATATTTTCCAAACTTTTATAACAATCCCTTGGATCATTGTGTTATTTCATAATATGGATATGGAAAGCAACAACAACAGCATGGTAACCAGGCTCTCAAGGTTCTAAAGAAGGATTCAAAACAATTTAAAACGCTTTCATAACATGTCATTATCTCATTCATTTAATCATCCCTTTTTTTAAATAAAGGATGAAATTACATTTCAAAATTAGTTCTTGATCTTCTCATTTAACTTTTCTCTGTTAAATTGACTTCAACTAGCAACATTTAATTATAAAGTAATTTAATTATTAGATTTCACATTTAGAGAATGGTCATATTTATCTAAAATACATTATCAAATCATTATGATACTTCAATCAAAAAAATATTATAGATCAAAATCTCACTTCTCAAATGTTTAATTAACGACCATTGAATGCGCTAATTGGTTAACTATTTTTTCGTTCTCAACGTAAATTTTATTTGCATCCTTTACCTATATACACATATAAGATATTTGCTATTATAATCTCTATATTGATTACTTTTCCATCAATTTCACAATTTATTTATTTCACTTCTGGTTCAATTATAAAAACATCAGTTAATTCTCTAATCTTCTCATAAATTTCTTATGAGGCATTATAAATAGATAGACTAGCAAAATTTAATTTACTATCAACTATCACAAATCCAGCGGGCACTGNTAATCCATAGACAAAAACAATATTTTTGGATTTTTGTTTTTTGCAATAAGTTAAGTAGTTTCAAAATATCGAATTTACATAGCTGCCTTAGAATCTAACATATCAGCAGCCTCTCTCATGAGTTTAGCAGCTTCAACATCACTCTAGAGTTTAACATAACAATACTTTTGCTGAAATAATTTTGGACTAAGCTAATTTCTAGGCTTTGGGTGCATTTGTAATGAACTTTATAATTCACCTCCCATTTACATATCCTTAATGAAAAAATGCTCTAAGAAGATTCCTAATATAAATAGACAGTGAAATATACCCCACTCTGATACAACATCAAATACAAAACCCTCTATTTCATCAGCAATCTTTTATCTATTCTCAATTATATCCGATAGATTGTGTTCACCAGCAACTGTTCGAGGAGTCTTAAATCAATATATATTAATGCCGCGTATGTTATTTCTTTAATTGCTTCAACAATTTTTTGACTCTATAGGCTGATTTACAAACGTCTACAACTCTATAATATACAATTGTATCAATATTGACATTGATATTGTCTTTAGTCAAAATGAGTTATCTCTCTAAATCAATTCTATCTGTAAGGCTAAGGGATAGTCTAAATAGATTACGGATTGAATTCATGTAGCCCAGGTTCCAAGGTCCTTTAATATTTTCCAAACTTTTATAACAATCCCTTGGATCATTGTGTTATTTCATAATATGGATATGGAAAGCAACAACAACAGCATGGTAACCAGGCTCTCAAGGTTCTAAAGAAGGATTCAAAACAATTTAAAACGCTTTCATAACATGTCATTATCTCATTCATTTAATCATCCCTTTTTTTAAATAAAGGATGAAATTACATTTCAAAATTAGTTCTTGATCTTCTCATTTAACTTTTCTCTGTTAAATTGACTTCAACTAGCAACATTTAATTATAAAGTAATTTAATTATTAGATTTCACATTTAGAGAATGGTCATATTTATCTAAAATACATTATCAAATCATTATGATACTTCAATCAAAAAAATATTATAGATCAAAATCTCACTTCTCAAATGTTTAATTAACGACCATTGAATGCGCTAATTGGTTAACTATTTTTTCGTTCTCAACGTAAATTTTATTTGCATCCTTTACCTATATACACATATAAGATATTTGCTATTATAATCTCTATATTGATTACTTTTCCATCAATTTCACAATTTATTTATTTCACTTCTGGTTCAATTATAAAAACATCAGTTAATTCTCTAATCTTCTCATAAATTTCTTATGAGGCATTATAAATAGATAGACTAGCAAAATTTAATTTACTATCAACTATCACAAATCCAGCGGGCACTGTATTTTACTGTGTATAACTTACCAAACTTTTGCTAGCTAGAATCACACCTTTATTTATTCCATCTTTAAGATCTCCTATGGTACACATCTAAAGTGGTTTATCGAATCCTTTAGGCTATTCTCTCAATCCTATTGGAATTTATTTGACAATATTTGATAGTTTCTTTTATGTTATTCTGCATTTGTTTGTAACCAAATCATGTACTTTTAGTACTTTCTATTAGACTTCTTTTAATGTATCGTTGGTTAAGGATTAGTCAATTTTATTGGCCTTCTAATAATCATTGAAGGCTAATTGATAATCTTCAAAATAACAGTGAATCTAGGATTAGATAGTATACTATTACATTTCCTCTATTGAAATATAAATCAGGGTTTTCTCTAGTTTAATTCTTTTCTGATTAATTGTATGCAGATAAAGCGAGATTTAATTCATTATTATTTTTTTTTGGATTCATGAAATAATCAGACAGGTATGCATTCCCAACCAAATACCAAGATTATGCATTTTTTAAATCAAAAGTTAAGGCTTTCTTAGCTATTTCTAATGATTTGGTCACATTTGCACTCTTATCCTTTTGATCTCCGACTTGTCTCAAAACAATCGATAAGTATTATAATGATTTTATATTATTTGGATCTTTTTCAATTGCAGTTTCAAAACATTATTTGGCTGCAAGAAAATCTTTTTTCTTCCATAATATATGTCCAAGGGTATTTAAGCTGTCTATGTGAAAAGGGTTCAATTTCATCTAAATTTGATTTTGAATTAATTTTTACTGCTTTGGTAAGAGCTTCTTCAGCAAATTTGGAATATTCTGGTAGAATATCGGAAGCCTTTCCTTTCAAGAAATAGAGCTCTATCTTATGCTTCTTTGAGACTAAAAATATAAAAAATTCAAATTACTTTCTAATTCTTCATTTTCAATAAAGGAGTCAATTTACTTAATAATGGATGTAACTTGAGGTTTGTAATGTTCTCCTTTTTGAAAATCATACTCTGCCTCTTCAGTCAGTTGATCAACTTAAAGTTTTAATTGTGAAAGTTATTCCTCCATGTAAATATTAAATTAAGAAAATAAAAAAATTAATAAAGATATTAGCTAAGAATATTATTCTTATGAATGTTGTCGTTTATACTAAAATAAAATGATAAAAAGAAGAAGTAAGGTTTAAAACATCTTATAGAATATTACTTGTTATATTTCATAATTAATTAATAAAAATGCAACAAAATTATGCAGAATCATTGTTTTCATATTTTACATAGGTGGCAAATTAATCTTAGACAGGCCGAAAAATAATTGAAGAGATTATAGATTTGTTTGAAGAGAGAGCAAATTTAGAAGAAAAATATGCCAAATCATTAGAAAAATTGGTGTCAAATATTGCCAAATTGGATGAGAAATAGCAGTACTAATATTAAGTGATTAATAGAATGTACAAGGTTCCTATTTTCTGTTTGAAAAGTCTAACAGCAAGCAGGTAACATTAGGCTTTGAGTTTGTGTTCTTAAATAAGGGAGGATCTGATTACGTAGCTCAAATAAGTCATTCAATAATAAAATGGTACATCAAAAAAGCTGATAGAAGAAGCCAAGAAAATGGAAAAGGAAAATTTAGTCTTAAATCAGGAACTCAAGAAAGTATTATTGAATTAAAAGCTAATAGAGTTTCTAAGATTACAAATAAAAGAAAAGAGAGTATGAGTAGTATGCAACTGTTTTGGTAGTCTATAATCTACTATCTGAATACTCAGAGAAGAAGAGAATCAATTAATACTATAAGGTGAATCAAATCAAGAAGGAATACTTAGATCTTGAATAATAATATAAACAATCTGTGTTCGAGTATAATTCCAATTGTGAAACCTCTAAAACTAGAATGCAAGAAATATTAAATGTAATGTAAGAGTAAGAAGAAAAGAGAATTGGTATATTCTTAGATACTTTAATACGACAAATTGTAAATAGTTAATTTATTCACACTTAGATCTTTGAAGTTTCTCATTCTAAAAATGTCTAATATGATCTTGAGAAAATTACAGAAGTAATCAATGAAATCTAACCTAAAGATGAAGTTAATAAATTTATTACCAATGTTAAACAAGATGGTCCAACACTTTTTGAAAAAACAGAAATAGTTCATTTGAACACCTATATTAGCAATAGTTTATAAAAGTTCTTCTAGAAGGAATTTGATGAATTATTGAATTTAAATAATGACGAGTCTGTTAATAAAATTATTGCTAGTATTGATTAAGGAATCGAGGTCTTACCAGAAGATTAAAAATAATAGGAAACTTATTATGCTGCTAAATTGATACATGATTGTTGGCAGGAAGAGGAACTCTCAATTCAAGTATTCTAAGAATTAAAGAAAAAAACAAAAGATAATTATCAATTGAGAATGCTTATAATTGTAGCAATTTAAAATAAAAGACTGAATACTTAATTTAAACTAGGAGTTATAGCCTTTTAGAATGTACTTAAATTATTCAATTCATTATTGGAAATAGTATTAAATTCAAATAATTTAGTGCTTAGATACATTTGATGCAGGGACTTCAAGATCATTGATGAATCTTTCATTTACATTTTATTAAGAAAGGATTGAGAATAACAAAACACAATGTTATTTTTTATCGAATGAATTTGCTAAACATCAGATTTGGGAAACTCGAGATTTGTGGGAAACAAGTATTATATAATAAATTTATGAAAAAATAAAAGAGTAATAATAAAAATAAAGATTACCAAAGTATTATTTATATTTCAATTTAGTCAAAATGAATAAATTTAGGCAGAAAAGAATATGATATTAACTATTTTAACTCAAATGGCATAAAATATGTTATTGTTTAATTTTAAAATTGGAGCATTGAAAGATATTATGTATAAATTTTTAGCATTTTTTGAATTGAATGAAGAAATAACAGTTGATTTATTTGTAATATATTAATTTAATTTTAGAATGCAATTGAAGGATTTGAGAACTAAAAAAAAATTAATGATTAATTAGAGAAAGAAGCATAGTTTCAAAAAATATAACAATAAATTGAGAAATCTAAATAAGAAAATAAAAAGGATTGATTTCTAATTTAAATTCTGTATTGTAAACAAGATATTTGGCAATTAAAAATTATAAATAATAATTTTAAATTATATTTTTAGGAAACATATATATGAACTTTAATCCAATCTTCAAATTTAAGTCATTACAAATTAATGAAAATCGTCTAATTGATAATCAACTCCTTTAAAAATATTTGATAAATCTTTCAATATATATGATGATATATCAGTACTTTTTAATAAGTAATTGACTAAAAGATATAGCCAAACAATAACCTAAATTATTCCAATTAATAAGATTGTATGAGAGATATATTAGTAGACAAGATCTAAGATATAAAACAAATAAAAGAATGGTGAATATAGAAAGAGAAATAAATATATAATAATAACGATAATATCTAATATCTAATTACTAATCAAAAAGAGTTTTTTCTCTTTTTGTGATTGCCAAACCTCTTGGATTTTGGATGTTCAGATTTGTCAACCTTTTTCTTTTGTTTAAAGCTTGTTTCAAAGTTTTTGATTTCCTTTCTATTATCTTTAGTATATGTATGCACTGTATTGAGACCCTCATCAAAGGAGACTTTTCTAAAATCAGTGTTGGAATAAAATCTTTTTCTGTCCTGAGATGAATTATCTAAGGGGGTTGGAAGATGATGGGTCTTAAGAATGGATTGAGATTTCTAGTCTTCCCATTCAATAATTGGATCTGGTTGTTTATTTACTTTTGATTATTAATTGTTATTTTCCATTTGACTATCGATGCTAAGTATTAATTTTGAATCTGTTTGATTGTTTAGCATAATGAAAGGGTACTTTAAAATTTTAGATGATTGTTAAAATTATATAGAAATATAGTATTAATAATTTGATAATTGTGTATGAATAATATAAAATACTGAGAAATCAAGATCATGACTTAAGAGCTATAATATCTGCAAACTCCTCAAGAACTACCTTACAATATGAATAATATTGATGCAATGATTACTTTATTAAGCTATCAGGTACTGGTTCATATAAAGGTGATTAATCGATAATCTTCCATCCATCTATTTGTAATAACTTCTACAATTTTTTATTCTAAAAGTATTCTTCGATTTTCACTCTATCTTATAAGGACTATTTCGATTGTACTTCATCCATGACTTATTGCAATTTTAAATATTTATCCTTCTTTTTTAATTTTTTATTATATAAACTACAAGAATCTTACTCAGTACTGGGAGTATTAATGTGAATGATGGGCATTTTTTGTTATCTCCGAGAGGTCTTCTTTTCTAACTTCTTTCTTTGTAGTCCAAATTACAATAATTGTATGTGAAATTGATCATTTAATTGATTGTCATTTTCTTTAATATCTGATCTGGCCTATCCCAAACATTTTCCTGTCATTTCACATAACTGTATATAGGTGTCAATATTCCTCAGTCTATTAAGTACCATAAACTCTGCTATATCTTAATGACTTTTAGGAACTAGAGATTAGGTTAATTGATGTTATTGAAGTTATTGAATGAGTAAATTGATTTATTTAGCTATGACATCTTTTTACTTTAATTCCTCTAAATATGAGTGCATTTAATTTAATTAATGATTACCCTCTTGACAGCTATATTTTTGATGGTCATCTAAGAGATGACCAAAAAATAGAAGGATTTCTTATTTGATTTAAAGGAGGGTAAGTCAATATCCCTAGACCTCTCTACTAAATATGTTAATATTAAATGTGCGTCTTCAAGATGATGATAAGATCTCTGATTTGAGTGAAATTCAATTCAAAAATTCAGATAACACTCATGAAACAGGAGCATTTTATGAGAGTGCAATATTAATTCCACAACCTGTGAAATCACTTAAAAATGCATTATATCTCCATCTAAAGGAAAGATCACATTAGTGAATAATGAATAACTGAATAACTATAGAACAAGTTATATGCAAATGAAATCATTGGTAAGTGGTAAAATGCTTTAGTTGCAATAAGTGGAGATTTGAATTTTAGACAAAGACATCAATTATTGCTTAATTGAATCTAAATAAAGAATTGCATGATATTGAGATTATACAGACAAAAAAAATCAATTAGAATGATCAGAAAGAATCCTTTTATTAAAGTCTCAATAAATAAAGCAATAATGAATATATTTCAAAATCCTCGAAATGCAAGGCTAATATATTTGAAGTGAGCAGATGTTAGATGATAATAAAATAACATGAGAATACGAAATAATAATAAATGAATAATTATTAGTAGGCCAATCATATATTCAACAATATGTACAAAAAACTGATTCTAATGTATTATGTAGATATGTAATAAAAGTGAAAACGACTATGGATTTATTAGTAGTAATTAAATTATAATTGAGCTTTGTCTAATTACCTTTATACTATAGCTTTTCCTGATTCTTCAAGGAGCAAAATATTACAATATTTATCATTATTAATCTTATTCAGATCGGCAAAAAGAAGTGTAATAAAACAAAATCAATCTCCTTTTACTAAGCTATCATTCCTCCCAGATTAAACTTAGAAGAAAATGACAAAGATTATAATATCAATTGATAAGTCAATTGAAATCAGAAACTTCAATGTCAAAACTATAATGTTGATATCTAAATTATTGTTATGAACAACAAAAAAGGCAGACCTTTATTATATAATTTTTACTCAATATCTAACAAGTAATGGTTAATTCTTAAAGGATTGAATAATTAACACCTTCAATAACATTCTATCATTCATAAAAATTCAATAATAATAATTATAACTGTTTTTAAAAGTAAATCCATATCGAAATCTAAATACTTTGTCATATGAGGATTACTTAAAAATAGAAATTTCAAATGATACACAACAAACTAATTTCAATTATCAGTGCTTCCCAATTCATATTAATTAACTAACTACATTTCTTGAAGGTATGGTTACAATTAAATGCAAAGTCTATTGAAGATATCTTCAAATGAATTTAACGATATTGAATATTATTTCAATCCATGAAGAGATTAGTGATTGAATAATTGATAATATAATTATAATGTAGACTTTACAATCAGTAATTCAATAATGACTGTATTCCAAATTAACCATTGCTTAGACTTTACTACTCTACTAATAATTATTAAATATAATAGACTTACATATTCGCAATTTTGGTTAAGAAGTCTTTATGATGTGTTTATCCATTTTTTGTTGAAGAATACTCATAAACAATATTGGAAATTACTATTTGATTTAAAAAGATCAGATAATTTTTATGTAGGAGTAGACAAACAATCCTTTCATAATCAATCGGGATTGCCTTTGTCTATTTTTGTTTACTTTCAAACATATAAATGAAAATTTAATAATTAGACTATGTTGTTTATTTTCTTATTACAGAGAAATTGGTATGTTCAATAAGTAGAATTTGAAGATGCAATTAGTAAAGAGAATGGAAAATGCAAAATAGATGGAGTAAACAGTAGTGTAAAAGGGATATGATTCATTTCTGGATGAGAATAATGAATAGTCTAATTAATGATCATAAAAATATATTTATCATACACCAACACTAGGCGAAACATCATAATAGTAATTATAATCTTCGCTTAAATGAAATTGTAAACGTGGCACTTACAATTATTCGAGTAGTTATTCGTCTATGTAATCGTATTGATTTGAATCAGCTAATATATAATAATCAATAAATAAATACTGAACTGTTGATCAATCATCCTGCAGTTTTCCTGGTATCTAAGTGCATAATCTTTTTATCCAGAACTTAAGGCATTTAATATTTTTTTAATTAATATGCGTTTAATAAAAATCATCACTTTGGGAAACCATTTCAAGTGATCCTATTCCAAATTATTAAGAATTTAATAGGGATTCATTAAAAACCTCTCCACATACTCCAACATATACAATCCACAGTCTACTAGATTGGTTTATCTTGGTACTATAGGCTAATACACAGGGACATTTGATCTCATTACAATGTCATAGATTTAATCATCAGTATATCTCTTGTGTTCAAGATTATACACATGCATCAAATAAAACTTAATCTGAATTCCAATCCTTTGATCCTAAATAAGAAGTGAATCGAAATAGATTAAATACCCATTCTTATTCACATCAGTACTCAATTAATAGTTATTATTACACAATTGTTCGCAAACTTGCAATGGATTCACTACAAATATCACTGCCCAATGTTCACGTAAATGCAGAGGAAACAAAATGTATTGTTTCATAAAGATGTTATCCTTTGTCCATCTCTGTAACATTTAATTGTTCGATAAATACTGCGTATAAATTTGTTTGTATTCTGCATGAAATGATAGAAGTCGAGTGCAAAAGTAGGTGTTGTAAATAAATAGAGATTTGTTTTTGAAGATATCATTCTCAATGAATCTTAAGAAAAAGTTAATGATAGTATCATTGACATAATTCTGAGGGTTTAATTTCAAGAAATCATAATACTTTATGTCAATACTTACTTATTTCCTCTAACTCATAAATTGATATGTGCATTTGAAATCCTCTTTTACTTTCTCATCATAAGCATGATGTTTAGATTGCAAGTCTAATTCATTTATTAATTCTAAATAAGCTTGCTATTGCATTTCCTATTTCATTTCATATTATATCTTACTTTCTGCTTCTGAATCTTCTCTTTTAATTGATGCTTAACAATCTAATCTAATTCGCTTTCTTCTTGAGTTACAACATCACATTCGTATGTCATTGTTGGCTTTAAATTCATTAACCATTTCGGTGAAACTAGTTGTGGTGCAGCTATTATCTCAATATCCTGCTCTTTTTTTTGTTATTGCGTAATTGTCTAAATTATTTGCATCGCTTTTGTTGATTATTATATTTCCAGTTTCTCCAATTAATTCAACAACTCCAGATGCTCTAGTCTCTTATTTTGAATAAGCTACTCCATCTTGTTTTAATATTATTTCTTTTTTTGTTTTATCATTTAATTTATATTATAAAAAAGGTGGATTTAATTAACCAAACAAATTTCATGATAAAAATATATTTATTCAATATAACTAATCCCACTTTCATTCAATTACATCAAATTACCTTTCCTTATTCTCTCTCATAGTAATACTCAAATTAATTATTATATTATTTATATATATTTGGTATTATAAATTTAATCAAAATAATAGCATCTTTTTTTGCTAGAATTTAAAATCATCTAAATTATTAGAATATTATATTATTGTTTTTTTATTATGATATTAAAAGATGAAATATGATAGAGTTTCTAATTAAATTATGAAAAACCCTACCAAATTCTATTATAATATACTGAATTATCTGTTTTTTCTTAGAAAATCGAGTTTAGAAACTATTAATTCTAATGAATATAATATATACTTTTAATTTATATCCAAATAATCATTTAAATAAATGATAGTTTACAAAAATATAAGTAAGACTCTAATGTTAGTTTAAACTAGATTATCAATAGTTAACAAATTTAGAATATAAATGCAAAATTAAAAGCAATAATCTATGTATTGTCTGATTCAATATATTAAACATTCTTGCTCCAACCATATGGATTCTCTAACTTTTAAGAATATCAATTAACTTCAATTATTTTTTTAAAGCCTAAAGTAATTCTGTTATTTATAATTCAATTATTTAATTATCCTTTTTGAATTAGTCTAACAAGAAATTACCTTATCAGTCATTTTTGGACATTTTTTTGTATTTTCAATATCAACTTTTACATTTATTTAATTGGCCAATTAATTCCAATATCATTCTTATTAGCCTCAACATCAATTTTTCCTATATTCCTTCTTCGCAGATTCAATTTCTTTGGTGATTGCTAGAGTCTTTTATTGTGTCTCTCATAATTTAAATCTAAATTATTAGTATTTTTCATTTAAACTAGCAATTTGTGCATTATACTTTTTGGTTTGATCTATAGTGTTCTTATCTTTTTTTATTCTATTTCTAAATTAAATTTTTTTTCATTATATTTATTAGAGCACATTACCTTATTCTTATTTCAAAGCATCTATCTTTAGACTTGAAATTCTTAATATTTTCTCAAAATAATTCTTAATTTTTTCTAAATATTTAGATCGAAACACTTTGTTCATCCACAATCAATTCCTATTACAAAATTTCTTAATTTTTAATCATATTCAAAGGTTATTGACTATCGCTATATTACAAGCCACTTTTTAATACTTCTTACTTGATTAACCATCTATTAAATAGCAATATCATTATTGAAAACTTAATCTTTTGATGAATCATAATTTTATTATTATTGTCAATCTTAATCGCTTTTATCATTATGAACCTAATGTAGATTAGAGATGATAAACACATCATTGAATTCATTTTCATCATTCCTATCATAATAATCATCTCATAATTTGAATCTATATCTTTGAATTTGATCTATAATTCTATCAATCAGTTCATCCATAATCTTCTTTCAAAGCTCTGCTTTATTATTCTAACTCTTAGTTCATTCCTATTTAATTACTGTTTTTTTGTTCTCACATTATCATAATTAACCATATTAATATTATATTTATTCATTTCTCTACAAATACATATGATTTTTTCAATTTATCCATGTCTTTTTCTAGTTATATCAATTCTTTTTCGAATTATTCCTTTCTTCGTTTCAATCCAACAGTGTCAAACTTTTTAAGATGAGTACATTGTTGATATTGTTTATTAATTTCATCATATCTTTATTTCAAGCCTTCCCTAATTTATTTTAAATCTTCTTCAGACAATAATTATCTAATTAAGATTAGATATTTACAATTTATCATTTTGTGCTTCCAATTATCGCTTAACGTTTTCTTATTCCTCTAGATAAGATTATTGGAGGTGATCTTTGATTTAACTTAAATATAATGGAATTTATCCATAATCTTTTTTGGTTAACCAATTCAATTCTTGTTATTGTTGTTTTGGAGCTAAAAATAAAGATTTAAATAACATTTGAGAATAACATCAATCTTGTTTGTAGCTATGAAATTTCTATTAGATTATAATCCCATAGTAGGCTTTTCGATAGATCTAGGAACCAGAGGTTTTAATTTATTTCTATGCGATTGAGTCAATTCTCGACTTCTTGCAAGAGATCCCTTCTCAACCCATTCATCCAAATTGTTTGTACCCATAATTCTTGGTTTGATGGGAGAAAGTTGTTCTAAATAATTGAATTCAATTATAAACATGTTTTTGCTTTTCCTATCGTTCCACTCTCAGATGCATATCTTTAAGATGTCAACTAGTAATCTCCACTAATATTTTTAACCTTGTGTAAAGACTGAATTCATACCTATATAACATTTGAGTGATTAGCAAATGTACTATAAGATGGTTATATTGTACCAGGAAATTAGGATTTATATTTTTTTAATCTCTTAGATGGAAGTGGATCCTCAATTATTATATTATAGATGCTTTCTTCCATTAAATAATTAATTATATTTCACAAATCATATTTTTCTTCTCTCTTACTCCTTGACTCTTTATTCTCATAATTTCTGATCATTTCATCCAATTATGGATCGGTTTTGCCATTATGAAAGATATTGCTACATGGCTTATTATCTGGCCAAGGTACAATGTCATAATGTACATTACTTTCTCCTATATTTTCTAGCCAACTAAGATTAACAAATATAGATACTCTTAAAATTTATCAGATAGTAAGCCTCCTTTTAACATTGGAATTTAGAATTTAGGATGGTTCCATGATTCAGTCCAAATGACTAATTCATTAAATACACAACTTATAGCCCATAATCCCCAATCTGGTTTTGCTCTCATCAAATCCTTCAATTATTATAGAATGTTTAATCTAATCTTTTCTATCTATTTCTTTTCTTTAGGAGTGCATTTATCCAAATGGATCTTATCAATGCATTCAAATCCATCAGTAATTTCTAATTGCCACCAGTCATATTGAGAATGCACGATAAAAGTGGGGATATCAATTTTTAAGAGAGCATCAAAAGAAAAAATATCATTCATGGTTATACCTGCTCTCTTTGTAGCCTCAGTGTATGCATCAATGATATCTTGATTTCTAGATATATCAAAAATAACACTATCCAAAAGAATCCTCAATTCAACCTCTTCCTAATAAAATTCTTTTATGGCTGTTCTTAATTCATTATATTTATTTACTATATACCATCCTCCTACACCAGATCCTGCTAATATAATTCTTTTAGGGATTAACTTCATTTAAGATAGAGCTCCCTTAAAGACTTTTGAATTCATTTGTGTATACCACATATTGCCATCACAATACATTAAAAACATTTTATGAGCTTTTCTAAGATGCACATTTTAATATTTGTTATTTCCCATTAAACCTTAATTAGCATTGAATTCTTCTGGATATCCATTGGTACTACCATAGAATGTAGTATTTCTATAAGTGCAATTATCAATATAAACATAATCTCCAAATTTCAGAAATTTTGTGCTATCTTCAATGCAGATTCCCCCAGAATAGAAATACATAATTAAGTCATCAGAGCTACCTTCAAAGAGATAACCAGCTGCTTTTGTGCCATCCATACAATATGAATCTTCTAAATAAGTTCTATGCAATGGATGTGCGAATGAACCCTCGTCATCAGGAGGCGGTATTAAAAAGTCATCATCTTCAAAGGATTCTTCTTCTCCTTAGGCTGCAATCACAAATATTAATGATGCAAAATAAATAAAGAACATTCCTTAATTATAATACTCAAATTAGTAAATTATTGATATCCTCAAAGCTAATTTCTTGACTAAAATGTCTGGACCAATTCCTTATCGACTTCAGCAATTGCATAACCTACTGAGAGGTCTAAAGGAATTAAGAAATGACTTTTTATGAAGCTTTTTAAAAAGTATATAATTTCCTTATAATCTTCTAAGATCTGGGATACTGTACTTCGTTTGTGAATTAGTAAACATCGAATGTGATATTGAAAACATAAAAAATACACAGCAAAAAGATCTATAAGTACATGCATAATGGCAGCTCCAGGAACAAGTTATTTGATGCCAGAACCCTACAGAGTTGTCTTAGTTATAGGGTAACTTTTGTTGAACAAGATTATTTGTTAGTTAAAGAATCAATTCTAGATGATGTTTTCAACACTTTTAAATCGTAAATATAAGACTTTAATGGACCAGAAACAAAAATTCTGGATGTCTAAACAGAATAGTGAATGAATTTCATACTAATAGAATTGCTGAATATTTAAATAATCATGGAGGTAATTTAATCAAGGTGGTTAATATGATTTAAAAGAAACATGGATTGAACCAACACGTGTAGTTAACCCTGATCCTAATAGTGAATTAATGAAAAATGAAATATTTGGACACTTATAAGTAGATAGAGGTAGCTATTAATTTCATTAATTCTATACTCATTTAATTAATCAAGAATTGCCATTTGGAGGAGTAGGTGAATGGTTATGGAGTCTGTGGCAGCAGGTTTGATTGATGTCAGAAATTAAAACCTATGATTGAAAAATCAAAAATTGATCCGCCAGCAAAGTATAATATCTACTTGATTATTAAGATATCCCCCATTTAAATCCAGCTAAAAACCTAAATGAACTTCTTAACTAAGTTAGTAATATATACCTAATAAGAAATTTGTATAAATTCCTATTAGTTATTTTAATTTTTGGGGTATCCTTATATTAATTAATGCTTTACATATTTATGAAAGTACAATAACTTGTTTTGTGGATATTCTAAAAACTAGCTTTAAATGGTTATGATAAATTTTATCATTATTAGTTAATAAGAATTAATGATATATATAATGTATATGATGTTATATTCATTTCCATGAATTTCTAATGAATTTCTCATAAGTTGCTTCACTTTCTATTAGAGCACTAATATCAGTTAAATATTCATTAAATTATTATTAAGTAACAGCTTAGACATCTTTCCAAATGTCATTAAAGTCTTTAGTAGCATCAGCAACAGTTTTGATACCTAAGGTTACATCTTGACTCTTAGAAGCATCATAAAATTCTATAGAATTATTATGTTAAACTTACATTTAAGTTGTTAAATTGTAATTGACTATTATCCATTTGATATTCTATTCCATAATTAATTTACTAGATCTGATCTAAATTAAGTAAGTGGTTCTTTATTTAAACATAATAACATACTTCTTAAAAAACTAATGAATTCAACAAATGAGACTTCATCATCACAATTCTTATCAAAATATCTAAAGAGATTGTCATATTCTGTCTTAGTAAGTAAAAATCCGGATTCCTTCATAGCCCATTGGAATTCTTGTCTATTTAATGTTCCATTCTTATTTTTATCAGAATTAGCAAAGATTGTAGCCATTCTAATAACAGAATGTTAACCTTTCTTTATTAAATCAGCTCTAATTCGATTCAAAGTTTCTGAAGGTGGGGCTCTTGCAATTTGAAATACTGGATTAACATTTGCATTATTTCCAGATCCCATTAAAGCAATCAATCCACAGATTTCATCATAACATAATCTTCCACTTTTATCAGCATCATATTTATTAAATAATGCTTAAATCTCTTTATCACTGAAAACACAGCCAAACTTTTAAAGAGCCTAAGCAAATTAATAGATATCAATAGTCCCTTTATTTTCTAAATCAAAATACATAAATGCCTTCTTGGCTGTCTTACCTTCATCATCCTTTGTAACAGTCTTCTGTCTTATTTTTTCAAACAAAATGATTTCTAATTGAGCAAGTCTTTCTGGAGAAACATAATCAGCTCCTGATGTTACTCCCCAAGTAGATGTCAATAACTAGACATAATATGATAGAGAATACATCTGTAAAATATTCTTCTTTTTCACTGGGTAGAGTTGCGTTGCAGTCAGCATAATAATTCAGGAATTCATCTTCACTGATACTTTGACCGTCTTTGCTTCTTTTAGAGATGGCATTAACAAATTCTTTTGTAACTTGATCTGCAGTCTTTTATCTAGTTCTTACTCTTGGATGATTTTTTGATTGATAGAGTCTATATAAGCTTTCTAAAAGTAGTCTTCCTTGTCTTTGATGATCAAGGAATGCGAAGGTACTTCTGACAACATTGATTCTTCTTTCACTCATATTCTCTCTTATGAGATTCACAAATTCAGCATAAGCTATATTTCCATCTTTATTTGAATCATATTTATCATAGACTGNATTATTAGTTAATAAGAATTAATGATATATATAATGTATATGATGTTATATTCATTTCCATGAATTTCTAATGAATTTCTCATAAGTTGCTTCACTTTCTATTAGAGCACTAATATCAGTTAAATATTCATTAAATTATTATTAAGTAACAGCTTAGACATCTTTCCAAATGTCATTAAAGTCTTTAGTAGCATCAGCAACAGTTTTGATACCTAAGGTTACATCTTGACTCTTAGAAGCATCATAAAATTCTATAGAATTATTATGTTAAACTTACATTTAAGTTGTTAAATTGTAATTGACTATTATCCATTTGATATTCTATTCCATAATTAATTTACTAGATCTGATCTAAATTAAGTAAGTGGTTCTTTATTTAAACATAATAACATACTTCTTAAAAAACTAATGAATTCAACAAATGAGACTTCATCATCACAATTCTTATCAAAATATCTAAAGAGATTGTCATATTCTGTCTTAGTAAGTAAAAATCCGGATTCCTTCATAGCCCATTGGAATTCTTGTCTATTTAATGTTCCATTCTTATTTTTATCAGAATTAGCAAAGATTGTAGCCATTCTAATAACAGAATGTTAACCTTTCTTTATTAAATCAGCTCTAATTCGATTCAAAGTTTCTGAAGGTGGGGCTCTTGCAATTTGAAATACTGGATTAACATTTGCATTATTTCCAGATCCCATTAAAGCAATCAATCCACAGATTTCATCATAACATAATCTTCCACTTTTATCAGCATCATATTTATTAAATAATGCTTAAATCTCTTTATCACTGAAAACACAGCCAAACTTTTAAAGAGCCTAAGCAAATTAATAGATATCAATAGTCCCTTTATTTTCTAAATCAAAATACATAAATGCCTTCTTGGCTGTCTTACCTTCATCATCCTTTGTAACAGTCTTCTGTCTTATTTTTTCAAACAAAATGATTTCTAATTGAGCAAGTCTTTCTGGAGAAACATAATCAGCTCCTGATGTTACTCCCCAAGTAGATGTCAATAACTAGACATAATATGATAGAGAATACATCTGTAAAATATTCTTCTTTTTCACTGGGTAGAGTTGCGTTGCAGTCAGCATAATAATTCAGGAATTCATCTTCACTGATACTTTGACCGTCTTTGCTTCTTTTAGAGATGGCATTAACAAATTCTTTTGTAACTTGATCTGCAGTCTTTTATCTAGTTCTTACTCTTGGATGATTTTTTGATTGATAGAGTCTATATAAGCTTTCTAAAAGTAGTCTTCCTTGTCTTTGATGATCAAGGAATGCGAAGGTACTTCTGACAACATTGATTCTTCTTTCACTCATATTCTCTCTTATGAGATTCACAAATTCAGCATAAGCTATATTTCCATCTTTATTTGAATCATATTTATCATAGACTGCTCTCAATTCTTGAGTTGTTAGGAAGACACCTATTTTAGATAGAAACTTTTAGAATTCATCTTTATCCAAATAGCCTATATTAATATAAATGATACCAGAATTATCTTTATCAAACTCTGCCATTAATTGGTACACTCCTTCCAAGTCATCTATTTTGCGAGCATGTAATTAGCCTCTTATTTTGTTTTGAATCAACTCTAATTTGTTTCTCCAATCCATCAGTTATTTTTTATATTATTAATATCAGATTTTGATTAACATCTTTGTTTTTATATAATTGAATAATAATCAAAGAAAAAATCTAAAATAAAGAATAAAATATGAAGAGTTATAAGTTTATAGTGTTAAGAACTTGAATTACATGAATTGATATTGAATCACAAAAGAATACAGTGTTTACAGATTTCACAATTAGAAATAGTCGTCTAGTTGTAAATCAGCAGTTTGATTATCAATTGAGAAAGTTTCGAGTTAAATGTTAGAAACAACTTTCTATGACTTTTTTTATGTTTCAAAATATTGTTATCTCACTTGGGTCATCCATTATCTTACTTAAGGATCCAATTGAGCTAGACAATATCACAATATGTTGATACCCTTCCAATCTTAATTAAAAGTACTATAAATTTTTGCTTCCTATGCAGTTGCTAGATTTTTCAATTATTATAGAAGTAATTCATGAGAAGAGTTCTCATATAAGATTTCATTCTGATTTGAATCATCATAGGGGATATCATCAAAAATCATTACTTTTAATTCTTCTAATTTGTTTATGTTAACAACCATAAAATCTAAATACTTCTGTTAGTTCACTAATAATTCATTTATATTAATTTAGTAGTTTATTAAATATTTTCATTAATAATGGGTAAAGTTCACGTGCTATTAAAATTTTCGTGATTTAAATTTACCTCCTATTTCTACCTCAATAATACTCTATCCTTCTCATAAAAAATAGGCTAAATTGGCAATTTAAGAATTAAGAAGCATTTCTTTCTTAAATCTGAGATTTTATTAAGAATTCCAAAACTCAATGTTCTATATGACATTTTTTCAAAAATTAAGGGTGATATAATTTTTGTATTAGAGTAGACATTTCCCAAGCAATTACAATTGCATAAATTAAATAATTAATTATAAAATCCAAATTTTGCAAATCCTTTATTTGTATATTAATTATTATTGGTAAATGAAAGCAGTTAAGATGTGCTTGAAGGAATTCTTTCTGTAGAGTTAGATATAAGAACTATATAAAAATGAGAATTCTTTAAATAGTCTTACTCTCTAATTTATCTAGTCAGAATTGGAATAATGTTATTAAAATCGATAAATGGCCAAGGTTATTGTATAATTTAGGATTTCTATTGTGTTGCAAATACTAATAAATTTAGTTTACATCATCAATACTTGTTTGTTATATTAATCTCCTGAGATAGTTAAATATAGATCAATATATATAGTTTGGATGTTAATCTCACTTGCAATATAAAAGATTTCTAAGACATATTGGAATTCCCTAATTAATATACTAATTCTCATTAATAGTGTATTGAATGTGTTGCTGTATGCTTATTTTATGAAATTTGTTATCAACACCTAAGATAATATTGAAGATGTATTGAGCATTTCATTGATCTCTGGATTATAATAAGGATTGTTCTCAATAAGTTTTTTTTTAATCTAGTCTAACTATTTGATGCAGAGTTTAACCATCACTAGCTACTTTCTTACATTGATGGGAATATTTGAATAATTTTAAAATAATCGATTATGGTCACATTACATTCTATTATTGTTTACCTGCTATTTATTAAGATAGAATGAAAAAACAAGCAGACTGAATTATCTTTTAATCCACAAAACATAAACAAATTTAGAAGCATGCAAAAAATTATTTGATGAGACTGTTCCCGCATCAATTATAATATTAGAAGAAATTTCAACTTAAGATTGCTAAAAAAATGACATATTGAATTCAGCATCAAGTTAAAGAGAATAATTACACAGTCAGGAAAATAGATCAATGAATGTCACTTATTTTAACAAAAGTGCTTCGATTCATTTTGAAACTAATAATGAAGATACTCTGACAGAAAGACTACAACAAATAGAGATCATTAGTATGGACAATTCCATTTTAGATAAAGAAAGAAGGAAGTTTATAGAAAAAATATAAGACTTATAATCTAAAATTTAAACAGAAATTTAATTAAATACTTATCACTCATTTGATTATTAACTTATATCTTTACATCATAAAATGTAATGTTAAAGAGTAAAAAATCCATTTTATAATTATTAGTAAACAAAATAGGATAAACTATAATTTTATGATGCCCTTGCATAAGGTTGTCTCTGGGATGGAAAGCAATGTATCATGTTAATATTGAACGATGCTACTGATCGCGAATTGCGATTATAACATTTAAAAGAATTAGATCACTACAAAGATAATCTCTTAGCCGCAGTATCTCATGATCTAAAGACTCCTTTACATGTCTAAACACTCTTAACGAATGTGATCAAAACTAGTTTAGAAAATAAACAATAAATATATAAATCAGAAATAAAAGGTATTTATTTCTTAATCCTACTTTAGAAATCATTAACCATCTAGATGATATGTTAGCAAACCAGTAAATTCTAGCTACCATGATCAATGATCTTATCGATTATTCATAAATGAAGACCTAAGGATTGAGATTGAATCTAACGCATTTTAATCTATCCTCATGTGTATAATAAATTAGATAAATGTTTAAGACTTAAATAGAATTAAAAAACTTATAGTTTATTATTACTGAGCTTAATGAGAAGGTTATTCTTTATTCAGATCAAACTAGATTATAACAAATACTTTTTAATTTAATTTCAAATGCAATTAAATTTACCTTCTCCGGAAAGATATCCCTAACTATTGAAATCATCCAGACATATGAAACTAAATTGATCGAATTTACTGTATAAGACACAGGACTTGGGATACCTGCTTAAATACAAAATTAACTATTCAAGGCTTACTCTACATTTAATTTAGGAAATCATAACCAAAAAGGAGTTGGATTAGGTTTAGTTATATCAAGGAACCTTGTTGGTTTATTAGGTCCAAAACCGCAAATTGAATTATTTTCAAAAGAAAATTAAGGGTCTTCCTTCATTTTTAAAATCTATGCCAATATGTAAGACAAGGAAATTGAACCATAAAATTCCAGTTATGAACAAGAATTTCCAGAGAACGATCCATCCCCAATTAAATAAATGCCTAGCTTTTCAATTTTTTAATAATAGCAAAGGTTAAATCAAAAAGCTAAGACTCTTATAGATTTATCCAAACATCCTAAGAAACTACTAAAAATACTGATTGTGGACGACTAAACATTCAATTTGCAAGCTCTTAAATTAATTCTATAGAAAAGATTAGTAAAGCCATTTATAGATGAAGCATTGAATGGAGAAGAGGCAGTTTAAAAAGCAAAGAAACAATAATATGACTTAATTTTCATGGATATTAATATGCCAATAATGAATGGCATTGAAGCAATTTAGCATATCAGAAAACTTGATGAAAAACAGTCACTTTAGTTAAAAAAACCAATAATATGTATTTTATCAGGTGGAAACGATGATTTTGATCAAAAATTAACAAAAAGAATCGGTGCTGATATGCATTTAGGAAAACCATTATAAATGAATGAGCTAACATTTCTCTTAGAGAAATATTAATTATTATGATTAAATTTTAACATTATGTACGCAAGCATATTAAATTCAATACTT
The DNA here is from genome assembly GCA_905182995.1 of Paramecium octaurelia. Taxonomy (NCBI): domain Eukaryota; phylum Ciliophora; class Oligohymenophorea; order Peniculida; family Parameciidae; genus Paramecium; species Paramecium octaurelia. The sequence continues at coordinate 269,837 of CAJJDP010000063.1, forward strand.
TTGCTTTAGTATTCTTATATAATAAATAATCTAAATAATCAAGTGAGTGTATTTATATATCATCTCTTAATTTTCCTAACTTAGAGTAAATTACTCATCCAATCAAATTATTTCTCATCTCTGTCATAAAATCCTTGAAAATATTTAATTTATTCTTTTTAAGAAAATTGTTTTGTTTTAAAAGCAGGAATTGGATAATTAAAACATTGCTTTGGGCATATGTCTAATAAAATTTTAGTTTCTTTCATATGAGATTGAGTTCGTTTTGATCTGCGCTGATTAGGAGTAGCAGTTCTTATTTGACTTCTAATTCGAAATGATGAGTCTAAAGTGGATTTTTATGATTAAACTGGTCTAGGGTAGTTTTTATAAGGCTTCTCTTCTTTTTCATTCCAACCAGCATAAATATCAAAGGTGTTTGATAGGAGGAATTGAGAACTGATTTATTCTAAGCATTATTATGCTCTTCTTTCTTAGCAAAGTCTTTAAGGGGATTCATTAAATTTGCATTCATAATTTTCAGTAGGGTTCTCATTCTCATTATTAATAAGCTTTTGCCTTTGTCTTCTCGACATACAAAGTGACCGTTAAACAAATAATATATAATATTAATAGATTATTATTTAGAATCCACTTATGCTAGTTATTTGTAATGTTATAATCTTGAAATCTCTGAGAACTCAACCAAAATATCAAGCTTTTGATTATCAGTTGATACTTCCTTTATGAATATACAATTTTATTCCTTTTTAAAAATATGTTCTTTATTATGAAAAATAACCGCTGATTCCTTGTTATTATGATATATATGTAGTCAAAAAACTCAGAGTTTGTATTTAAATAAGTAAATGAGATCTATTAACATAAATTAAATAATATATATTTTAAGTGTTTAACAATTTCTCGAGAGGAACAATATGAAAATTATGGGTATTTTTAGATTATATTTATAAATTAAGTTATAAATTAAATCTATTTTGAAAAGTGAGTAAGCATAAATTGTGTTTATTGATTAATATTCAAAGTTGTTAATTAATTTCATCTTTAAATATTGCAAAAGATCCGATTCCTTTACTTATGTAGTATTTAGATATTTTGATTTATCTATGGTTGTGTTGTATTCTTAGAAATCTACATAAATGGATTTTTGAGAAGCGTTGGCATCATTGATTTCTTTCAAACTAATATCTTATGCTTATCATACAAGGCCATGTTATTGAGTTTATAGAAATTTACCTCACTCTCTATCTAATCATCAAAAACAAAAAATTATGTTTTAAAAAACTATTTGTGGAAGATCTAAATTCAGGATTCTTTGAGAGAATCTTTACTAAAAAACCCTTTTCGACATCATTTAATTAATCATCGCTAAATATACTAAGATTAATATCACATTTTCTATTCAATTCAAGTTAGTCTTTTCTATCCTTCTTTTCAAATAGAGGTTTACCTGTCAATCTAAGATGGATATAAAGACTTACAGAACATAGTATATCACTCCAGCACCAAAAATATCACAAAGAACTGAATATTTTGCATAATCAGAATCCTATTGAAAAATTTCTGGAGCAACAAATCCTGGAGTACCACACTTTGGATATGTGTATGGTTTAGAATCTACTGATTATGCCAAACTGAAATCTGCTATGACTAAGGACTCCAAATCTTTATTCATGAACAATATATCCTCTGGTTTAAGATCTCTATGCATGATATTATGACTGTGAATAAACGTTAGGCCTTCAACCAATTATTTCATTATTGTTCTTATATCAGATCTACTGGAAAGTGTCTAACGCTTTTTCATCAAACAAGAGTGATCCTTCTTTGGCCAACTCCATTATCAAATAGTAATTTTGATTCCCTAAATAAAGTTCATGTAATTATAAGATATTTTAATGTTTTATTTCTAAAGAGTATACGCATAGTCTCTATCTCTATCTCTTATAGTAATTGTTTATTTCTATTTTTTTCTCATTGATACGTTATTAATTGAAGCATTTGGCTGCATATTGTTTTTAAGTATATAAATTTAATAATTCCAGAACTGGAGCATATGATTCTTTCCCTAAAATTGAATCAGCTTGATATTCATCTTATGTTTTGACCTAAAATACATAGAAAGGCGCTTTGTTATTTTAGTATAAGTTCTCTAAGTTATTAATTGGTACCAAAATATTCATATTGCTCTCCACCTACTGAAAATATTACTGATCTAATTGGTTTTTCTTGTAAGGCCACTCACTATATTTTCATATCTTAATTTATTTGGAATTATTGTTCAGGAATCCAAATAAAAGGAGGCTTAAAATCCTAAATTACACTTATACCTTTCCTATACAAATTTGATTCTTAAATAGATACACTGTTTATCAACATTTCATTTCAATATAATTTATTTTGATTAATTTCTTATCGAAAATTGTAAATGTACCATGGACCCCTTCCAATAAATTTTTGTCTGATAAATAAACAATTATATATGCTTTTTTTAATCTACCGCTTATAATTTTTTAAATCTCCATCGTGAACAGTTTGAGATTTTTGTCTCGTTTTTAATAATAAATTATGATAATTCTTATCGAAATCAAATCCTACTCTTTATGCTAATCCATAATATTAACCCTACCCTTCATTCATTCAATATTTTCATTTAATACAATCATTTATTTCATTCATTTTAGTTTTTTTCAATATATATTAAAATGAAAAACAAAAATAAATTATCTGAAGAGAGTTCCGTATATAGAAATGTTCCAACTGCTACTCAAGAACAGAATACTAGAAGAAATAGCTATTCTGTTCCCTCTAATAACACTGTAATTCAATAAATCTTCCACTTCTACACTAAATAAACATATGCTATAGGTGTAAATGCAACATTCGATAGACAATCTCAAGAGAGTAATTAATTAAATTTAGCTAAATTCTTTCATTTTTGTAGAGATTTTAACATTAAATTTCTTAATAAGTAAGAACTCCAAGATCTATTTAAGAAATGTGCAACTAATGGATAAAACATCAATTTATAATAGTTCGAATAATTATTTAGTTTGTTAGCATTATATCGAGGAATTGATTTGTGTGAATTCTATTCTGAACTTGGTTTTGATGTTTGGTTAAAAAACTAAAAGAAAATGAAATTGCTTGGTAAACCATTTTATATGAAAGATGATAGATAAAGATTCACAAAAGATGAACTTCATTACGAATTCAAACTATTCCATCCTGATATTAAAGATGAAAATCTCATTAAAGAAATATTAAGATAAAGAAAATTAAAATCAGAAAATAATAAAAATAATGAAAGAGAGAAAAAAACAAAGCAAAAGTTGCAATTCGAACTAAAGTTTACAAGTGGAACTGAATTGATTGAAAAATATCCTGAAAAAATTCAATTAATATAACAGCTTCAAAAGAAAAAGGTAACACAACACATTAGTAACTTTAAACCTCTAACTAAGCTTACTTACAGTCTAAATGCTGCGCCAAAAGAATAAATTTATAAAAAAAAAACTCCGATTGTTACATGGGATGCTCTAAATGCTATTATACCCAATGATGATTTAATATTAAGCTTGATTGGTCCATAATAAGAGGAAGATTCATATTTAAGCAAGCTTGAATCAGGAAATAATTCATCAATCAATCAGCATCAAACTTTCCTATAAAATAATAGTAACCTATCACAGAAAGTAAGATCAATGTCTGATTCTAATCCTAATTATGCTAGAGATAATAATTAAATTATATCAGAGAGATAACATTAACCAAAGCTGAATTATCAGGAGTCACCCAGAATCAAGCCACGTTTACGATACAATATTTTAGAATAATCTCCAATGTAAGTCGATTTATCAAATATATCAAACTAAGTTGACAAATCCCCTTTGAAAACCAAATTAAATATCTCAATACTCAAAAGAGCAAATGAAATTTAACAATTAGAGGGACTGAAATAAAAATATCTCTTAGATTAAATTTTAAACAATTAATTGAAGAAGGAGTAACTCAAAAAATCAAAAGTAATTCATATCTGATATTAAGTTTTATATTATTAAGATTTGAATGCTCAACATTAGAAGTACTAAATAAATTATATTTTTATTTTATAAATCAAATTAATTTAGAAATTAAAGTTTTTAATAATTTAATAAAATTCTAATTTATAATTAGATAGCTTCATAAGCTTATTGCATTGCTTTTTGGAAATTCAATTATGAATATTGAATTAAATTCATTTACCATTTCAAATTTGATTGTAAATCATTGTAATGAAATCCAAACCACTGATTAAAATATTGACTAATTGAAATAAATTAGTTCCTCATAGAAATTTTGTTGATAATCTTCTCAAATATATAAATTAATTAAAATTGGATTAATTGTTCATTTTATATATTAATTATTTATATTAATTCAAAAATATAAAATCTTTTTTATATAGTTAATATATAGTTATTCTTTCGAACCTATAAGAGTATTTATGGTTGTTCTTTTAAGTGGAATTTTCAAGTTATTTATTCATCAGAATTGAATTTATAGAGTAATAGATAAAAAAATGAATAAATTAGATATTGATATACTATAAAATAGATTCATTTTATAGAAATAATCAATTTTTAATTTTTGTATTCATAGTCAGAAAATACTGCTATGATTTTTAAAGTTTCTGAAATATTCATCATAGTTATTTCTAAACTATCAGCAGCTACTATTTTAATTTCTATTATTATAATATATGAATTACCAGTTACTTTTGCAACGAGTCTCATCATCTCTGATATTTCCATAGCTTCAATTACTCCACTAAGAATGATAGTTTTTGATAAAGGAACAATCAGTTTTGGTCCATTAGGATTGTAGTATATCATATATTCATCTGAAATGGTGGTTGGTTGTAACTGTTATAAAGGGTGATAAGAAATTCGCCACTAAGGTTAATATATTTTGATTACTTATTGATCGAAAAATTAAATATTATTTAAATATTCTTTGGCAATTTGAGCAAACTCGATAGTTTGGTATCTGACAAAGACTCTTTGCATTTACTTTTCGTATAGAAGTTCTTCAACATTCCCAAATTTGTTAAAAATATTATATAGCATTTTAGCAGTAACTCGATCATCGATAGATGTCACTTTAATAATTTTGGATGGTTTTTGAGTGATCATATTTTAAACATCTTAAGATATTTGAGGTCCTTGTTATTTCTGCTATTTCCAAATGTCTATATCATCATCTGAATCTGAATTCAATAAGTTGTTAATTTCATCATTTCTGGCAGGAGTGAGATTTCTTTAAGAAGTTTGTGTGAAAGTACGAGTAAATGATTCAATCTATTATCTAAGTACGTTGGGATCATCTGTGTTAGAGTGCTTCATTGTGTCTGAATTTGTGCTGCTTGCTTAAGTGTAATCTGTTCCTCGAGATTTGTCCACAACTTCTAGATCAAGATTTTTAAGGCGAGAGAAATGGATGGTAAGTCTAAACTTATTTAAATATACCTACTTTCCTTCCCCTTCAGCTAAATATTTTCCTAGTTTATCCTTTCTTGCTTCTAAGGCATGTTTCACATCATAATATTCAACAAAAGCTTTGTTGGCCTTGCCTCTTTCGAAAATGAGAATTTTTTTGATATCACCATATTTTGCGAATTGCTCAAAAAGAAGATCGTTACAAAGCGGAAAGGTTGGAGATAGTTATGTTATAACAAGAAGCAAAATTTTGCTGGGTGGATCTCTGGAATAATTATTCATAAAATAAATATTTTATGATCCAAACCTATATATTAAGAACTCAAGACTCAGAATTTAACATTAAAAAACAATAAACCTAATAAATTATTATAATATTTTATAAAATGAAAAATGTTGCAATTGGATATAGTTTTTGATTATTAATAATAAGTTTGTTCAATGTTAAACTGATAATTAAATGACATGTTCTAATTTATTCAATAATAGGAATAAAAGTTATATATCCTATATTAAATTTAATAACAAAATGAGTAATGATTAAATTAAAATAATACTCCTATAATTAATATAAATATATGTAACAATTAATCTATAATTTTCATCAGGACTCTTCTCAATCAAAAACCATGATAAAATTAATTACTGAATTAAGTAATCCTTTAAAATAAGAATGCATTATCTAAATAATTATTGTTTGAAATGAGATAGGGAATTAGTGAAGAAGTAACTTTAAAAAATATATATTGTATGAAACTGAAATCATCAAATTAAGGGATAATTGATTTCTGGTGCTGATTTGAAAGAAAGGATAGGATTAATTAACTTTGAGACCGAATTAGTTGAAAAATATTTAAGAGTTAACTCAACCCATATTTGATAATACAATTTTAAATAATACATTCTGAAGTGCTAAAAAAGGCTGGAGGATTACTTACTGTTGGGTTAAATTTGAAAGCGTAATATATAATATAATTTGAAGGCAACCATTCCCTACTCTTGAAAATTTACAAATGATTTGGGCTTGCGGACAATTGATGATTAAACCGCCAGAATAAAATAACATTTTAAATCTACCAATAATGGTTGTTATATCTTCTCTTGATCAAACAACAGAATTTTTAAGAGTGGGTATTCGATGTGGTGGAAATGGAGAAATAGCTAAAAACTATTTGAAATTAATAATGCTCTTTTTTGGGTGATTACATATTAAATCATATAAAAATATTTATAATTTTCTCCCTTTTTATATTAATAGAATCATCATTCCAAATTTAAGACATGTTTCTTGAAAAATGTGAGTTTGCTATATGTATAAGTAGCTGCATTTGTAACTCCACTAGCTGGGTAACTGGTTTTTGAATATCCTGGATCATTTACATTGAAAGTGTCGCCAGAATATGATGTCATCAAGACATAATGACCACCATTATTAACACATAAAATAACATGTTGACCAGCATCAAATTTATCTTTTTGCTTAATAAACATAGTTACTTTAAGCTTGTGCTGCTGTAAACTTTCCTTAAAATATGAATCCGAGGTTATTTATTGAAGCCCAAACAAATAAATCTCCAGATGCATATCCATTATTTTTTTTTAACCAAGTATTCATTGTTCTTGGGGTTGTTGTTCCATCTGTTGTTACTCCATAAGTGTGAAGCATCATGGCAACTGAAGAAATCAAACATCCAGCAGAACAAATTGTATTTGAACTTGTCCCTAATTGATCTTATCCCCAAGTTGAATCACACTATTTGTATAATGTATATGATCTAGTATTTGCAATGACAACGATCAAAAATAGACTAATCAAAGATTTCATTATTTTTAATTATGTCATATAGTGTGACGTCAAACATAAATAAATTAATATTTTGTTAATTAAAAAAATTTTTTCAACAATTTTATTAAGCAAAATCAAATTTATGCTTAAGATACAATTACATTATCTGAATATTTAATGAATGAATAAATATTCATAATCAAACAAATTTTTTAACCTTTATACCTAATTTAAGATTAATCTGAATTTTTCTAAATAGATTTGATAAAACCCAAACTGATTTTTTTTAAAGTATGATCTGGATTTGAATTAAATACTTTAATTAAAATAATCTCATGTAAAATTAAAAATTGAATTTTTAAATATATCATGAAATTAACTCGGCAAAAAATGAGAAATAGGCTGATACTATGTTATTATGAAAAAAATTTTTAAGGAGGATTTTAATAAGCCAAGAGTTCTAATCGAAATTATAAAATGGTATTTTGAAGGCAATAAAAAGTAATGGTTTGATTTATTGATAAATAGAGAGAAAAGGAATACTATTTAAATATTAAATAAGTATGAAATATATATCCATTCTTTCTTTATTTTCTCAACAAAAGCATACTATTGAAAATCCTAAAATCATAGTTTGAAACTTATTGATTTGATAGAATAAGTTAAAATTCTTCATTTATATTAATTCAATAAATTTGAGCCATTTTAGTTTACCTTTCCAGAATTGTAAAGAATTTTTGACTAACCATATGAAGTTCGATAAAGAGGGAAGTTTGATATCAATTCAAAATAGAAAATAATTTTTTTATCCTATCGTAATTTGCAGATGCATAACTAATATTCTAATATATATTGGTTTTAAAAACTTTATTTTCAGTTTACTCATTTATATTCATTAGACTTAAAAACAAAATTCTTGATTAGAGAAAACATAATTAAATCATATTGTTTAGAAGCCACCTTATGTTTCCCTAATCAAATAGAGGGCTCAATTTGATCTATATACAATGCTTTAGTACTAAGGCTATACTATTTAACAGACCAAAATTCGCCAATAATTATTCCAGTGTAACATTGGATAGATGTTTCAGAATTAAGTTTGAGGAATAAAATTGGGGAAGTTATTGAAAAACTTAAGACAATTGAATTAGATATAGAATGATAAATATGTAGCACCTAATAAAATAAAATTAGGATTTGAAAAAGATAAGTTACCAGATGATACTAAATGAAAATTACCATTGCCTTAAATAAGTTGGAAGTGTAATCGTGTGTTTAGGCTTTCATAGAACGATTTAGAATACTATTACCTTTAATTATTAGATACCTATAAAATAAATACATGATAGGGAAGAAAGAAGGGCTACAAAATTTAAAAGTAACCCTGAATTAAAGAATGCCAAATTCTTCAGAAAAATTAGAAGCAGTAAGAATTGAATCACAAATTAATTAATACTAACTTAAAATGACTGTCACTTTAAATTCAAAGATAAGAATTATTTCAAATTATTTCTAAATTCTTCTATTCTAATGTTAACAGTAACTATTTTAGGGGAATGAAGTTTTGTTAAATTGAATTTAACTAGTTCTATTAAAAGTGTGATAGATGAAAATTAAGCTTGTGAATTTATCTTTTCCCCATAAATGTATATTGAGTAAATATAACTAGATCCAAAAATTCAAAAAATCACATACATACTTAATTATTTAAACCTGTATGAATTAAGTTGATAGTGAAAACATCTCTAATTGAGGAAGCCAATCATTTATTAAGGGAAGTAATTGACCTGAAAATACGAATCTTAAAATAAATTTCTGTTTGAATTTGGAATTACATTTGAGTTTATAAGTCTGTTTATGAATTCTTAGGAAAAAATGAGTAATTAATTATATTTGATTTTCATTAATTCAAATTCAAATATATCGATAAATAGATATACGAAATTTAAGAAGTACTAAGATACTTTCAAAATATTTCCGTAAATCTTTTAAATTTAATTCATGTTAAAGTTTAGGAGATGATCAATTAACAATAATGAATACAAATTTACCATTATCATGTACTTGCTAAAGGTTGGAGAAAAAACTTACTTATTTTATAACCGTTTCAAGATAAAGTAAAATTGGAAGTGATAAACCCCACAATCNTATCGTAATTTGCAGATGCATAACTAATATTCTAATATATATTGGTTTTAAAAACTTTATTTTCAGTTTACTCATTTATATTCATTAGACTTAAAAACAAAATTCTTGATTAGAGAAAACATAATTAAATCATATTGTTTAGAAGCCACCTTATGTTTCCCTAATCAAATAGAGGGCTCAATTTGATCTATATACAATGCTTTAGTACTAAGGCTATACTATTTAACAGACCAAAATTCGCCAATAATTATTCCAGTGTAACATTGGATAGATGTTTCAGAATTAAGTTTGAGGAATAAAATTGGGGAAGTTATTGAAAAACTTAAGACAATTGAATTAGATATAGAATGATAAATATGTAGCACCTAATAAAATAAAATTAGGATTTGAAAAAGATAAGTTACCAGATGATACTAAATGAAAATTACCATTGCCTTAAATAAGTTGGAAGTGTAATCGTGTGTTTAGGCTTTCATAGAACGATTTAGAATACTATTACCTTTAATTATTAGATACCTATAAAATAAATACATGATAGGGAAGAAAGAAGGGCTACAAAATTTAAAAGTAACCCTGAATTAAAGAATGCCAAATTCTTCAGAAAAATTAGAAGCAGTAAGAATTGAATCACAAATTAATTAATACTAACTTAAAATGACTGTCACTTTAAATTCAAAGATAAGAATTATTTCAAATTATTTCTAAATTCTTCTATTCTAATGTTAACAGTAACTATTTTAGGGGAATGAAGTTTTGTTAAATTGAATTTAACTAGTTCTATTAAAAGTGTGATAGATGAAAATTAAGCTTGTGAATTTATCTTTTCCCCATAAATGTATATTGAGTAAATATAACTAGATCCAAAAATTCAAAAAATCACATACATACTTAATTATTTAAACCTGTATGAATTAAGTTGATAGTGAAAACATCTCTAATTGAGGAAGCCAATCATTTATTAAGGGAAGTAATTGACCTGAAAATACGAATCTTAAAATAAATTTCTGTTTGAATTTGGAATTACATTTGAGTTTATAAGTCTGTTTATGAATTCTTAGGAAAAAATGAGTAATTAATTATATTTGATTTTCATTAATTCAAATTCAAATATATCGATAAATAGATATACGAAATTTAAGAAGTACTAAGATACTTTCAAAATATTTCCGTAAATCTTTTAAATTTAATTCATGTTAAAGTTTAGGAGATGATCAATTAACAATAATGAATACAAATTTACCATTATCATGTACTTGCTAAAGGTTGGAGAAAAAACTTACTTATTTTATAACCGTTTCAAGATAAAGTAAAATTGGAAGTGATAAACCCCACAATCATAGAATTAATTAGTTTGATATGAAAATCTGATTTATATAAATTTAAAATAGTTGAAGGTTAAAAGAGTGGATTCAAAAAAGTAAATAAGAGATTAATGGAGAAGAAGTATATTATGTTGTAGGAAGTAAATTCAAGAGAGATTTCTGTAATTTAAAAAAGGATGTAAGAACTAAATATTAGTATCTGATTTGATATAGTTATGAATAAAGGTATGTATTTAATATTATATATAAAATGAATGTTGGTAATCGTCTTAAATTTTAGATATCCTTCAGTGAGGATGAAGTAAAACCAGAGATTATTACACTTAATCAATTCGATGATGCACTTAAATTTGAGGATAGATATGAAGCATTATAGACTTTAGGTATAAACTGATAAAAATTTGGATTAGGTTAGGGTGCTCATGCAGTAGTTAAAGTAGCCAAAAAGAAAGATACAGATGAGATTTTCGCAGTGAAGATAGTGAGATCGGGAGATTAAGAAATATAAAACAATGTTAAGAGAACATTTAACAATACTAGATGTTTGAGACATCCAAATATTGCTTAGGATATTGAATTATTTATTAATGAAAAGATGGAAACTTCATATTTAATTATGGAATATTGTGCATTTGATTCATTGGAGTCTATTATAAAGAAGCGAAAATTGAATGCAACAGAACTAAAAATTGTGATTAAATAATTACTTTTAGCAATTTAGCACGCCCATCAAAAAGGTATATGCCATAGGGATTTGAAACCTGATAATGTTTTAGTGGATTTGAGTGATGATATGGATTCATCAGAAGTAAGAGTGAAGGTGGTAGATTTTGGAGTATCAAGAAGATTTTAATCAAAAGGTCAAGAAATTGAAATGTTAACAAAAACTGGGAATGTCTTTTATTGTGCACCAGAAATTTATCATAAATCCTGTTATTCGAAAGAGGTTGATATTTGGGCTATAGGAGTTATAACATTTTAATGCTTATTTTAAAAACTTCCTTTGCATTCTGATGAATACTAAGATTTTGTTGAATTATTGAGATCTCCAGATAAATGGAGGTTTAAAGAACAATTGAAAGAACTAGAAATTCCTCTTTAGAACTTAATCATAGGAATGATGGAATTTGATAGTTAGAAGAGAGTTTCGATAGAAGATGCTTTAAGAAATTCATTTTTTGAATAACAACAAAGAGAAAGCACTCCTTTGATAATAAGTACGAATTTGGAGAATCTTATTCATAATAGCAATAAACACATGAAATAATTGCAAACAAGTTTAGCCATAAACAACAATTATTTTGGATATCATAATTTAGGCAACATGATCTAAAAGTTGCAAGGAGAGAAAAACCAAGACAGAGTAGATGTAGAAGATTTGACAAAGAACTTTGGAAACATTCATATTGTCTAAAAATAAAATGAAAAAAGAGGGCCAATTTAATTGATGAATTCAATTGGAAGTAGTAATATTTTAATGAGTAGATTTGGAAGTAGGCAAGAGATATCTTATCAAGCACAATCTGATGCATTAAGTATTACAAATATATCTATAAGATTAGGAAAAATATGTGATATAAAAGGATCTGGGGATCCTTTTGGTGATTTTGCTATTTAATAAAGTTAAGAATTGAAAGAACAATAATAATAAGAAGCTAATTTTTAATAAAATAACCAAAAGTTATTTCAATAAATAGGATCTCATATTGAATCTAGTATCAATCTCACTACTGAAGAGCAAACGAAAGTTATCAACCAATTAGATAGTTTGGGAGTTCCGAAAAGAAGCTCTGTACTTACTTAATTCTTAGGTGATTTGGGAATTAAGGAAGTAGATGAAATAACTGAAGACTTTTGAATTATTTGAATATATAATGCATCATTAAGCTTTAAATTCCATTTCTTATTCCTTTGAAAAATACTGTAAGAATTCCAATGCTGGTTTTGGAAACCATGTGCTATCAGCATTCAAACCTTCTAAAAAACCTATGTGCCCTCCACTTTTAGCCAAACAAACAATTGTTTATTTATTTGAAAGTAATTTATTTAAAGACAAAGCTTTTATGTTAACAGCGTAATCATCTTTTGCAGCAATGCATAGCATCGGAATTGTAATTTACTGAAATCTTTCACATGAAGAAAAATGCTTATAATATTCCACTTATGATTTATATCCGTAAATCTGAGATGTATAATACATATCAAATTGATGAACTAACAATGATTTCATAGCTTTAGAAATTTATGGTTTCCATTGCTAAGGATAATTTTTTGGATCATCAAATAAATGTTTATTTATCTTTAATCCTCTTCTTAAAATATATGTCATTGTGAGATCCATTATAGTGGAAATATTTCTCTCGCAATCAGTAATGTTATGTGGTGAACATACAGTTACACCTGCATCAATATACGAATGTTCTTAAAACCTTCCTAAGTAATTTCCTAATTATACGCCACCATAAGAACAACCGATAGCCAATATCTATTTGAATTGATATTTATCTTTTATATATTTTAAGGTGAAGTGTAGATCAGCTGCTAAATCTACCCTTGTAGTTTACCCGGCAACAACATCATCTCTAAAATATTCTTTGTCTGCTCCCTGAAAATCAATTCCATAATCTTAAAACGGAGGCACGAATTGAAAATTAGCTTCCTTTGATAACATCCTATAGGTGTAGATGCAAATATTATTAAAGCCATATTGATGAGCTTATGTGATAAGACTATTCACATATCTAAATAATTAAACATGCAGGCTTACCCATTTTAAACTTTTCCAGTCAAACCTGGAATTATTAATAACAATGGTTGATTAGAATTAATTGATTGTCCCTTATCCACAAAATCCACAGAAATACCTGTGTCTCCTAACTTCTCCAAAAATGAAATGTGTTTCTCTTTAGGTCTTGAGATGGTGGGAATTACTGTATGCAGAAATCCACAGAAGAATGCGGGAGGTCTATAAGATGTAAGGGATGGGCAATTTTGCACAACTTCATTTTGCAATTCGGTATTTAATGAATACAATTCAACTTGATTGCTATTATAGTTATTCCAAACTAAATAACTCAAATATGAACCAATTCCTCCAAAAATTCCCACTTTCATTTTAAGCTATAAATAATCAATGAATTTTTAAAATGAATCTCAGCATATTTTCTGAAGCATTCAAAAAATAGTTTTGGAAAAATAATACGATCTTATACCCTTTATTCATATTCCAAGATTTCTTTTAGAGAACATTTTTTGATTTTAGTCCAGGCTTCACTTAATACATAGAGGGAATCTATAAATGAATTTCTTATTACAATTTAAAGAATTCTATTTATTTAATGACAAATTCAAATTATCTTTCTTATTCACTCATTTACTTTTAAGAAATTGCTATTTTCAAATACAATAGGCTGAATAATTTATTTTAAACAATCCAAATTGTGAAATCTTTCAAAAATTACTTCAAAAGAGCTGCTGCTGCTAATAACATTTAAAAAATGATATCATGCTTTAGTTGAGTACAGATGATTATGGGGATAATATGTAAATAATCAAAAATATAAGAAATATAAGCGAAGTAAGATTTTACATTCACCTCAAGAGCAGGTAAGATAATTAAAATAATGTAGAAATTGAAAAAAAAAAGGAGAAGAAGAAACAAGAAAATGAGGACAATTAAAATAGCATGGAAGAAGAGGATGATGGAATAGATGAAGATGCTGAACCAATATTCTAATAGAAATTACAAAATGAAATATTAATAAAAGCTAAAATTGCTTAGAGTAGTGCTGATTCAATTCTGACCAATCATGATGTACCTTTAATTGTGCCTAGGTAATAATTCATTTAATATATTTATAGAGGTAAATATACAATGGACTTCTTTAAAAAAGATACAGCTTTATTTTAAAAAGTTAAAAAAAAAATGTATAGATTTCTATAAATATTTGTTAGAAGATCAATTCAGATGATGACGATGATGATTTTCATGCTGGAGAAGAAGATGAAAATGATAGTGAAAGCGAAGATAGTGATGAACCAGAGAGCGTTTCTAAAATTAAAAGTGATAATCCATTCATCGGATCATATTCTTTATATTCAAATACATATTCAAGTTTACTAAAAAATAATCCATAATTTTATATTTTATTATTCTTTTTTCTATTCAGAAAGTCATTTTGTCTATTGTTTGATGGACGATAAGTACTGCCATTTTCTTCTTCAAATAAATTCTGATTCGTTTATAAATCTTCTTTCCCATCATCCTGAAAATATTATATTAGAGATTTCTGAATAAATTCGAAAATCATCTATGTCTTATAAATTGAAAGGCTGACGCTATTTTAAAAATGTAGTCTAAATCATCGTTGATATGGTTATTTCGAAAATTTGTAATACTTGCACACTATTTTTTCTTATCCATTCCATCAGTTTATTGATAGAATGCAAAAGAGGATTTATGCAAAATATCATATTGGCCTTTAAAATATGCCTATCATTTAATGTAACCAGCTGTTAAATAGAAATTGGAAAATGAAGTTGTTGTTTTCTAGAATTACTAATATGAACCGACAGGATTTATTCTATATATTCATATCGGCACTGTTTCAAAATAGTATCGCATCCTTGAGTCATCTTATTCCTTAATATTTAGGTCATTAATATTCAAGTGTTATATTAAGCGAAACGATTAGATAAAATAATGTAATTCTCTTGATATCAATCTTGAGCGTCTTAAGCAGGTCCTCTTTTGGTCTTTTTGAGGAAAAAGAGAAAATTTAGGCCTACCTTTAAAACTTCCATAATATTTTTTTATTCTCAGAATCAAATTTAGTCATTGTAGTTCAATTATTTTTCTCCAAATTTTTTTTACCTGTATTCCTTCCTTATTTAATCATCAATTTGCTACAGTTAATTTTAACCTAAAATGGCTTGTTGTTTTTAAATAAGACAACTTAATGACTTGAATGTTATTTCGTATTAGATCCAAAAGTAGGTTTCTATACCTACTCTTCCAAAGCATTGTCATTTCAAAAACTCTACTTATTAATTTTTCTCAGTATATTGTAACAGAATGATTTGGTATTTTTATTATATATTTACAAAGAGATGAAATGAATGTCATATCGTTAAAATATCAATGCTAAAATGCCCCAGGACTTTAGTTCTTTCCCTGTTGATATAAAAATAGAGCCCTTCTTTAAATTCAAAAATTAACAGGTCCAACCTAGGTAGTTGAAAATTTTGAGATTGGCTAGCCTTCATAAAAAATTTAAAATAATTTAGTTTTTAATTAAGTTGAATACAAAGGATTATTATTAAAATAAATGATTAGAATAAAATAAATGGATTAACAAATTAATCAACAATCTTTCTCACATTTGATTAACTTGTTAACTTCTTCAATCCAAACTTAAGCAATTTTTTCAGGTTACATAGAAGCTCTTAATTTTGCAGACCCAAAGTGTTATTAAAAAAAATCTACAACCTTGAGTAATGTGCTAGGAGATGACTCTTCAGAACAAGCAATTAACTCTATTTTTTATCGTTTATCAATTGGAAGTTAACTAAATTTGCCCATCGCTTAATTAGGATAATGAGCACCTCCATCAGTGTAAAAAAATATTGAATGGCTAACATAAATTAATAAATTTACGATTCGAAATTATGAAAATCTGTTCTTAGAGAAATTTTCTCATAAGCAAGCAAAAACGCTTAATCAAAGTCTGTCCCTCCACCTTAAAATATTATTAAAGATTGTAAAGTTTAGGGTTTAGGCGCTTAGTAATCAACTATACATCTAGCCGATTTATTGAAAATAATAATAGTAACTCTTGAATTAGGATTCTTTTAAATCTCATAAAGAAATGACACCAAGCCTTATTTCGCAGATTCAAAAGGTCTTCCTTCCATAGAAGAAGAGTCATCCAACATTAGTATGAAATGACTTGTCTTTTGAATTCCTGAATTTGCTCCTAACTCAACTTCTTACTTTGGTATATAAAATATATCTTTGTTTAATTCTTCTGTTAATCTTTTACAAATCATTTGTCCAATATTTTGATTCCAAATCTTCATAAACTTCTCTTTCAATTACTTTAACTCATCCTTAGTCAGACAAGAAAATAACCAAGTATTATAAATCTATTTAATTTCTTTCCATAACTTTATGTTCTATGTCTCCAATTCTTTAATTTAAAAATCATCTTGTATTTCCTCACAAGTATATAGCGAAGGATGACAACCAATTACAACTCCACTCATACCTATGGTATTAATAATTTATAAATACCTCTTAAATAATGACCATTTTTACATTAATGCTTATGATTGCTATCATCAATTTCTTCATCACATTTCCTTTTACAAATAGGACAGAATTCTAAACATCCTATTTATTTAAGTTATAATCCATCTAAATCAGCTTAAACCTTTAGCTTTTCAAATTCAATCTGTAACGTGTCTATACTTTAAATTCCAACTTTAATTCTTTTTTCAAAAGCTAATAAAAAATCTTTTAGTATTTATATTTCCTAATCTGATTTTTAAATTGCCACACATAATGGATAATCGAAGATATGAAAATCTTAAGTTTAGAATGCATCTCTTTTATCTTCTTTGATAGATTCTAGTAAGTTCTATTAAACCTATCCTTAAAGGCAGCTTAAAACAATTTTATATAATAATTCTGGTGCTTCATTAGGATTGGCCAATGTTTTAAAATAGTCTTAAGCCTTTGAATCATCGAAAACAAAATTAAGTAAATTTTTTGTATTAGCATTCACTTTTTATAGGTGGGCCTTTAAATCCTGTTTTAATCGATCTGTTAACTTAGTTGAGATTTCTATTTTAATGTTAGAAATTTTGTCCTTAACATATTTTTCAATATATTTAGATTGATTTCTGATATATTCAATAATTTAAACATCTGTAATGCTTTTATCTGATCTTTCTAGAATATCTTTGTCAAGTTTTTTCATTAAATCAAAACTTGATTCTTTACTATAATTGGATATCATTTCTGAAGCTTCATCACAGTATTATTTATAAAGCCATTAAATTACTTAATTGATTATTTCTTAAGCTTAGGTTTACCCTCGAATTTTACTTTATTCTTTCTTATTTTATTAAATATCAACCTTAAATTTAATATATTATTCTTCAGTCTAATCTTTTAATTCTTTGATATTACTTTCTGTTGCTTGATATTATCCAAAACATAATATCCTCCAGATTGTGAAAATAGCAAAATAATATAGACACCTCTCTCCTATCTCATTTAAAATAACTCCAAAATCAGAAAATTACAAATTAAATTCTTTAATTTAAGCTTCAATTTTTTACATTATTCTTTTAATTAAACAGTAACTGTATTAATTAACTTTGATGTTCTCATATTTTTAAACATTATTCTTTTTTTCTATAATTTCATCAAGTATCATCTAATGTATCTCTCCATACATTTTATTCCAGCCTTCATTATTTTTTTAATTCATTAACTATTAAACAACTTTTACAACATTATTCTTAAATTGACTTTATTTAAAATTTTACTATTATGGATTTAAAATATACTGAAAAATATCTTTTATGATTTCTTATTTTTAGTAATAACTGCCTTATGTGCTGATTTATGATTTTGTAGAAGTCAATAAATTAGTGGTTTAAAGGGAGCTTACACCAAGATAAGTTGTTGGTATTTATGAGTAGGTTTTTGATGCATTTAATGGGACAGAGTTAAGTTCAATATCAAAATTTTCAACATCTCCCCCTACTATCAGTTATTCTTAAATTTAAACTAAAAAATTATCACCTTGATCTTAAGATTGAATTAAATTTTCTAAATTGTCAGATAAGGAGGTTATCCATTCCTTTTTAGTCAGATGTTTTGCAAATCCTCTACAATTTTTTTTTATGGAAGTAATTGAAATCTAATATTAAGTGTCGTTATAATACTCTCTCTGATGGTGCTTAAAGCATTAAATAAGAGACTTTGATATATCAGACTTAAACCACGAGGTTGAAATTTTATAAATTTCATCGACCTATTCATCATCTATTTCATAACCAAAAATAGTGAATTAAGATAAAAAGTTTTTAATAGCATACTTTTCATCTTTTTTATTATAATGATAATATTATTTAAGATCATCATTCATTTCTGTTTTCATATAATTCTCAAAATCATTCTTTTTTATCCATTATATTTCAATTTTTTAAGAGTAATATTTATTTATTTATAGAATGTATTAAGAATTAACTTTTTAAACTTTATTAGGAACACTCTAAAGAAATTTTTCATAAAATTGATAGTTTTTATTAGATTTTTCAACCACCATAAATTGTTGGGATTGTAATTCTGGATTTAAAATTTGTATTGCTGTTAAAAAGTTTTCAACTAATGGCGGATTTTTTATTAATTGTTTATGATACTCGTCTTTATATTTAGGTTCATTAGTTGTTTTTAATTAATATTTTGAGAATTCTGATTGTATTGTTTGAAAAAGTTAATCACAATAATTTTTAAACATTTATTCTTATTATTGGGTATGGTGATTTAAGATTTAACCCCAGATTTCATTAAACTTATTTTATATTTTATTTTCATCTTTCTTATATTCTTATAATTCTTCTTCCTTTTAGAGTAAACCTTAAATGAAATAATCAATTTAAATAAATCCCTTTAACTTTTATAAATGAGTTTCTTAAGCTTTAATTTCTGAATATATTATCAAACTACACGCTAATATTTCACTATTAATTCTATCTTTGATCATATTAACATATTTGGTAAAAACCCTTTTGGAAATTTTTTTTTCATTTTTGATAGATGTTAATCTTTCAATAACTTCAATCCTTATTTAATCAAATTCTCCTCTCATCCTTGTTATTTATTATCTCTCAATAGTAGTTAATATTTCAAGTGATAATTTTTAATTATTGTCTTAAATACTCTCTTATATTTTTTTGATAAAATCCTTTTGATGAGGAAACCATTATTGACCCATAATGTCAGTAAACTGTTGCCTCATAAATTGATTTTATTAATGTTGTATCAATTCAGAAAATTCTAACAAATCAGGTAAACTGTCTATACTTTTCCAGGTTGTTTCTATCTTTTGGATAAAATATTTTAAATTTTCCATTTCTTTCCCTTTATCATCTCCTTTTCCAAATTTATCAACATATGCTCTTATTTAATTAATTCCATATTCATATGCCTCTTCTGAGAACGTTCCATTAAGAATTAATTATCGCCAATTTGCATAAATTCCATCACTTTCATTCTTTTTCCATAATTTTTCAGTAGATGCAAATCCCAAAATTTTTATATTACCTTAAGTAATACCAAGAATTTCATTATAATCAATAGGTTCTTCTTCATCTTTTTAATTGCCAAATTCCAAATTCAAACTTGTGGCAATAGATTATAATTAGGCTAAAAAGGGCGCGTAATTATTGACATCATTATTTTAATTAAAACACCAAGTAATTTATTTTGAACTTGTAAAGCTTTTCATTCATCCTAAAGTAAATATACACATTTCAACCAATGATCTAAACTCTCTGGTTATATCACCTTTAACATTCACTAGAATAATATCACTTATCGACAAAACAAAAAGTGCTATTTTTTTATCAAATTCTAAATCCTCTTGATTTGGACTCTAAAGTCCTTCAGTATCTAGTATAATAATGTAATCAAATTAATTATTAAACAATGCTTTATTATGTATTTTTAACAATTATAAATATATTCCTTTTGTACATCTTCCAACGCTAGTCCAAAAATGGCATCCAAATATTTTATTTAAAATTGTTGATTTACCAGAACTTTATGGTCCTAAAACACTTATGACTAAAATCTTTTCTTATCCTTATTCTTTAAAATTAGAAATAAGTTTCATTAAAAAGGATTAATCAATTCTTAATTAATCCCCATCTAAAAATTCATATGGTTCTCCTTTTGAAATCATTTCCTTAATAATTTTTGCAGGATCAATATCGATGGATGAATCAGGACATTATTCTAGTTATGCTATGATTTCTCTCCAAAATAATTCAATTCCAATATTTCTCTTAGATATTATTTCAGAATTTTATTTTAATTTAAGAACATTTTCATTAATTTATTTTTATTTTTTTTCTCTTTACTCTATTTATTCAGTTGTCGCTCCTTTTTATTTAAGAGAATCTCTATCCTTTTTTAATTGTTGAATCTCCTCATTTAAATTTTAATTTTTAGCCTATAATTCAAACGTATTTTTTTCATTAAATTTTCTAATTTTATCCACAAAATGAAGATACAATATGTAATAGTTAGGCGATTTTAATAATTTGCAAAATTTGGAGATTATTTTTGTTTGCTATTATAATTTTATCTAAGATTATAATTGATTGATATTTTGACTAATTATTTGTAAATTTTCTTGTCTTTTTGGATCTTCCTTATTCTAATCAATTCTAACATATTCATCTTTTTGCTATTTAATTTACCATTCAATACTTCTTAAAGGAAAAGCGTTTTTATTGTAGAAACCCCATTTATGTGTCATTTAATCTTCTAATTCTGTTTCAAAATCTGAAAACAATTTCTATGCCAACCTCATTTCCTTAGTTTATTCCAGATCTTGTTACTTCATTTAACAAATAAGATTAAAATATTGATCTTAACTTAAAGTGAGGTTTTATCTATTTTGATTAATTATATCATACAAAAACTTAGATACTTACTCAATTTCATCATCTTTCATTTATTTATTTAAATCTTTGTTTGACAAATCTATTATTTACTTAAATTCTATATTTTATGCCTATAATAATTTAATCTAGTTTTCATCCAAACCTTGACATGAATTTCTAATCAAAAAGCAAACTATTTTTTCTTTAATTTAAAAAGATTATAATTTTAATAAATTTTATATGGTCATTTCAATTTCTTTTTCAGTATTTAATTAAATAATCCATAATTTAAACATTGGTAATATATCATCTAAAGTTTCAAAAGGAATAAAATTATGAGCATCAGCTACTGACAAGTTTCTGGACCCACTAAATTCAAAATCATACATAATATCAATTGTTTAATTATTCAATTAATTGCTGTCTTAAATTTCAAATTTATCTTATTAAAAAAATATTTTATTAATTAATTCTGTTTTCCCTATTCTTTATTGTCTTTGATCTAAACTTAAATTGATTATTGGAAAGTTTTCTTAGAAAACATAAAATATGTTTATATTAAATGTCAATTTCTCTAAAACTCCAGTCTCAGCATTATATGGAGTTCTGTATAATAATGGAATTGGATGTTATTTGCTCATAAGTTTTAGAAGCATAACTTTTAATTCATCATTTGCATTAGTATAGAAGATTTAAAACATAGACTTTTAATTAAAATAACTATATTTTTCTTACAGCTCTTTTTTACTTTTTATTTGCTAATTAATAATTGATAAGAATGTTTTAGATGATTCTCCTCTTTTTATAATGTTAAAAAAGAATGGTATTAATTTTTTAAAATTACTAGAATCCTTCACATCATTAATCCAATTCTTTACTAAATCTTATTGTTCTGCTTTACTTAATAGAGTTAAAGAAATATTAAATTCTTCTAATGAAACATTTAGATTTCTTGGATAAATGTCACTTTTTACTAACAACTCTAATTTTTCAGGATTCAACTATTCGTTGTTAAAGTAATTTATTCTTTAGAATACTTGTTTATATTAATTTGCATCTAGCCTATAAAACTTTTCAGCATTCTTTTTCAGTTCTTATAATTCGTGTAATTACCAACAATAAATCAATTTATAAACCTTCTTTATGTATTCCAAACCAACTTTATCTTTTTATAATTCAAAAAACAAATCCAAAGTGTATATTTAATGAAATTCGAATACTTTTTCTAGATTAGACATAAATTATTATTTCTCTTCATCCTTTATTTCGTTGATTACATAAAATAATGTTTCGACAGAATTCATATAATCATCATATAAAATCAAATTAGATCTATTGATACCAATAAATTGATTAATTTGCTTATCTTCTAAACAAGAAAACATCAAAGAAAAAAATTGAGTCAACTCATTCTACTATTGAATTGCTTCATTTTTATCAAGAAGTTTTCTCAAAAATTCAAGGATTTATAATGATAAGTTCTACAAGTGAGATTAGAAATATTGTTTAATTAAAAAATTACAAATGATGTATTAAATTTAATTTTATTTTACTAAATGCCAATGAACATCTGAAAAATCTTTTAGTAATTAAATTTATTTATCCAATTCCATATTTTCATTATACTATGATATTTTTAAATAGTTTTCTATTTCTGATGCTTTAATATTATTCCCCTTTAAAGCTTACTTAAGAATTAAAAATTACGTAAAGTCTTGATTTTTAATTTCTACTACTATTCTGAAAATAAATTCTATTTCTTAATTTGGATATGTTTTACTTTCTGATTACAATTCTAATGTAACATCGATTAAATTTTTATGTTGTACTATCCTTAAAAAATTAGCTACTTTTCGTTTATCCTCTACAGGTATTTCTGTAAGCAAATTGAATATTTTTGCATTTTAATCATTTTATTCTCTCAAATTTATAATATGCTATCTTTTATTAAGATAATGAAAATCATCTTCAATCATTAATGACAACACCTTATCAATTGATTGGCCATCCAATATTTTCAGTTCATTTTTTATTTCCATTTATTAATCCTAATATTATTAAAAACTTTTAATTTGAATTTAATTAAGTTGTTGCAAACTATTTTACTTTTTTTATTAGATATATATATTTAGATCTTTATACCTCTCATCCTTATTTTTGCCAATCATATATTTTTCATAATATTAATTGAAATTTGCCATACAATAAAAGCATATCTGATAAAAAATAACTTAAAGTTCAAAAATGATTGGTAATCTTTATTGAATTAGATTATCAATTATTTCAAACTTAATAATTTAGTCGTTTTTATCTAGTAATCCTTCTAATACTTATTAAATTTACTTTGTTAACATCTAAAAATCATTTTGGAATAATATGTATGGAATTTCTGAAAGGATTTTTAATTTATTTAAGTTCTTTTCATTGAATTATAATTGTTAAATATGATATTCAAATTACATCCAGCATTAGCAGGTGATTTATCCTAATAATTAAAATAATTCATGCTTTTCTCTAGTTGTAATTTATAATTTTTCAGGAGTATAGAAAAAGAAAATTAAATGGCTTAAAATTGTTGAATTTAACTGAAATGAGGAATTTTAACATTATTCTATCAAATCAATAATTTTGAAACTATGATTTCTGAGTTTTAAAAAGATATGTTGCTTTTAATGAAATAAACTAGGAATCTATTAGTATTCTAAAAATTCTTTTTTCTCACATAGCTCCATTAATTTATGAAAATCTTCATCCAATCGAATAATGTTTAATTTCACATTTAATTCGTAGATTTTCTGGTTCTTTTTTAGTCCATAATCATTAAAATAATTAATCTTATTTATTAAACTTTTTGACCCATCTAATTCTTTTTTCATTTGAATAAGAGTTGAGTTTGTGGGAAAGTACTGCATTAAATACTTTATAGCCAATTATTTATCATTATCATTTAATTTATTTAGAAAGCATTTAATTATTGGTTCAAGGATATAGTTGGATGTGATAAAATTATTATTTTCTCTATCTTCAACAATGGCATACATCTCGCATGTCCTAATAAAATCAGACAAAGAGATATCTTGTAACATTATAAAATTATTTTTTTTGAAATATATTATTCGTGTAATAATTTTCTACTAATTCTATTACAAAAAATTAGAAATTCATCTTAAAATATATAAAAAAATTTTTATTATATTAAATAAATTTTAATCATAACAAGATGAAAAAAATTAACATTTTTAAACATGGAAATTTTCATAATTCAATAATTCTTCAAAAATATAATAATAATAATAATGATCTCCAACTCTATTAGTAATGATAATATTATAAGAGTATACTATTATTAAACTATAGTAATACTAATATTCTGATAATATTAACAATGATTTAGTAATTAATGTTTAATTAAAACTTATTTATAAATTAATAAGGAATTGTTAGATTATATAACAATCATTCAAATTCCATATCATCATTTGAACTGAGTTCACTATCTGAGTTTTCTTAATAGACAATTTAATATGGGTTTTAGACTCCAAGATGAACTCTTCTGATGTAGCAATAGAATCTGTTTTTTACCATATTTTCCTAATTGGTTTAAGAATAATAAATATACAGGTCTGCCCTAGAGATGAGATGAAATAAGACTCCATTTACCTCCATAATCCTAATACAATCTGATAATGGTGGCATCTTCAGCTTCAGTCCATGGGCCTGTATTAATATCAGGATCAATTTTATTAATATATCGTTCTCTTATCTATTTGCTCAAAATACCCGGAAAGTCTAGGGCACTATAGTTGAATTAATTTTTACGTAAAGCAATAAGCTTCCAATTCTTGCCATGTTATTAGACTAATTGAAGAATTTTCTCATCTTCATTTTGAGTCCATTGCTTTCTTTTAATCTAGGAAATATATATATATGTTTTATTACAATCTTAACAGGCTATAATCTCCTCCATCTTTAGCAACATTATGAAACATTTCTTCCTGGCATGTGCTTAGCAATTTCATTCCACTTTCCATTATGTTTCTCATATTGAATACGCAATTAAGCATCTTCATTGGCATCCCATAGCTTCAATATTCGTTTCTAGGTGATATATTTAGAAAAATAATACTTTTTTTGTGTGAGTTTGTTCCTTTTTGACATTACTTTCATTTTCCTCTTACATAGGTTGATTACTGATGACTTCATCTTGGAGGATAAAACCAGATGGTAATTGAGTAGAAGGAGGATCACTTGAAGATTAAAAACTTATATTTAACAAATAAGAACATACTCCATCTATTCCATGTAGTAGTCATTATCCAATTGTAAGTATTAATCCGTTTCTATAATGGAGTTCTATTAAGCTTAGTTTGTCATAGTTTCCTAAATTACAGGTTAGATAGACAAAGTTTATGCTGGTTTTTGTATTGGTCTGTTGGCTTTCTCTGGTTTTTCTCTATTAGAGAAGCAGCAGATCGATTAAAAAAAATTGAACATGATAATTAAAATAATTTTCAAATCTCAGCAAATATTATGTTAAATGTCCTTTTATTCCAATTCGGAAACATTCCATCAGCNTATTAGTAATGATAATATTATAAGAGTATACTATTATTAAACTATAGTAATACTAATATTCTGATAATATTAACAATGATTTAGTAATTAATGTTTAATTAAAACTTATTTATAAATTAATAAGGAATTGTTAGATTATATAACAATCATTCAAATTCCATATCATCATTTGAACTGAGTTCACTATCTGAGTTTTCTTAATAGACAATTTAATATGGGTTTTAGACTCCAAGATGAACTCTTCTGATGTAGCAATAGAATCTGTTTTTTACCATATTTTCCTAATTGGTTTAAGAATAATAAATATACAGGTCTGCCCTAGAGATGAGATGAAATAAGACTCCATTTACCTCCATAATCCTAATACAATCTGATAATGGTGGCATCTTCAGCTTCAGTCCATGGGCCTGTATTAATATCAGGATCAATTTTATTAATATATCGTTCTCTTATCTATTTGCTCAAAATACCCGGAAAGTCTAGGGCACTATAGTTGAATTAATTTTTACGTAAAGCAATAAGCTTCCAATTCTTGCCATGTTATTAGACTAATTGAAGAATTTTCTCATCTTCATTTTGAGTCCATTGCTTTCTTTTAATCTAGGAAATATATATATATGTTTTATTACAATCTTAACAGGCTATAATCTCCTCCATCTTTAGCAACATTATGAAACATTTCTTCCTGGCATGTGCTTAGCAATTTCATTCCACTTTCCATTATGTTTCTCATATTGAATACGCAATTAAGCATCTTCATTGGCATCCCATAGCTTCAATATTCGTTTCTAGGTGATATATTTAGAAAAATAATACTTTTTTTGTGTGAGTTTGTTCCTTTTTGACATTACTTTCATTTTCCTCTTACATAGGTTGATTACTGATGACTTCATCTTGGAGGATAAAACCAGATGGTAATTGAGTAGAAGGAGGATCACTTGAAGATTAAAAACTTATATTTAACAAATAAGAACATACTCCATCTATTCCATGTAGTAGTCATTATCCAATTGTAAGTATTAATCCGTTTCTATAATGGAGTTCTATTAAGCTTAGTTTGTCATAGTTTCCTAAATTACAGGTTAGATAGACAAAGTTTATGCTGGTTTTTGTATTGGTCTGTTGGCTTTCTCTGGTTTTTCTCTATTAGAGAAGCAGCAGATCGATTAAAAAAAATTGAACATGATAATTAAAATAATTTTCAAATCTCAGCAAATATTATGTTAAATGTCCTTTTATTCCAATTCGGAAACATTCCATCAGCATAATCCATCGGACCGGGGATAATATTTTTAGGAACGCTTTTTGAAAATCGTTCTTGCTATTTATGTTAATTATATTAATACCTTGCACATAAATGGAGGTGGATCTTTCTTTTTCTTTTTAAATATTCCTAATTAATTTTATGCTGATTTTTCTAAATAAAAAGGCTCATCCTCTTCCTCATCTTCATTAGCTTCTTTTATTTTCCATCTCTCAGCTCCAACTCCAAATGGAGGTTTAACTACTGCCAGCTTAGGATCTTCCTCTTCTGGTTTAATAATTTTATTGGCAATTGTATGTTAATTTAGATTATAGGCACCTGGAGCAGGATTTATGTTTGGAATTGATAGATCCTAACTTTTAGGAGCATGACTCATAAAAGCAAATGTTCCCTTTTGTTCTGGTAATTTCTTATCCTTTTTTTCATCATCTATTTTATTGACTTCATAAGCTCCAGGACCAGGTACTAATAACTTTTATTCTTTAAATCTATTCTCATTAACTCCAAACTATCCCAAGGGGGCCTTCATTAGCTTTTAGATCAATTTTTATTCCATTGTATTACTGGCTTTATATTACCCTGGAGCAGGAGTTTCAGAACTTGATTCCTCAAACCTACTCTTGCTTATCAAAAATGGAGGTTAGGAACCTTTATATCTTTGAGCAGCTATTTCCAATTAGTAACTACCAGGACCAGGAGTATGTTATGACTTTGTTTGGAATCTTTTAGTTCTAGTTTTAATTGATCCTTTAATTTGAGATTAATTTAAAAATTAAGAAATAGTTTATTAAGTAGAAGCATTTTCATAGTAACCAGGACCTGGTGTTGCATCCTAATTCATTTAAATATAGTACTTCGATATAACTATATTCTGAATCAGCATCTGTTTCTCTAGCAGTAGTGGCTGGATTGGTCGATTGATGAAAACTATATTATTTATTATCCAATCCCTTTTTAATATATCCAGTGTTGCTTTTAAGATTTTGAAATCTGAAATCAGAATTTCTACTTTATTTAGAACTAAATGCCGTGGTTGGTTTCATTTGGTACATAGGTTAAGATTGACTGCTGACATCATAATAACCAGGGCCGATAGATGATTTATAGTCTTTTTTCTCTTAGCTTCTTGGTTTATGCCAAGAAACTCCTCTGGGTTTTGTATTGTTGAATGTACTTTTAAAGTCATATGATCCTGGTCCAACATCATTTGATGAGTCAACAGGATTTTATTCCAATTGATTGTCTTTATTTATTATTGAGTAAAACCTTTATTCTCAATATAGCCTTAATGAACATTGGAAGGGATGGATGGTATGCTGATGTATTTGTTGTCCTTTACTAATTACTCTAAAATATTGAGTTTTTTTGAGCGATTCACTTGGCCTGCAGAATGAAATTTCTTCCTTTCTTCTTGAAAGTATTGAGTTGGTCTATAGTTAGATGAGACACTTTTACCCTGGTCCTTCAAATCTATCATCTTTAAATCTCACAGTAGTCGATCTGAAAACTGATATTGGTTTAGGTACTTCCAAAATTTTGATTTCTTGTTCATCAGATTAGAATATCACCTTCTGACACTCGAAGGAGCCAGACAGATTATAAGTTCCAGGGCCAGGAATAGGATGGAGCTAATTAGATTTATGTATTCTATCGACAGTTGAGTTAAATGGATGATGATTAGATCTTGATTCAATTTCAGGAATATGATCATATTGTCCAGGTCCTACTTATTCCGTTTTTGGTATGTAAGTCCCTCTATTTTCACTTCTATATACAAAAGCCATTTGAATATACTATATAGTTAATTAAATAAACTATCAATCCTTTTAAGTAATCCATTCCAATAATGTTCCGTTGTCCCATCTGCCTCTATGTTCTTCTCCTTTTTCATCAACAACAGAACCCAACCCATGTTGTTTGCCATCATGCCATTCTCCTACATACTTGGATCCATCAGCTTTAAGAATATTATGTCTGATTTACGCCAATCAAATGTCCCATAACCCTGTTTCTTATCATTCTAATAAGATCCCTTATATCTTCTTCCATCCGCCCATTTGAACTCTCCCAATCCATGCATTTTATTTTACCTCCATTGTCCAATATATGTTCGTCCATCACCCCAAACATATGTTCCCATTCCGTGTATTGCATTATCTAAGAATTCACCTTCATAATATGATCCATCTGGCCATTTGAAAATGCCATGTCCTTCCTTCTTACTTTAAATGTAAGCTCCTTTATAACTTGTGCCATCAGGCCATATTTCATGTCCCAATCCATCTTATTTATCATCTTTCCAACAACCTTCATAACTTGCCCCATCAGCATGCACATATTTCCCCTATCCATGTGCTATTAATATATTTATTATTCTTTACCTTTGTCATTGTCCCATTCACCTTCATAATAATCTCCATCTGCATGTATTAATCTACCATGACCATGTGCGCAACTATTTTTCCAATATCCTTCATAATAACTGCCTTCCCTCCAAACTTGTCTACCTGACATATTTAAGTAATTCCATACCTCGACCTTGTCTTAATCCATATTTCCATTAACCATCGTAAACCATCCCTTATTCAAATATTTATGGTTCCAAGTGAACTGCCTCTGGATCATCACCTCTTGTATACTAGTATTCTTTTAATTTACTAAGGACCATTTTAACTTTGGGACCAATCAAGTTTTATAATTCGCTTGCTGGTCTACCCCAAGGTTATGCTAATTATGCTATGGGACAATGCACTGAAATTAATTGTTCAGAATTAGTTTTTTATTTTTAACTGTCAACACCATTACCAACCATTGATAGTGAGGCCTCTTTTTAAATATTAATTGATGGTTTTTGACTTGTTCTCAATTAGTGTTAAGAAGTATTCACAATCTCTGCCAATGAGGCTTTCGAAAAAGGCTAAGATCTTCTAACTATTGAATGCAAAGATGTTTGTTTAGCATTTTAATGAGTACCATATTCATTTAAATTTTATGGATCATTCATACATGCCTAGCAATTACCCATTTCTATTTTAAATTATATAAATAATTGATTTAATAATTTTACACATTCAAACTATCTCATTTATCAAAAATATTTATCATAATTATAATTATACTCTAAAAATTTTTAATACTTTAGTAAGTAAGTAATAAGGGATGATATTTAAAAGAAAAAGTCACTAAAATTTAATCATAGAATAATCATGCTGATTGATTAACTATAAATTGAAAATAGTTATCATTGTAATAAATATCGATATTATAATAATTAAGAATCAAGATTAATAATTATAATTTAAATTAATACTCATTTTTTCGAATATCTATTAAATTATTGATTATTTAATATTATTTATGATATCTAATTGCAAAGATGAGTTTATCTATAAATTCTTAAAAATTTGATTCATGGACTTTAGAAAATGATTGATAAGTTCTGAATAAATAGGGAAATAGATTATTGAATTTTCATAGTTTCAGTGTGTTTCTTTGTATGAGAATTAAAAGAGACAATATATTAGTTAATAAATTTTATACATGTGATTTCAATAGTACGTAATATCTTGCTTTAATTTATTCCATTTAAAAATATATCTTTAATTCATTGGGTTCAAAACTAACTCAAATATCCTAAAAATTCATTAATAAAAAATCCAGAAACTCAAAATGACACTCTTTGAATAATTAGGAGGTGAAGCCGCTGTCACAGCTGTCACAGCATAATTCTATGCTAACATCCAAGCCGATGCTACAGTTTCCAATTTCTTCAATGGAATCAACATGGCTGACTAAACAAATAAGACAGCTTCATTTTTGTGCGCTGCTCTTGGAGGACCAAAGGCATGGGGAGGCAGAGTAATAAATTTTATGTTAATATTTATTAGAACTTGAAGGAGGTTCATGCCAACATGGGAGTCACAAATGCCCAATTCACAACAGTAATTGGACACTTGAGAAGTGCATTGACCTCAGCTGGTGTTGCTGCTGATTTGGTCGAATAAACCGTCGCTGTTGCTGAAACAGTTAGAGGAGACGTCGTCACAGCCTGATTTATATAATATATCATGCACATATATCCAATAGCATCTCAAATATCTATTCCTTAATTTTATTTCTAGCCAATTATTATCAAAACAAATCTAGAGAACATTTCTAATTAAAGTTTTTCACAAAATGAATTGATTAAAAAACGACATTCTTCCTCCATTACATCTACTAATATTATTTGGTATAATAATAATTTGTTATTTGATATTCATCAAATGATTGTTATATCTGTTGCAAGAATCAAAACTATAAATATTTATTATAATATGCAGATTTCAATGCATCACATTTCTATTCAAAAAATTTGGTATATTTTTATAAATTATTTGATCTTTTGATATTACATTCAAATTTTGATCTATTCCATATATATATATGGCCTATACATACTTGAAGAGTATTTAGATAATTAGATTTTATTGTAATATAATCCAAACTAATTGTTGTGTTGTAATTATAATAATGTAAATGTAATTTATTAATAATTGCTATTGATATTTTTAAATTTTTGTTAAAGTTTAAGAAATGAATGCCACAGATGATTCTAAGTATAAATAATGGCTACTTTTGTGATCAATTTAGTAAAGTATAGAGAGTCGCATCCTATCTTTTCAGTTGCAAGTTCCAATTTAATATATTTTAAGTTCAGTGAAATATCAGATTAAGACAATTTTGAACTCGGATTTAAACAATCAATAAATAATCAACTTACTAATTGAATATATATCCAAAGTATCTTAATACAGTCAACATCTACATCTATAACATTGCTTACAAATTTATATTAATTAAATAGTCCAACATTTATATTGAGATGATTCAAACTTGATATTTATTAATTTATGTACAATACACCTAATTCTTGTTTGTTAAAAATTGTAAAATGCTTTACACCTTCAACAATTTTCTGGCAAAACATAGCGGTTTAGTTCTGGATTACTTTTGATGTATCTTAGAATTTTCTTCATTTAAAGAAAGAAGAATATTTTCATCATAAAGAATTATAATTAAATTAAATATCATATAAGTAATACATTAAACCTTGGGAATAAAACTGTAATAATTAAAATATTTTAATATTATTTGTAAGGTATGTGGTCACGATAAATAAAATAAGTTTTTAATACAAGTATTGCATTTTCAGAGATAATTATTAAAGTACATATTAGGTAAATGAAAAGTGGCTTTTAATTGTTACTCATAAAATTTTGGGGTAGGTGCTACAATTATTTTTATATTCTAATAATTTAACTAATACATTTTATATTGCCAGTATAAGTTTGATGTTAACATTCAATAGAACAATTAAAATAAGATTTGATGAGGAGGAACTGAAAAATTAAGAAAATCAACAATAAATAATATTCTCATAAAATTACATGTATTTCTAATTTCCTTTTATAATTGATTATATAAATGTCTCTATTTATGAATATTTTAATATTATACTCTCGATTTCTAACTATAATATTATAAAATAAATGGAAATAATCAAAATAGGTTCAATTGTGAGTATTTCTCATTTGTAGGATGATGATGCATTAATAGGTGGAGATGGGTTTATAAAAAAGTATTAAGAAATGAATAATGTAGTGCTGTAATTCTTAAAGGGATGTCACATTAGAATAAATTAGACACTAAGGATTTCAACATAAGCTATTTTAGTCAAATGAAGTAAAAAAGGTTGTTATAATAGCATGCCAAATTGCTTATTTGTAATTTGTCCAAGGACATCAAATGGCAAGAAAGTCGAAGCTGCTAAACTCTTTCCATAAAGAAAAAAGAAACCTTTTGGATCAATTAGCGATGATGTAACTGATTAAAAAAGTGAAGTTACACCTGTGAAGTCCTAAGTATTTAAATGCTATATCTGTTATGTAGATTAAATCAGCCACTCATTCGGTACAACCATTATTGAGTGAAAAGTAGGTGAGAGATAATCAAATGAATTTGTTCAATGAATTTAAATTCAATGTGGATGGTTTTGAGAAAGAGAAAGGCAATTATGTTAAATATGAAGAACCAATATAACTCTTACACTTGGCTTCATCTAAATGGCTTTGTTCTTTATCGGATGAGGCTAAATTTGAAAATTAAAACTTTAAGCTTGCATTAAGTGATTATACAAGTGATGAAACTCTATTCAAAATAGTGGCTACTTATAAATATTAAAAGGAAGGAGATTAAATAGTGTACTCGTAAGAAATTGTCAGAATTATGCGTATGATACCTTTTCTTGGGAAACCGACATTTTTACATTGTTCAGGTGAGATTCCATAGAAGGCAATCAAAGAATATAAGGATAGTAGCGAAGTGAAGATCTAAAAGAGAGAAATTAATGCATCACTAGAAGAATCAACATCTTGGAAAATTAATCTATTTGCTGAAGAATTACCAATAGATGGTGATTTGGTATGGATTCATCATTCAGAAACATGTTCATAATTGGCTGTTGATTATGAAAGAGATCTCAACAAAGCTAAAATATCTGTGTTTTAAACTGATTTAAGTGAGTTATCATTTGACAACTATAGTGGTAATGCATATTCATTGTGGATAATTGAAGATGAAGATTATAAAAGAGGAGGCCCCTACTTATATTCTAATAATTATAGATTAAAGCATTTCCACACTGGATTATATTTAGCATGTGTAAGGGTTGTTCCTAAAGAATAAGAAGATATTAAAATTGATCCGTATGGGAAAAAGAAAGTCATCATACCAATGAGTAAAAAAGTGCCAGCCACGTTTGCCTTATAAGTTCGGCCCAATAATGATGCCTTATTTAAATTTGAACCCTTAAAATCTGTAGAAAAGAATGAGATTTAATCTGATTTTCTTTAAATTAAAAGTGTAACTTAGGGAAAATACCTTGATGTTATAAGTAAATACCATCAGGATGGCAGCACCTTTAAACCAATTATTTTAAATCAAAAAAATGAACATGCTGTTTTTAAATTATTCAGAGCTAATAAACAAGAAACTTAAGAAGTACTATTTTTAGATTCATGTACAAAATAATTAAGAAAGTATCAATTTTACATCAATTTACCCTTTAAGTTCGAATAAAATTAAGTCTTCTAATAATTATCTGATGATGTAGATCTCTTAAAAATTAAGACTAAAAAGTTAGCTACTACTTAAAGGTGCATTCAAAATTTAGATGACTTTCTCAGATAAAAAATATATAACTCTAGTCCATCCCAAAAATATGGGTTTATATCTTCCAAAAGGCAGAAACTCTTAAAGGATTAACATTTCTTTGATGTCTTATTGCAGATTCTGACAGCCACAGTTACAAAACAGGAATTAGAGGCTTGGGCAAACAAGAAAGGAGCTCTCAAGGCAATGGAGTAACCTTCTATGACTGAGAAAAACTAAAGAAAGCAATTGTAAAGCATATCTGAAAAGGAGAAATTAGAACTATCTAATTCAAAGATTGAAGTTTGCAATTAGATATTTATGCTACTCCAAACTAGTGTTATTAATAATACAAGCAATTAACTTTATTTATTTGAACGATTACCCGATTATTAGCATTATTGCAAATATCTTCCATAAACTATCAATTTTTTAATTGAAATGGTTAAAAATAATGAGAAAATCTTAATCAACTTATGCAACAACTTAAAAATTGAATTTGATTACATAAAAAAACAAGAAATTGAAGATGATCTAAAAAATAAAGTAAAGGTCTTAATCAATTTCTATGAAAAAGATGTTGGAATATAACAGGAAGTTTCAATTCCTGTTAAAGTACATGATCGTATTATTACCAGACCTATCAATATTATATAATATTTTTTCAATCTGATTATTGATGATACTGCTAAGAATAATGAACATTATTTGAGATTTCTGAGACACTTATGTAGATATAAGAATAATGCCATTAGTATCAATTAAGAGAATTTGTTCAAATTGTATAAGAAATACAGCAAGCAAACCAAATTGTTGCATATTGAAACTAATAATGGATGTATTATAGACAAAGAGATCTCCTTCTAATATGAATTATTGTAATTCTTTTCGGAGGTTTCTTATGGAAGAAACTATTTATGGTAAGCAGAATTAAGCCCATTGTTTGAAAAGGAGATCTTAATAAATTAAATTTGGAATCCAAATTAGATTGAGGGAAGTCAAATAGATGATAAATTAAGATCATATTGGTGTAGATTAAGTAGAACCCTATATGTTGATTAATAACCTTTTCAATACTTAATCGTTCCTAATTATTGTAGGTTGTATTCCCCTTATTAAGATCAATTAAAAAACAGGAATGATGAGGAAATTGAGAAGCAATTCAAATTGAAAAAGATGTTTAAATACATAAAAACTAAAAGAAGCGAAGTCTATTCGGCAATAGCCAGTCGTGCATCTAGTGATTTATTAAATGATGAGTTAGTCTATAATGCAGCTGATCAAATCTTAACTATGTTATAATTAGACATCATGCCCAGTAAGTATTATAACAAAATCATTAAATATATGTCAGAGATGTTCATTTATGATAGAAAGAATCTTGATTATTTGAATGCAGCAGTCAAAAGCTATTAACAAATTGTTAATGAGAGGAGGAATAAAAAAAGTATAGTAATAAATTAATTTGGAAATGTATTTAGTGGAGTGAAGGATCTCATTTAACTTAATCAAGAAGATAAGGAAGAAGTTGGAGAGGAGGAGGAAGAGGAGGAAATCAATTTATATGATTAACCTAAATTGTTTTTGAATCCAATAATGAAAGGGTTCATGTCAATGAGCAATCAATTAGAAGGGATGATTACTTTACCTAAATCATAGTAAGAAATTGAATTTAAATTGAAAGTGTGTTCAATTCTTGATCATTTCTTAGATCGAAGACAGAACTTCCTTATTTCTAACATTCTACTGTTCTTCTTAAAATATTAATATACAAATGACGATTTGTCAGATGAAGATGATGATTAAACTATTAAGGCTGCGCCTAAGATATTTAATAATAACTATAAAACATTGATTCCGACTATTGCTAGAACTGGAATCGATGAGATTGATGAGCCAGAAGATACAACTTAGGATTTCCTATAGATGGCAGTGAAGAAGCCACCTACATTTACAAATTACTTTTAATAATATAGTATCAAATCCGAAGAGGAATTCTAAGAATTAGATTATTATTTAAGTTAAGCATAGAAGTTTGATAATAATTAGAGATTGAGTGAAGATCAATTAAAGGAGAAACAAGTGGCAAGTTTATTACCGTATTTGATGTCTACTTACTTTTTGGTTAAAGATTAGGTCTTGGAGGAAAGGTGTCTAAACGTAATTATGAGAGTTTTCAATTAAAGAGAAGAATTACGAGAAAATATGAAAAAACTATAAATCTTATTTGATGATGATAATATTAAGATTTATGAGTTTGTTGAACATCATTAAAGGGATTTAAGAGTAATGGTGGAAAAGACAGAAATATGGTTAACTTAATTTAAGGCAGGATATGATGTTGAAGAACTAGATAAATGCACTCAAAATATCAGACAATTAACCTTATGTATGAGATAAGGAGTTTAAATCAATGACTAAGAGCTAGTCGTAGAAGTAGTCAATAAAGAGATTTATGAATCGGAAAAGTAATCAGTTATGACCTATTTAAATATTCATGAAATAATTGTAAATCTAATTTAAAATGGTATGGCTCATTTCATTTAAGTGTTGAATGATGAATTCATTAATATATAAAGAAAAGAACAGTTATTACAACTATTTTCAATTGCATTTAAATTCCTCATTTGCTATTGTACAAACAACAAGGGAAATTAGTTAATCCTCTATCAATATTTAGAAATATATTTATAGTATATATAGTATGATATAGGATAATGCAAACTTTTAATTGAAATTTTCAAAGACAATCCAAGACTTTTAAATACTGGAGTTAAATCACTGGTTTCACGTTTGACTGAAATAATAGAAAGAGAAGGCAGACAGGTTAAATTCATCGAAATGTAAGTAATATGATATTAATTTTAGATTTATAAATTTAATTAGTATTGGAGGATAATATTTACTAGAAAATCAAATTTTAATATTAAATACATTCTTGCCAATGAGAGAATTGAAAGAAACTGAATAAAGATTATTGTATGCAGAGGGTAGTTAGCAAAAGGATCTTCGATTTTATTTTGAGGATCAATTTTTAGATTCTGAAGAGAACTTACTACACTAATTGGAAGCAATCGATTGGAAAGATTGTTATAGAGATGAACCATTTTTATATCATTCCAAA
This sequence comes from Paramecium octaurelia, assembly GCA_905182995.1. NCBI lineage: Eukaryota > Ciliophora > Oligohymenophorea > Peniculida > Parameciidae > Paramecium > Paramecium octaurelia. Next base: position 307,407 of record CAJJDP010000063.1, read on the forward strand.
ATTCTAGACTTGCTATTGTAAACTTCTTTGATTGATAATACTGTAAGAGAATATAATCCTTCGCTCATGCCTACAGATTATTTTAATATTAGTGTTTTTAAATTAAAAAAACTGATCAAACCAAATTATCTCTTAGAAATTTTAAGATTGGACGATGATATGGTATCAATTAAACAAAGATTAACAAGAATGCCAACTCAATTTATTAAGGCTTAAGTTAATTAATAGCAAGATGAATTATTTAATAAAAGAAAGGGTTACTCTTCATTAAAACCTATTGTTTGTGAGTTCCTGAGGTTGGTACATATTGTGAGTGAAAAAAATAATGCATAAGAAGGATTACTATCCTAATCAAGTAGACAATTTATACATTTTGTTGAATTTGAAAGTAAAAAATTAGAGGTTGTTGCTGCTGGAACAGATTATTAAAATTGCTATATAGATTATATTATTGGATAAGTTATTCCACTAATTTTATGTTATCACCAGAGAGTACTGAGTGTTTAATAAGAAGATGTAAAAACTGCATTAATTGAATTTTCTAGTCAGTTTGCATAAGCTCTTTGCTCAACTTTCTATTCAAAGTTGACAAAGTATGAAGAGCTAGTAATAATTACAAAATTGAGAGAATATTATTAAAATGAGTACTATGAACCTGCCTTTAGATAGGAAGGAGAATAATCAATATTACATTTATACCATGTTTAATTTTAGTTATAAGATGGTGATGATTTATCGAAACCAATTTAAGAATAACTGGTATAATCAATTCCTAAGAAATCTTAGACCAAATCTAAGAATTTATTAAGTCAATTTGCCTCTTTGAATTTGTCTTTGGTGAACAATAAAACAAGTAAGCACAAAAGAGGGGAATTAACTCCAATAAAGTTGTAGGAGTAATGGAAGAAATTTGTCGAGGAGATGTTTAGATCATAGAAGTTAGAAGAAGAAATAGATATTGAAAAGTAAGCATTGGCAGATGCAATCATAGGAATAGAAAAGCTAATTAAGGAACCTTGTGAAATTAAACCATCTTTGGAATCAGTTTTGAAGAAATTTATTACATTTCTGTAGACTGCTGTATTGCAATAGGATAATAAAGGGACGATTGTGATACTCTTAAAGATTATGTCAAAGATCATTGAGAAGCAGGATTCAGATGAAAAGAAAGAATACTATTAGAAATTATTTGATAATTTAGGAGCAACAAGAATGGTACTCAATGTTATCACCGATTATTCAAAATTACTAAGTAATGAAATGCTATTTTATTTGATTTCGTTTATCAATGTACTTCTAAGAAATGGAAATACTTAAGTGCAGAGCACAATTTATACATTTTGTCAGACTCAATAGAAAAGTGAAGTGATGTTCTCAACATTTGCTAAATATCTTGAAATAGCTGCTACTTCTGGAAGAGACATGAATGAAGATTAAGAGGAAGCTGAAATTTAAAAGAAGATAGTAAATTGTATCTTGAAGTTCTTTTAAAATTGTACTGAGGGACATTATTAAAATATGTAGAATTACATAAGATATTAACATAATTCGAGAGCATCTAAGGATCTAATCAATTTGGTGGCAGATTTATTTAAAAATTATGATAGGACTAAATAGAATTTCAGCAATTTAATATGTTGTTTGGATACACTAAATGAATTAGTTTAAGGTCCTTGTTCAGAAAATCAAATAGCAGTGGCAGACTCTAAATTCTTTGATGTTGTTTAAGAAATGTTCCCTTTAAGAAAAAATGCGGCAATTTAATAAAAAGCAATAAAAGTTGCTGCTACGAAAAGGATCAGTGTGTTGCCTTCCTCATCTGCTTCTAATCTACTATCGAGAGGAATGAAAGCATAATTACAAAATAAGATTTTGATATTGGTGCTATCATTGTTGGAGAATAGAGAAATCAGAGGAAAGAATTCTATCATAAAAAGAATTATGAGAGTATTGCCAATGAATGTTTTGGAACGACATTTGAGTAAGATTTATAAGAAATGGTTCAATAAATATACAGGGGATTATAATATGCAGGCATTTGACTTACTGAAGATTGATGCAATGGACTTGGATGAAGAAAGTTAGGAATTCAAGGATTGTGAAATTATCATATAGAATGGTTTCTATATTATGTTTTTGATTTGCTATTATATGGAGAGTGATGAAGAGATCGATTCAGTCTTTATGGGATATAACAAATAATATTTGAAGAGTTAAATTTAATAAAATTCGTTGTTTGATCCCAATTCTACATTGGGTTAGTTGTTTGCTTTGGGCATGGAAGTGTATGAAATGTCCTTGTTGAAAACCCAATAGATGTTTAATGAATTGAACAAGGCTAGAAAGGATGATCCAGAATTCATCTTGGAATAGATGAAGCGTAAATAAGAGGAAAAGAAGAAGAGGTTGAAGAAAGCATTTATGTTCTTTCGAGCTAGAACAGCTCATATAGAAGTAGTTAGAGATGATCAAATAGAATTAGTGTTCTTTCCATTACTACCATTCAGTAAATTGAATAAGGATGAGAAACAGTCTTTTCAATAGACAGTTGATCGTTCTTCTGCTAAATCTAAGGTTCAGGATCTCATGGAAAAGAGTCCTGAATTAATCTAAATCATGAGACATGAGGAAGAAATGAACAGATTCTATAAGCAATATAAGATCATTGGATTCTTTGCCAATTACATCCAATTATGGAAGGACCTAGCTTTCTATTTGACTCTGATAATCAACATTATGATCATAGCTTCCTTTTCTCATCAATCGGACCCAGACAGACCAAAAGAGGATGTAAGTAATGAGGCTTTGAATTAATATGTATTCTTTAGGAAAGATGAATGGACTTAAGAATAAACTAAAGAATTGATTAGTGCATTAGGATATGCTATGATGGTTTGTTCTTTATTTGTAGTGTTGTTTGTCTTAGCCAGAATAGCACCACTTATTATTAAAAAAGCACTTTAAAGAAAACCTTTAATAGAGGGACAAGGCATGATAAAGTTACTAATAAATTGGTTGGCTAAATTCTTTTTTGTGCTCTTTTATTGTTTACAAGATTTCCAATTGGTTTACTATTTAGGATATGGAGCATTATCTGTAATTGGTACTTTAGTTCATCCCTTCTTCTTTTGTTTCCATCTTACAGTCATACTAATAAGATACCCTACTTTAAGTAATGTTGTTAGAGCAGTGACGATGCCTTGGTAACAATTAGTACTTACTCTATTGCTAATCATAATAATTACTTATATTTTTACACTCATTGCTTTTTATGCTTTACAAGATCCCTTTGGATTGGATTGTAAGGAAGTAAGCATCTGCTTCTTATAAATATTTGATAAGAATTTCAAAACCCCTGGAGGTATAGGAGGTGATATAACAAATAATAATCCATCTCCTACTTATGAGATTTTTAGATACATTTATGATCAAGTTAATAATCTGTTATTGGTTATTATTATGGTAAGTATTGCATCAGGTATTATTATTGATACCTTTGGTTAATTAAGAGAGGATGAAAACAAGATGAATAGCGATATAAAAGATAAGTGTTTCATATGTGGTTAAGAAAAGTAATTATTCATTAATATTTAATTTAGTATCATATTTGAAAGAAGTTCTGATGGTTCATCTGGTGGATTTAAGAATCATATAAGACAGAATCATTATATGTGGAATTACTTATATTGTAACATTCTATTTATTACTCTTATTAGATATTGCTTATCTATAATGGAAAGACTCATAAGACTATTCAGGAATAGAATCGTATGTGGATAAAAAAATAAAAGATACAGATTTGAGCTGGATTCCGTTTGGAAGAGCACGAGAATTAGACAAAGGAGAGGATGAACAAGAAAAGTAGATTAAATAGATGGAACAATCCTCTAGCAATATAGCATCTTTGTTGACTCATACAAATGATATAATTTAAGCACTCAAAGAGAAGAAAGAAAAAAGAAAACAACATTTTACTCAGTAAATTCAAACAACACAATAAAAGGAGTAAATTGTATCCCAATCATCAATAGCTTTATTATGAATATCATTTTCTAACTCCATAAACTTATTGTATTGTTAATAAATTAGTTCTTATTTTTGGTTTCTTTCTCTTTAATTACTGATGGATTGTCGGTAATGGCAACTCCTTATTTAATTTGTCAGAATAATAATCACTCAAGGAAATAGATTTGCTCCCCTTATTGGATTAGCATTCATTTTTTGTATTCTCCAAAGTTTTTTATTGTTCTGATTCTGATCGTATATTAGATGGCATTTTTTCAATCTTATTCATCAATCTATCAAACATTGGATATCTTTCAGTTTTGTTGGATCTCCTACTAGACAAATTTTTAGGAGTCATCTAAGGTTGTTATTAAATTTATTAACTATTGATACTAGTAGTGTTATTCATTGTCATAGTGTCTTATTTCTCATCCTCAATTGTCATATTGATTTTAATTTCACTTTTTGCGGTCTAAGAATTCAATTCAATCAGTTATGCCTGAAACTAATCTGATGCAATGTCAGCACATGTTTATCCTCCAGATTGTATTATCTAATCCAAAAATAAGTAATAAGCAGTAGTTGCATCATTATGTTAATTTGAAATTAGACATTGATAAATATACTTTTTTGTATATCCCAGTTATTCTACCTTACTTACAACATTATTGTCTATGGGAATTTTATGTTATCCAATTAAAATTCCTTACTTAATTTAAAAACTAGTCTTATATAAATTAAACCAAGGATGCTTCCTAATTTAATCAATATTTGGTCTATCTTCTGGATCTGGATTCAAAATTAGCTTTAACACGTCTACTGCATCACTGCTTAAGAAATTAGGAACCTTGTAATTGGCTGATAGAATTTTTTTATATAGTTAATTTGTATTTGCATCTTCAAAAGGCAAATAACCACACAACATCACAAATAATACAACTCCACTACTCCAGATATCAGCTTTCAATCCACTATATAATTTTCCTGATATCATTTCAGGTGCTGCATAACAAGGTGATCCACAAGCTGTCTTCAAAAGATCATCATATGTATTCGAGAGACCAAAATCAACAATTTTAATTCGACCTTTAATTAAGAGATTCTCCGGTTTTATGTCTCTATGCACTATTTTTAATTTGTGTATATATTCTATCCCCGATAATAGTTGTTAAAACAAAGCACAAGCATTTACTTCTGGTATTTTCTTATTTTTAACAATGTAACTAAATAGTTCTTTTTGGCAATATTCCATCACAATGAAAATATACTTAGTTGTCTCGAATACTTCATATAACATAATAATATTTGGATGTCTAACAATTTTTAAAATGTGTAATTCGCGTTATACTCTCTCAATATCAACAATATCAACCATTCTCGATTTATTCATAATCTTAATGGCCACAGTTTGTTAAGTAGGGATGTGAACTGCTAATTTCACCTTTCCAAAAGTTCCGGAGCCAATGGTTTTTCCTAATTGATAGTTGCCAATGCATTTCATTATATAATATATAATAATCACATTATAGTATCATAGAATAACTCTGTAAATTCAGTACAACATTCAGGCTAACCAACCCTCAAATAATTATGCTCTTTCTATATTCTGTATATTTAAGAAACTTCAGTTCCGAATTCAAATTTATTCACCTCATTAAATATTATTTCCCTATGTTTTAATTATATTATATTGAGTTCAATTATAGACACTTACAAATCTAAAAAATCAAGTTATAAATACGTTTTAAATGAGAAATTTGAATTTGGTTAAAAATAAAGAGAGACATAGTTTATAGGTTTCAAATTTAATGAAATTAAATTACTACTTCCAAAATGAATTCATCAATTAAATTGGCCCTCTTTTTTCATTTTATTCTTAGACAATATGAATGTTTTCAAAGTTCTTTGTCAAATCTACTACATCTACTCTGTCTTGGTTTTTCTCTCCTTGCAACTTTTAGATCATGTTGCCTAAATATGATATCCAAAATAATTGTTGTTTATGACTAAACTTGTTTGCAATTATTTAATGTCTTTATTGCTATTATGAATAAGATTCTTTAAATTCGTACTTATTATCAAAGGAGTGCTTTCTCTTTGTTATTATTCAAAAACTGAATTCTTAAAGCATCTTCTATCGAAACTCTCTTCTAAGTATCAAATTCCAACATTCCTATGATTAAGTTCTAAAGAGGAATTTCTATTTCTTTCAATTGTTCTTTAAACCTCCATTTATCTGGAGATCTCAATAATTCAACAAAATCTTAGTATTCATCAGAATGCAAAGGAAGTTTTTAAAATAAGCATTAAAATGTTATAACTCCTATAGCCCAAATATCAACCTCTTTCGAAAAACAGGATTTATGATAAATTTCTGGTGCACAATAAAAGACATTCCCAGTTTTAGTTAACATTTCAATTTCTTGACCTTTTGATTAAAATCTTCTTGATACTCCAAAATCTACCACCTTCACTCTTACTTCTGATGAATCCATATCATCACTCAAATCCACTAAAACATTATCAGGTTTCAAATCCCTATGGCATATACCTTTTTGATGGGCGTGCTAAATTGCTAAAAGTAATTATTTAATCACAATTTTTAGTTCTGTTGCATTCAATTTTCGCTTCTTTATAATAGATTCCAATGAATCAAATGCACAATATTCCATAATTATATATGAAGTTTCCATCTTTTCATTAATAAATAATTCAATATCCTAAGCAATATTTGGATGTCTCAAACATCTAGTATTGTTAAATGTTCTCTTAACATTGTTTTATATTTCTTAATCTCCAGATCTCACTATCTTTACTGCGAAAATCTCATCTGTATCTTTCTTTTTGGCTACTTTCACTACTGCATGAGCACCCTAACCTAATCCAAATGTTTATAAGTTTATACCTAAAGTCTATAATGCTTCATATCTATCCTCAAATTTAAGTGCATCATCGAATTGATTAAGTGTAATAATCTCTGGTTTTACTTCATCCTCACTGAATGATATCTAAAATTTAAGAAGATGCCTTTATTCATAACTATATCAAATTAGATACTAATATGTAGTTCCTACATCCTCTTTAAATTACAGAAATCTCTCTCGAACCCTTAATACTGATTGGCTTCGTCAATTAAAGATGTTTTCACAATCAACTTAATTCATATAGGTTATAGGTTTAAATAATTAAGTATGTATGTGATTTTTTGAATTTTGGATCTACTTATCTCACAAATTCAGTTTTAATGAGTCATTGGCACCTTAATGTTGCTCATAGTTTAAATAGAGATTACTATTATGTTTATTTTGTATTTTATTTAATGATTAATCAAGAATTTGTTTTTTTGCTATCCACAGTCTTTCTAATATAATCTACAGTTTGGAAGAAGTGTCTTAAAGAATAATTGTTATATTAAGATACTCCTTCTGTCTTAAAATAAGCTTGACTAGAAAACAATTCTACTAATATATAGCAATATAAGAACTTCTTGTATTAAGAGAACTTGGAATATTGTACAATAGAAAATCGAAAATGAGATTAAATAAACTTAGATGCTAACTTGAATAAGAAATAAAAACTATTAAAATATTAATAATGAAACATTGTCTAATGAGGGAAAAACACCAATGAGAATTTATAGATAATAGAAAAATATCATTAGATAAATGTAATACTATGATAAATTCATTATTATTATTATTAATTTTAAATATCCTATATATTTTTTATTAGTTGATCGTAATATTAGAAAGTTTTTTTTTTTTCCTCTTCAAATTTAATTTTGTGTGTTTTCAATGTATTAGTTAATACTTAGAACTTTTGCTTGTATTGTTAAATAGATGTCTCTAATTAATTCAACTCAGATTGGTAATCACTAATACCACTAATTGCAGAATCTTATTTTTTTTCAAATTTTTCATATTTTTCATATTTTTCTGATTTTTCTGAAAAAAAAGTTGAATTAGCACTTTTTGATTGTGCAAAATTCTACAATTAAGCACTAACTCTTTCCATGCTTTCATTAAGCTAGGGAATATTTTGATCTTGAATTTATTAAAACATATTTTGGGTCTAAGAGAATTAATTGTTAAAGATGTCTGAATGTGCTTTAATTGTATCTTTTAGTTTTTGCTATTGACTTTAATCTAAAGTCTTTGGTGTCGATTAGCTAATTTTATTATCATTTAATCTTAAGATATGGTAACTTAAAATAAGATCTTTGTATTGTTATTTTGAGAGGCTAGTATCTATTTATCAAAATTGAACTTATACTTTCTAAAACGTTAATAGCCTCACTAATTTACATATCATATTTCCAATTGATTGACATTGAATTATTATAATAATATATATTTGATATGAATTATTTTATTAAATGAGAGGATAAGATTTCGATTTAATTTTTTTTCTGGAAACTCTTGATTACTAAATTATTGTTGGAAGGTCAGAAATTTGATTAAATATCAAAAATTTTTCACTATTAAATATTGTATTACCAACGTGAATGAAAATGATTTTTCTCTAAATGATTCGTTAAATTTTTCGTTTAGTTAACTAGAGTGCTGGTAATGTTTTGATATATTTCTCCACTATATACTTATTTCAAGAATCTCTTATTCAAATATGAAGTTTTTAAGAAAATAGTGCAATCAATTAATTTCTCGGCTTCTATATTTTTAGACTTTATTTTTACTTGATTCCAATGTTTTTTTAAGGATTTGGTTTTTAGAGAACATATTGGCAAGAATAGTTGATCAACAGATTCATAAATAATTTTTATTTTTTTATCTTGTGAATACCAGATAGAGTTATCGAGAACAATAAAAAAACTATCATTTTAATGTTATCTTCGCAACTTTACCAATTCAAATAAAAAGTCCTTAAAAATATTTGAGCTTATTGTCCCAATAACTATTTTAAATGCAAATAAATTCCCCAAACCTATTGTCCATGAATTTAAATTTCTTTTTACCTTGGTGTTGATATACACATCTTGGAGTTTTTTTAAGTTACCAGCACTTAAATTTACCATTTTATGTCCTAATCCTGTTTCATCAATGAATACAAAATTGCGTCGCAAATGAAATAATCTTAAGTAATAGATAGAATAATTATATCCTTTTTCAATAGCATTGTTTTTTATATTTATTTACTGGAACACTATAAGTTGCCCCATATAATCCTTTAAAATTAACCCTCAATTTCGATTTTTCTATTGCACCTTTATTAATTTAAAATATATTAAAAATATTTAACATAAGTTTTCAATATTTTGTAGGTCCTCAATTTTTGCTATCATTAACTCCTATTTAATCCACTGAAAGTGATCTCCACATTATAAAATATTATTATTTATCCATCTTCTTGTTTTGAATTTATTTAACATATAAGTATAGAGTCAAACTCAGTATGGCTGCAATAAACCTACCTTTATGTTTTATTGTTTTACTTTTGTTATGTAGCTTCTTAGTTCGCCATATTTATTTATAGATTGATTAAGTAGAGGTAAATCCTTTTTACTTTTTATTTTCGAGGATATAATATAATACTGAAGAGTGAACTCCTTATTCAGGTTAGTTAGCTAAATAAATTTTAAATTAAGGCCAATAATATCAAGCTCATATATGTTTTTATATATATTAAAATATATATATGAATTGTATATATATTTCAGTATTCCTCAATTTTTATAATAAGGAAACTTTTATTAATTATTTGATTTGTCTTTATTATAAAAGTTCCTATTCTATTAATGAGGATTGAACGGGTATTTTCCAGTATTTTCACCTTTATTTTATTGTTTACCAACAAATGAAGTCTGATTTGAGTCTTTATTTTATTTCCAATCAGTTTTTATGATGTATTAACAACCTGGAAATAAACAGAAAAAGGAGGTTTAATGAACTTAGTTATAATTTTCATTAAATTAAAGTGAAAACAAAGGTGATTCACATTTTGTACATTTTTTGTCAATCAATTTAATTGATTTAACAGTATCAGGCAGAAAAATGGCTTAGTTGCATTATGGATAGGAAGAGCATCCCAAAAAATTAGTTTTTTTAATCTTTGAATATCTAATTTTCATGAAATTTTAGCATAAATTACATTAAAAACAGTTATCTTTGTTTTGTGTAGATTGATGATGGCTATTTTAGTTAATATCTTCTTAGATTTGACAGAGCTTGGGACAAATCTAGATTAATTTTCCATTCAATTATTTATTAGTAACACATAAAGAATTACAAAATTAGCAAATTGAAGGAGGTGTTATTGAATTTTTAGGTTATTCATCTGATTTCTTATTTCTTTAATTCTTAGTTTTTTTATTTACTTTTGGTTAATTCTGTGTAGTTTCTTCTGCTTCATCTAATGGTATTCTTGGTTGATTATTATCATCATTATCATTGTCTTCATCATAATTTTTTAGAGCCTCTAAATATGATCCAAATGTCTTTATGATTAAATTTTACTTCTCTTAAAGTTATTTTAAAATAATCGTCATTTCATTTATAGTTGCTTGAACTATCTAGGATTTCTCTTTCTTCCCTAGGGCAACTTCATTCATTCTTTGTTCCATTACGGCCCTTAGAAATGGTTAATGCAAAGTAAAGCCCAAAATTTCATAGGATTCAACAAGAGCAAGTCCAATTTTGGTAGGTTTGATGATTTAACCTCTCTTGGTTGCATACTCTCTATCTTAAATAGTATTGATATGTTCATGAATTGTAGCATCAGTGCCTATACCATTTTTATCCATCAAGCCTATGAGTTCAGCTTCAGTCATAGGTTTAGGAGGAGAGGTTGATCCTTTTTAAAGTGTTAATTTGATTTTGATAGAATCTCCTTATTGATAATTGGGAACCTAAGATTGAGACCATTCATCATAGATATATATTTCTAGATAATTCTTCTCTTTAATAACCAGGCCTGTTTTAGAGAAAGTTTCATCATTGATTTATAAAGTAATAGTAGTTTCAGATCCTTTGGCATTTTTGGAACAACAAGCTAAGAAATGCCTGGCAATAAGTTGATAAACATCCCATTCTTGTCTATTTTGTGCTTCACTTTCAATCATCATTTTCACTGGATGTATTGGAGGATGTGCTTTATCATCTTTATTTCCTGCTTTAGGATATTCAAAAGCAAAGTTGATTAAATTGGTTGCATATTCTCCCCACACTGGATGATTCTATTAATCTCTGATGATAGTTTATAGATTAATAGTAGGTGGAAATTTGTTGGTTTCAGTTCTTGGATAACTGATATATCCTTTATTATATAGCCTTTCTGCTAATTCCATTGCTTTGTGTGCTGAGATCTTTAATTTCTTAGATGCCAACTTTTCGAATTCTATGGTGCACAAGGGGTAGGGCTTCCATTTTTGAACATCCTTTTATTACACATTAATCACTGTGGCACTTTCTTAATAACATCTCTCAAACAACAAGGCAACGATTAATTCATCAAATAAATGTGTGCGATCCCAATTATATATGCATTTCTAATCATCTTCACTTTGGATGAACCAAAACTACTCTTTGACGAATGAGTCGATCTCTTTCTGTCTTTGAACTACAAATCCAAGAGTGGGAATTTGACAAGGACCATAACTTACAATAGATGATAGATTAAATTGTTTTTAGAGTAACAGTGTTTGAAATCTAGTGAAAGATGCACCAATTCTTAGATCTATCTCTTGTCTGGCTATGACTGAATTTGATAAGTTTTCATCTGGATATTTCAATGTATCTAAAGCCTAAAATTATTTTTTAATATTATTAAATTTACTCTTCGAACATCAACATAAGTGACTGCTGAAAAATGAGCTCGATTCACTTGAATATTGGGATTGGCCTCTCGACATACTTCCATCACTTCAAATGCTATATTTTCACCTTCTCTATCGCAATCCAACCAAAGGATTAAGCGATTACAGATCGAGGCAAAGTTTTTGAGATTCAATTCTAAGTTTTCTAATTCCTATGTGATACTTACTTACACTTATCTGTTGATATATTGTTCTCTATTTCAGCTTCCTTTAAAATTATGATTGGATCCCACTTCTCCCAACTCTGGTACTTTTGGGGATACTTCAAACTCTTCAAGTGTCCAGTAACAGAGGTGATCCACATCTCCACTTCCACATCTTTTAATCTATAATCCAACTTGAATAGCTTATTAAATGGGGATTTGGTTTCTTCAATACGATGATCTTTACTAAGCACATTTGCAATGGATCTAGCCACAGATGGTTTCTCTGCTACATTAAGAACCTTAATTTTATCACTCTATATAAAATTAGTTGAACTAAATTACTTTGGTGCTTGTTTTAAAATTATTCATTTATTTAATGATTGACTAAGAGTTTCCACCAACCATAGAGAATGTAGGCAAGAAGAAAACCTTATCTTGGAAGGCATTTAATGATTTTCCACTGTTTGTTGAACAAAGTTCTTAATTTCCAAAACAAGGGAAATTGGGCAATTGTTATTGGATTGCACCATTGGTTGCCGTCTATGCTGCAAAGTACTCTAGACATAATATAATAGGCCATAACAAATTAAATCACTTTTCCAATCACATGATAGCGATTTTACAACCGTAAGATTCTGCATTGATGGAGATTGGCAAGAAATTACAGTTGATCATCATTTTCCATACAATGAAGAGAAACAGAAAGTAGCTTACAGTAAATTGGTTGATGGTGCTCTATGGGCTATGATCTTAGAGAAAGCCTGGGCCAAACTCTATGGGTCTTATTAATAAATATGTGCTGGGTTCAACAGGTATCATTTCTAAAATATCTTAATTTTAGAACTACCTTTAAAGTGTTGACTGGAGCACCAACCAATAAGTTTCGAACCAGGGATCCTAATTTTAAAGAGATTATTTATGAAATTGGAGCATTACATTTTCCAGTTGGTGCAAACAGTAAAAAATAATAGATAGATAATGTTTTCGCAACGAATCATGCTTACTCAATCCTTAAGATTGATGAGGATTAAATCATTGTCAGAAATCCTTGGGGAATAAAGAACAGAGATTAACATACACTGACTTTTGAGGAATTTAAATTAAGATTTGCGAGCATTGAGTGTTGTTATCATTTTGATGGATATCAATATCAAAGTGAGAAAGTTACTTCCGATGTTTTGGAACCTGTTTACTTTGAGATAGAAATTAAAGCACCAGGAAACTATTTTTTTACGGTCAACTAAAAAAATAAACGATGGTTTCGTAATAAACCACATCTAAAATATGTTATATCACCTTGTTAAATTTAAATCATATATGGAGACACTATTCTGAATTAGTAGCAGCATCAATCTAATAAAGAAGTATGGATCAATTGGAATTTTAAAAGGCCATGCAAGATCTACATCATCTGTCAAATTGAATGGCAAAATATAGTTGTCAATGAATTCATCTTCAATACCTATGGTCCAGATTTCAATCAGAAAAGGGTTCAGGAAATCATTAAAAGTAATGAAGATATCAACGACTTGGGATATATACAATTCTTATAGAGAGACTCAGAGAAAGAGTAGGAAGAGGAAGAAAAGTCAAACTAAATTCAACAAGTGGAAATTCAATAACAAGAAAATGAATAAGTAATTTCACCTCCACCCCAATAGAAAGAACGTAAAAGTTGTGGATAATGTACAATTTATTGATAAATATAATTTTATTATTAAAATGTCAGTTATGAGTTAGAATAATGATCCCTCCATGAAATAGAGAGACAATAATCGTCAACAAATCACATCTCTAAGTAAGCAATTGCATTCATACTCTAGATCAATTATCAAATATGTACGGTAAGTCTAAGCCTGGTGAATTGGCACAATCACTTGTTTATGGTGATAAACCCAAAAAGGAAAACAACCGTCCCTCTAAATAAATGTAAACCACTGTTTCTGAAAAACCTAACCAATGGCAAACTAGAACAGTAGCTGTGTCTCCTTCTAAATTCACAGTTCTCGCCCAATAACTTTATAATCACATCCCAGACACATTGGAAGCCCAGAAATCTCAAAGAGCCTTCCATATTAAAGATTAGAAATTGTTATTGTCTCCTGAAAGATTACATTCCCTACCCAATTAAAATGGAGACAAGACTCCTGAAGTCTGCAATAGACTCCTTGAGTATAAAACCTTTGTGAGTGACAAGAAACAAACACTCAAAGACCAATTGGATGCCGAATACTTGAGTCAATGCAGCTTTCAACCATAAATAGATGAGAAAAGTAGAAAAATGGCCATAAAAGCTACAAATCAAGAAGTTCGATCTGCAGATGAATTTCATGAATAATAAATGAGACATCTACAAAAGGTCAATGAAAAGAGAGAAATACTCTAAAAATAATAAGAGGAAGATGAAAAGGCAGAGTTGTCTAGTCCAAAATTAACTGTTAAAACTTAGAAATTAACATTGAAATATTGCGAATAGCCTCTTGTTGAAAGATTACATGAAGTCAAGTCTAAGACCTAAACATTACCAGATTCTACTTTAGGTCACTCATTCAAACCCTAGATATCCAAGAAATCCAAGGAAATCAAAAGAGAAGAATCAGTCTAAGATTTCTTATACAATGATGCTAAAACTAGGTTAGAATAAAAGAAATAAACTGAAACTATGGTTCCATAATCAGTCATATCACCTACTGACAAGAGTCAATCTTGGTTTGTACAGAGATTCATTAAAGAATTCTATTATTAATTGAGTGGATTGGATAGAGTTCAAGAGACAAAGGATTATTCAAAGATTTATTAAGATGACTTTTAAAAAATATTAGAAGGACTAGGTTTTGGATAATGTGATATGTTGTGGAATGAATTGAATAATGGATTTTACGTATTATCAAGAAACTTGTTGGTTATCCTATTGGCCATCCAAGCAGTGCCACAACACTTAATAGAAATACCCTTGTATAAACCTAAGGTGGAAGAGAACATTTAGGTTAAGTCTAAATATTAATGTGATGAGAATGGAAATCTAATATTGAGTGTTTGCGATTGTTAAGAATTACACAAGATGTTTTATAAACTATATTTGAATACTAAGTAACAGAATGGAAATGGAGTTAGAAGAAGAATGGCTCGTTCTCCATAACCTGAGATCAGATGCGGATCACCCAAGATATCAGATAGAACTAAACAATTGGCTGAAGCTAAAAGACAAGATTCATCATTGTTTGAATGGTTCACTTAATAAGAGGAGAAGAAGAAGCAGGGTTTGGAAGAGTTGAAGAAACAAGTAGAGGAGGAACGAATGAAGGAATGTAAATCCATCACGAGAGAAATTACAATAGATTTACATCAATTAGCAAAGCCTCTCTAAAAGCAGGAGGATAGAACCACTGTGGATGTGGAATTCGATAACCAATAATAGCATTGCACATTCCAACCGCAAATTAGTAAACCAGCATAAAAGACTTAAGCAAGTAATTATGCTGTGTAAGAGATGGAAAAATAGGCAGCCAGAATGAAAGAAGCTAGATTGAGATAGAAGACTCTGGCCAATTTAAAGAATAAGGGAACTACTACAAATAATACTATTAGGAGAAAGGAGAAGTGTATCACTGAAAATGAACTCAACAATGAACCTAAATAAAAGAAGAATAAGAGTAGACCAATTAGTGACAAGAGCTCTCCCATGTTGTATGTGGATGTTAAGATCGAGGATGGTAAAAGTGCTAGAATTGTAGTGTTCGAAGGGGATACTTCAGTCAGTTTGGCCAATAAGTTTGCTAAAGAACATAGTAATAATATTTATTAAACATTAATTAGAATTGGATGAGAATATGAAGGAGAAACTTAAGGACTTGTTGGATTAATAGATTAATTCTTATTTGATGAAGATTGAAGAAGAGTAAGAGTAGGAAGATGACTGATATATATATATATACTAAACATATAAATAATATATTTTAAAATGTATGTCAAATTTTTGACATAGTGACAAGTTCACAATTAAATAACATCGGAATTAAATATTTTTACAGCAATGTTTAATGAAGAATTAGGTGTCATTGATTACGAAGTGGAAAGTGATGATTCAATTTAATTGATAGAAAATCCATAGGATGTTGTCATTCCAACTTCAATATAAGATTAAAAATAAATAACCTAATAATAAATAGTGCAATAACCATAACCATAATAATAAGCAGAATAAACGAACTAAGATAACACAGAAGATATTGAAAGGTAATAACTAGAAGAAGAATAAATGTTGCGTAGACCTTATGCATTAAGATGGAAGAAGAAATCAATTAAGAAATTAGAAAAAATCACTTCTAAAATGACTGATTAAGATTACGAGGAAATTAAAGATGTTTTAACTAAAAAGATAGCAATGTCTGATAATAAAATCATTAATAATAATAATAATAATAATAACAATAATAATAACAATAATGATGTGATCATTTCTGGTTCGATTCTAAAGAATCCATAAACAACACTAAATCAAGTGCAGAAATAGAAATAATTTTAAGTCCTAGTAGAACATTTTGCAAATAAACCTGACTTTCTAGAAGCTATTATTGCTCAAGATTTAGAATAAGAAAATGCAAATTAAGATGGAGGCATTCTTAAAAAACCAATGATTGTACCTCCAAAGGCAGGATTGAAGAAATAATAAGGCAAAAAAAAAGCAAATGTCACCTTTGAAGATCAATCACAACCACCAAATGGAGGCATTCAATTTATTAAAACAAGTGTTCTACCATAAAGATAACCTCCTCCTCCACCATAACCACAATAATAAATTCAAAATATACTGTCCAAATTCTAAGAAATTAGGGAAAAATCAGTTGCTCCAACTTAATCCTAATAAACAACTGCAATCTAAGAAGTGTCTGATGTGCCTTTAGGAACAGGAGCTTGGTATCCAAATAAATAAGATAGAAAGAGTCAACCTTTTATACCACCTCATGCTGGCTCAAATCCTAAAATACTGCCGACAATTAGTTCAGTTCAGATGATCTCTCCATCTTAGGCTGCTTAATAGTCTTTAAATCATAAATTTCTAGGAATGAATCAAAATCAATCCAGACTCAGCAATAGTCCTGCCAGAGTAAGAGATATGATCACATAATAATATACATCTTCATATTAAGTTGATAGACCTCCCATCATGCCGAGCAGACAATAGCCTATATTTTAATAATAGATATTGGAAAAGAACATCACTTATGAACTGAATCAAGTTAAGAAAAATAAGGAACAATTAAGCAGCCATTAACAATCTTAATTGAGAGAGTCTTAAATTAAACTATAAGCTAAGTTATAAGAAAGTGTTAAGAGACAAAGTGTTGCTTAGCCAACTATAGAGGAAAATGATTCTGATTTTTTGGATGAAGTCATGGATAGTCAGGCTTTCATCGATTTCAAGAGAGCTGGCAATTTGATTTGTGGATCTTAGTAATCAATACAATAGTAATATTGGCAAGAAATTAATTTTAATACCGACATTCCTAAAGATTATTATATGAATGAAAAGTTTAGGGTTGATGTGGGAGAAGACATTGAAACCTGTGATCCTTATGAATTGTTTAAATTGTATTTTGATTAAAGCATTTTCAAGTACATCTGCCAAATATCAAACAAACGCTAATGCATTAGAATTGATGAAGATATTTTGGAGTCATTTATCACAGCACTTATCTACATTTTCTATATTTAATTGTTGGGTATGAGAGAAATCAAAAGAGTTAGATTTGATCACATACTAGATTATGTGACATTTGGCCATATTTGTAAGGAAATTCGGATTGATGAATTAGAGGATTATTCCTTCATTTTTGAAAAGATAAGTAAGAATTTCAAAAACAATTACCAACCGGAGGAATTCTTAACTCTCGACTCACCTATCTTTTATCAGAATCATAGTGTGGAAGGTCTCATCTCTCTTTCTGATGGAATGAAAGGGTATGTGTTAGACTTCATCTATGGAATCAAAGATTAAAAAATCCTTTAAAGCCTATAAAAATATTAAGGCAAACATCATAAACTGTATTTAGGTCCTGATGTTTCATCTTTGAGTCTGATATCTCAATTGAAAAAGAAATAGTTTGGTTCATTGGCAAAGTTAGTCGACAAACAGGTATATACTTAATTATATTTAGACCCAATTGACTTAAGAGTAGACTTAAGAGGTGAAATAAAATGCTTAAAAAGGTAAAAGCACTTAATTCTTATCATCTGACAATCAGACAATTATGCTTATTTATGCAGAAAGACAATAGCATTTATAATAAGTTGAGGGATTCGTATCCTCATTTGCTGATTTCACAAGACTCAAACCTCAAGATACTAAGATTAAGAGTGATGTCAACAAACCCATCATCCTATATCTTTATGATAAAATAAAGACTTAATATGATAAACGAGGAAAGACTTATCAATATTCATAAATACCTCATCAAGATGCAAATCAGCATTTGGAAATTCTAGTTTAATTAGTCTATTCAAGTATTTACAATGCTAACATTTTAAATAAATCTAAAAATTAATCAACTACAATGGCCCCAGAAAAAGCAAAATAAATGTATCTTGAATTTGTGAAATAATTGCTACACTCTCTCTATGTGCGAAGCTTTAAACGCAGAGGTATTAACTAATTTCCATAGAATCACACTCTGGAATCTGGTGACACTGGAACATTTAGTTGTATAGAATGTGGAGAATCTAGTTAAACTATTTGTAGAGAATGTTCAAATCATTTCTAAATGTTGATTCCTGTTTGCAGAAGTAAGAATGAGCAATGCTTGAAATCACATATAGAAATGCTAGTAAATCAACCAAAAATAACAAATCCAAATAGAAAACTTACAAATAAGCAAGCCATAGTCAAATTTGAATTCTATCGTTCTCAAATTGAGGCTTCAAGGGATGCCAATGCCAAATCTGCTTTGCCAGTTATAGATGACACTTTACAATAATTGGACAGTTTGGATCCTGATGAAGAGTTATCAATTGGAATCCAAACTTTATTGGTTTCTTTGTCAGATTTGATACAAAAAATGTTCCAATAACCTAACATACTAGTTCCATAATAGAAAGCTTAACAAAACAGATAAGAGATCTATTCTTTGAGTCAAGTGGATCCGCCAATTAAATCAGCATAACAACTATCGAAATCTATTTCTTAGGTTTATAACTATTAATAGGATGCTGTTCAAAGTTCTTAGGTTGTCCCTCAATTAATAAAAACTAAAATTGGAGAATAAAAGAGCATTGAACCTGCAATCCAGAAATTGTAAGCTAGAGTGGCCAAGATTAATAAATGATACATATATAATAATATTATTTTTATTAATTATCAGCATTTATTTATAACTTAGAATGGTTATACAAATGAAACAATATTGCTATAAGATGAAACATTGACTATTTAATATATAAAATATTACTAAAAACTGAAAGTCATTTCTTATTTGTGGTTTATAAATATATATAGATATATTAGATATGATCTCGTCACTTCTCTATAATCATTCAGTAATTTTCAATTCTTAGTTTAATTGGATAAATGGAAAATATATTGTATGATTGTTATGGTTATGTAACAGTATTTTTATAAATTTAGGTTATAATTATTATATGCTAAATAAAGCATTAACTTATTGTCTTTAGGATGATGATCCAATCAGAATTTCTGAATTAATTGGTGTTCGAGAATATCAAAAATAACCAAAACTAATTCAGAACGCCTTTGTGACCTCTTCAGATTTGAAATAGATGATACATAACCAAAAGAGAGAGAACAGTGTTCAATCACATAGAAAAATTTAACATTTTGATGCTGACTTAAAACCAATCAATAGAACATTCGATTTTAGATTACCATTGAACCTTAATCCTTGCCGAAAATACATGAATGTGAAATATGTTCCAGAACCTACAAAACCTAGTCAACCAAAACTTTACTTTGGAATCAAGCATTAATAATTTAAAGTAAAAATATACTTATAATGAATTTTAGATAAAAATCAAAATGCAAGGTAAACGATTGGAGGACATGTTCTGAATATTAAACTTTGACTAATTAATTTATTAATTTTTTATTTGCTCATGAATTTTAACAGATAGGAATTACTTAATTTGTAAAATAGAATATTTAATCGTCCCAAGAGGTTGAATTCTGTTTATGTAGCACCAACCTTGGATGATATTGGAATCTTAGCAGAATTGCCAAACAATAAAGTCTCAAATTTAGGATTCAAGTAACAAAGTGCATTAAGAACTTAACTCAAAAAATATCGAAATTTATTTCTATATGACAAGAAGCTCTTTAGAAACAGAAGAGAATCCAGAGACTTCAAAGAAAATGCAGAAAATAAGGGATCAATTCACCATATCAATAGTTCTAAGCAATCCTAATTGCCTCTTTGGGAAGATGATATGAAAATCACCAAATTAAGCATTATGAAATCTGAAATATTACGAAGCAAGATTCCAGACATCCCAAAACATATTAATAATACTCAATCCAATTGTCCTAGGAGATTATCTCACATCAACCCAGAACCAATCTAATACAAAAACTTAGTAGTTTTACCCTCTATTAGAGGCTGGGACAACAACAACCAAAACTCTTAGAGATCAAACTGAACTATTACTATTTATTAATAAATTTATGTAAAATAATATCACATTATCTGTGGACTATAAAATCCCTATTCCTATTTAACATGACAAATAGCGTTTACTAATCACTTTATTGACAAATGAAGAGATCATAGTCCAAGTTTATTAGTCAATTGATGAAGAACGAGCAAAATTCAATTCCTAATTTACTATAATCAATCTAAAATTAAATCAAACTAATTAATATCAGTATCTCTCTCTTATATTAGATCGATAGATTTAAAGATGAAGTCTTTCAAATTAATATAATTGATGAACAATACCTATCCTTTTTAGCGTATGAAAAAGATAATTTAATGTTCCTCAATTATAGAAATGGAGAATTTAGCAATAAATACAAAGGTTGTTTATATTAACTGCTTTTTCATCCTTAAGTGGATCTGTCAATTAAAGAATACAGAGATTTATATTTTAATCAAGCCCTTACATATAGTATCAACAAAAATTCTGTGATTGCTCTAGTTTGTGATTTTCGAGTAACCAATAAGAAAGAAGTGCTAGTGACAATTTTAAAGAATAGCTAAATTCTACAAGTTTATAGCTTTTTTAGAGAAAATGGAAGACTTGGTAAAATGTTGCTTTTTTGTGTAATTAATCCATTCATTTTAGTTAGACTAAAACTTTATAATTGCTTAATCAATAGTAGAGGCATAATAATTAAATTTTATCATTTTGAATGAGGAGGGCTTTAAAGAACATTCTGTAAAATTAACAATAAGTGAAGATACAAGCATTGTAAAAATATTCTATAGAAAAGATAATGTAATATATTATATTGGATATTTTATAGATTATTTTTTTATTGAATGAAAACAATTTTGGACACCCTTGGGTTGTAATTGTGGATTCAAATACTCTCCTACTGAAAAAGTGCATAGAATTAACATTAAAGATTGGTGAGAACTAATTTGCAGTGATATTAGATGTAAAAATACAATTATAGTCTTAGGCATTTTTATTGAATTGTCAATAATTATTTATATACTATGAAATGAACATTGCAGGAATGTACAATGAATAGTTTTTATAAGCAGTTGATTTTACAGAAGGCTTTTAGAAATTCATAATTAAAGATTATATTCAATATCCTGAAACATCAGTTGCTAATATAGTGGCATCGGATTGTGGGTTTGTGACTGTTCCCAGAGCTGTGGAAATAGGCACAATTTAAGATAATTATTTAGAATTTGATGTCTCTCCCATATCCATCTAAAAAGGGGATACTATAGAACAAAAGATCAAAAAATTAAATTAGGAATCACAATTAGTTTATTACAATAGATTACCCAATATACTGTGTTATGCATACCATTTTATGGCAAAGAGAGGACTATTTACATATTAGAGTGATAATGATTTTTAGTATATTGCAGGAGAGATTATAAAGAAAATGAAATCCAAAAAAACAAGCAATCAAATTTAAATAGAATGATCTTAAAATTTGTGATAATGGAAAGAATGATAATAATTAATATAATTTATATTGTGGCTCAATAGTCTTCTTGTAAAAATCCAGCATCTCTTTTGGGGAATGAATTGCATGAATCAACATGAATTTCACTAAGTTGAACATAAATATGTACAATCCATTTCTGCAATTCCATACATCATGTAATTTTTCATCTTGAATGCACCAGTGTTTCTAGCAACATTATGATTTATGTAATCCTGCACAAACATGACCATCCTATTTTTTGCAATCCTTGTGACATGAATCATTCTCTGCAGTTGATCTCACCCATTTCTTATCATTGCTTGTGATAGGAGGAGCCATTGTTGCTGATATTATACCAATCAATAGAAGAACCAATAATAATCTCATTTCCGTTTTTATATTAAATTATTAATTCAATTTATTATATAAAATAGAAAAGAAATTCATTCAATGCTTTTTCTTTCAATTTTCATTTTGTAATAAAGTTAATTATTTATAATAATATACAATCATTAAAAATATAATAGATAATATTCTAAAATTGCAAAAGGAGAAATATTGTACATCCCAATTATATTCCTTCAGAATTCAATAGATTTTTACTTTAAATAAATAAATCAGAAATGTAAAATAAGGTAATTAAATTTGAAAATGGAATCTAAGCAAATTGATTGGTTTAAACTTTCTGATTTAAATCACTTGATATGTAATAAAGGTTATAGATTTGCCAAATATCGCGATTTGGTAACTTCATTAGAGAAATATATTTCTTTTGAATCACCAGAGGAATACGAAGAAAAAATGTTCCCCTTGTTTCAAAATGAAAATTATTAGGGCTTACAAAAGGAAATGGCAATTCATAAAAAAATTTTTTTAACATCATCTTCTTATCCACTAAAATTTAGTGTTATGATTGATGAAGATTAACAACCCAATTTCCTTTCAGGTATTAGGCTACAAGTAGTGAAACAAATAAAGGAGCAGAAAAATAAGATCAATTCATGGAAGTTTTAAAGGTATGGACAATATTTAACTTTTAAAAAATCTACAACATTTATAGGCGGTATATTCATTAAGCAAAATAAGGAATAAATTTACTAAACATTATGTCTACATATAAAAAAGGATAAGCAAGAATTCATAATATTACCATACACGAGAGATGTTATAAACAACTTCGGGTATATATAATTGAATGGAAGGGACAATATTATAAATTTAAAAAGAAAATAATTTATAATCAATTTTATTCCATTAAGTTCTCCAAAAGTGTACTTGAATGAAGTTAGAACAATATTTAGACTTTATAGTTGCAGTTTTCATTAACTTATATTAAGACCTTCAACAAAAAATAACGAATAAAAATTGACTGCATTTGGAAAAAATGCAAAGTAGATTTTTTAAAGGGCAAAGCAAAATAGCAACTTTACAAGACATTTTGATAAATCGTAGTTAGAAGCTATAGGAAGTGCTATGGATTTTGAATAAAAAGTAATTTATTATCAGAATAATAGTTTACATTAATTGAAGGTCCTCCAGGAACAGGAAAAACCTAAACCATTTTAGGTATCTTATCAATTTTCTAGAGTTTATTAAAAGAATCTAGGAATGAGGACAAGAAGGATGTAATTTTAATATTAGGAAAATCCAACGGAATAGTAAATGATTTGGTGAGGAAAATTAATAAAAGTATAGAAACACAAAATTCTATAATCTATTGCTCGGAGGAATAACCTTAATCTCTTAAGGTACTTCGATATGGTAGACCAGATTTATGTGAAAATGATATAGCCAGATATAGTGTAGAGATTCGTTCCTAATAGAAATTCTTTTCATAATTTAAAGTTGAAGTTACTAAAATATTTTAACTACATATCACATCCGATATAAGTTAAGAATTAAAGAACGAGTAAATTTAAGACTTTTCATCTTTTTTGATGGAAATAGATGAATAAAACAACATTTATACAAATGAACCACCTTAAATAAGTATAGTTTAGCTCATGAAATATATTGAGTATCTAAATTTTAGAATTAAAAACAGTGTATTAATATTAAAGGCTTTTGGACATGTTTTTAAGGATTTGCATAAATTGTTGAAATCTAAACTAAGCATATATTTAGAAATACAAGAAGAGATTTTTAAATTTGTATATATTAATTATTAATAATAGCGTCATATTATAGCATCTACATTAAATAGTTGTAACCATAATAAATTGCAAAATGAGTTGTAGAATGTAAATTTGAGAATGTGCATAATTGATGAGGCTCCAACAGCTTTAGAACCATCATAGTTGATTCCATTTATAGAATATAACAATATAGAGAAAATAGTCCTAGTTGGAGATACTAAATAATTGAGCCCTATTGTCATAGCAAAAGAATCTGAAAGTAATCATTTAAATCGTTCCTTATTTGAAAGAATGTTAAATTGCATTTAGTCTAAAAAATTGACAGAATAATATCGATAAATGCCAAACCTAGCAGAAATTACATCTAAAATTTTTTATTCGAATTCTCTTAAGAAAAGTAAAATCTAAATGTAGATTCCTACTTATATTGAAGCAAGAATAAGTCCTAATAAAAACAGTTTTTTTTTCAACACACCTTATAATACAGAAGAAATCAAGGATTCTAGTTTTAGAAATGTCCTAGAGTGCGAGGCAATAATTTAATTAGTAAAATATATTTTGAGTGTGGAAATCAAATCGAAAAAGAATAAAATAATATCAATTATAAGTCCTTACTAAATGTAAAAAGAACTATTGAGATTGAGATTAAAATAATAGTATCTGCTCAATTATGTAGAAGTAGATACAGTAGATTCCTTTTAAGGGAAAGAGAATGAAATTGTTATTCTATCTCTAGTACGTTCAAAAGAGTAGATTGGATTTTTATATGATAAGAGAAGAGCAAACGTGGCATTATCGAGAGCTAAATACTGTTAATATGTTTTTGGATCTGAAAGCACTTTTATTTAATAAGGGAATAAAAGCTTTTGGAGATAAATAATATAATTATATTAAGATTAATCTCGAATTATTGACTATGATGAGGAGAGTTTGAGGGATCCGAATTTCTTCCAGTACAAATTGAATGGATGATAATCTATTTTCAATTAAATTATAATACAAATATGATTCTATTCGAATTCATTATTAATTAAAATAATTATAACACAAACATCAATTATTAAATGGGAACTTGCGGTGGTATATGCGGATAGAGTAATCCTGAAAATACAATTGTTAAAATATAATAAGTTAATATGGGTGATGTTGACAATTAAATTGAAATGGGATTATAAATGGGAGATGAAGGTGTTCCAATTACACATTAATAAAGAGTTGAAGAAACAGTGAATTAACCCAACCCAAACAATTAAAATTAAGTATATGAGGCATAAAAGAGACTTTCTTTCAAATTTGATGAAATTAAAACTTAAATATTATAGGAGTCAGTACTCGATAAATGTGAGCCTGTAACATTGGAATCCGGAGCCATTTATACTGGGTAATGGTAAAATGAGTAAAGACACGGTTGGGGAAAGCAAGTTTGGCCAGATTAATCAGTTTATGAAGGAGAATGGGTAAATGATAAGGCTTGTGGAAAAGGGAAATTGATACATGCTGATGGAGATGTGTATGAAGGTGAATGGGTTAATGATAAAGCCAATGGATTTGGTAGATATTATCATAGTAATGGAGCAACGTATGAGGGGGAGTGGAAGGATGACAAATAACACGGTTATGGAGAAGAAAAATGGCCAGATGGTTCAAAATATAAGGGATAATATGAAGATGGAAAGAAACATGGTTAAGGTTTGTTATAATTTGTGGATGGATCATTTTATAATGGAGAATTCAATTAGAATGATATACATGGAAAAGGTAGTGTATTTTAGTGAATATAAGGTCGATATGTTTGGGCAGATAAAAGAGAATATGAAGGAGAATGGAATAGCAACAAAATGCATGGAGTGGGAGTAACCAAATGGCCAGATGGAAAAATATACGATGGAGAGTAATTTATTGGAGATAATTGTTTCTAGATATGTCGATGACAAAAAAGATGGTTTTGGTACATTCATTTGGCCAGATGGGAGAAAGTACGTTGGATAATGGGTGGATGGCAAACAACATGGGAGAGGAATCTTTACTAAAGTAAGTGGAGAAAGTCGTCAAGGCGAATGGATTGATGGAAAAAGAATCCGATGGATGGAACTGGAGGAACAATAAACCAATTGAAAATTCTCTCAAATACATTATAAGCTTATTTGCATTAAACTTATATTTATACTAGAATTATAATAAGAAAAATATGTCTAAGGAAAATTATAATCCATCAATTTAGGCTGAATAAATTGATATAATTAGAAAAAAACCTAGTCTCAATTGTCAGCCAGAATAGAATTACTAAAATGATCAGTATTTCTTATTTTTATTAAATAACTTCTCATTTAGAAATGAATTATAGAATATGAAAGCATGCAATTAAGAACCTATTTTTTTTGAAGTCCCTAAAGTGGAATAGAAACTTAGTTTATATGATATCATAGTAGTAAAATAAATAGAATCCAAACAATTAGGCAAATTGTATACACTATATTTATCAGTTAGAATTCATGCATCTCATTAATTAGGAGGTGTATTTTTATTTATTGTAAATGCAGTTAAAATACTTGGCTTAAATAAATTCACTGTTGTTTCATTTACTATAGCCATCTTGATCATTATATCGTAACAAATAAATATTTTACAATGAGTTCTCTACTTTGGATTTTTAGTGTTGCCATCGGAACGATTGGTATCAAAAGACAAAAGTATAATTCCCTAATCTTTTATTTTTTGGGAATAACTGTATCATTTTTCATTGAATTTTCAAGTACTATTGTTATTTTAGCAACAAATCATATTGCCGATCATTAATTAGGGATCTATAATAAAAATGTTGTAATAAGGTTAAAGTAACAAATATCTCATAGAATAATCATATTCATGACACTTGAGTTTATGGTAGTTCTCTATTAGCTCTTGATGCTTAGATCTGTGGGTCAAATCAGACAATTATTTATTGACATTGAAAGATTATAAACGGAGAATCAAAGTAATAATGATATCGAAATCTAAAAAATGTTATGATAATTATTCCCATTCTTTTATTTTCGACCCAATTTTATCAATATTCATTCTATTTTCCTTATACATCATTTTTAATATTAATTTATAGTTTTAATTTATGGGTAAAAAAATTAAAAAGGGAAAGGAAGGACCAGTCAAAGAATATGTATCCAGAACCAAAGCTCTCAAAAAACTCTAAGTCAATCTCAAGGATTTCAGAAGACTTTGCATCTTAAAAGGAATTTACCCAAGAGAACCACCTTAGAAATTGAGAAAATAACACAAAACTTATTACCATAACAAGGATATTGCTTTCCTTAAAAATGAGTCTATACTTGATACTTTCAGACAAAGACAGGCTCATTTAAAAAAAATAAGAAAAGCATTAACTAGAGGTGACAAATTAAAGGCCGGAAGATTACGAAGAAATTAACCAAAAGACAAGTTGGATCACTTGGTCAAAGAAAGATATCCAACCTTTATAGATGCATTGAATGATCTTGATGATCCATTATGCTTAGTGAGTCTATTTGCTTCATTTCCTACACACAAGGAACTTCACATTCCTAACACCTTAATAAGAAGCTGCTAAAAATTGATCAACCAATTCTTATTATATGTATCAGCCAATAATTGCTTGAGAAAAGTAAGAGTTTTCACCTTATACTTTAGGTTTTCCTCTCTATTAAGGGTATCTATTATCAAGCTGTAGTCTAAGGAGCCACTATTACTTGGATTATGCCATATCCAATTCAAGCTTCTTTGCCATTAGATGTAGACTATAAAATTATGATGACATTCCTTGAATTCTATCAAGTTTTGATGAGGTTTGTCAACTTTAAACTTCTAGGTTAAGAAATTGAAATTACTGACTTCAGCGAAGAAGTTAAAAAATTGAAATCACTCTCATAAAACAATCAGTATTTTTTATTTGTTAACATAAGGATTGAAATTGATGAAGCATTTAAAGAAGATCCAACAATCTAATAGATGGATTAATAATAATAAGAAACCAAAAAATATTCCGAACTATTCAAAGGCTTAACATTTTTCCTTTATCCAGAAGTTCCTAAGGCATCCTTAGAATTTGTAATATTGAGTTTTGGAGGAGAAGTGATGTGGGAGAATGATAATAAAAATTCATAATTAACTGACCCTAAGATTACTCATATAATTACTGAAAGACAAATTTAAAAGAATAAAAAGAGAGAATACATATAACCATAATGGGTCTATGATTCAATTAACTAATTAAAATTATTGAGTGTAGCTGATTATGCTCCAGAATCAGTAATACTTATTAATATTATTTTAGACTCTCCCTCCTCATTTAAGTCCATTTGAATAATTAAACTTAGAAGAAGTCCAATCAGAGAGTGAAGAAGAAGATGGACAATAGAAGGAACACAAGCCTTATTAGAATAACAAAAAACAAAAGGAAAGATAGGCTAAATAATAAGAAAAAGAGACCAAGAAGTTAGCTGAAACTATGTTGAGCAGAAAGAATAAGAGATTGTATGATATGATTAAGAGAAAAGAAGACGAAGAGAAATAAAAGAAAAATAAATTATAAGAAAAGAAGAAAATGATACAAAGTAAATAATAATGAATTATAAATATTTGATGTTTATAAAATTACAAATTTTAATTTATATCTTATCATAGATATTCATTTAATACAATCTACTATCACAATATTTTTCTCTTATTTTAGTGAAACTTCAAGAGTACCTCTAATTTTCGCAGTATGTTCAATATAAGAAAGCTAATTAATCATTTAGTTATGTAATTTAAACCACAATAATAGCAACATTATTATAGAATGAATTTCGTTGTGCTGTCCAATAGAATTATCTAAATTATAAGAAGAAATAAAATTGAAAAATCTCTTCATTAAATCTTAACACCAAATCCAAATCCTATACTTTTTTGTATAGATTAATCTTAATTTTAATCTATGAGCAAGTATACAAAAAGTGTCTGCTTTTAGTTTCAATTTATAATAATGAAGATAAATTCTTTCGTTACCGAAAACTAACTTATTGTAATTTTTGATATTAAAATAATCTTTAAAACATTTCTTAATTTAGCTTTATGTTAATTGAACTTCACTAAAATCTCAATAATTATTTCTATAATGCATTTGTCAAAGTAACAAATATATATATTTCTAATTATTAATTTATCAACAATATTTTTAAAAACCTCTTTTATAGAGGTTTAAGCAAAAGAACACAATATTTTAGATAGGTGAACTTTGATAAGTTAATCGTATTCACATAGATAAAAATTGGATTCCAATTAAAGAATTAACATCAAAGATTATTTGAACTTATACTTATAAGCATATATTTGAAGAAATGATGCTTGTTAAGCAGAATCAGGGTTAATTATAAGTTTAATTATTTAACCAATCTCAGTTGCAGAGCATGGTTAATTTTCCTCAATTTTAAGCTTATGACAGAAATTATAAAGTTAGCATGGTTAATCATAAATATGAAGTAGATTCCTGCATGAGTAACCAGATATATTTAGATAGTTCTTAAAGAATAGGATTTCTTATGTCTTCTGATTGAAAATATCAATTATGATATGGATAGAGTAATTGAATTTCAGGATATTATGAGATTGTGTATAATAGGAACCAGTGGTTAATTCAAGCAAAAAGCATCTTAATATCCAGATCCTGCTCGATTGGAATCTATTGCTCTATTTCATAATGAGTAATAATGGAATAATAGATACCAAGTGTTTCGTATGCTTTAAATAAACATGATAATAATAGTGGCCCTTATTCTTTTGAAGTTTAATATTTTAGCTGATTATATATGTTGAGTTCAGGATATTTTATATAATTATTTTAAATATAAATGTTATCAGAAGATAATTGTCATCTCTTTGATTAGCATAGGCAATCTATGAAAACTCACTTATTTGGACCTGAGAGAAGTTTAAACAAAGTAGTAGCTAAGTAATTGGAGGATGATTTTAAGAAAAAGTAGTCGGTTTCTTTTAAGGATGAAGATGATATCTTCATCGTTGAAAATTGGAAGGAGTATAACGTAGATGTGAGTAGTTCAAATTTCCTTTAGAAATAAAAACAGAAATCTAATTCTTAATGTTTCAATATTTGCACTACTTTTTGATTTTATTTTTATATACTATAATAATTCATTTTTAATTAGAATTTAATAGTGTTATTTATCAAATTATAGTTTAAATATTTTTTGGAACAAAGAATTCTTAACATTAATTAATTTATACAAACAAGAAAAACAATAGTTAAAAATGCCAAACACTTCAATAAATGGTATTGCTCACTAAAAAAAATCAGTTTAATTCAGCGAATAACCAACCGTTCACATTGTTGAAAATTGGAAGGAATTCAATTATACTCCTAAGGAGATCAAAAATAAAAATCGATAAATGAAAGTAGAAAAGATAGTTATCAGAACCGATTTGGAAAATTATATGATAGACAAATACAATAAAGTTAAATCTGCACTAAAAGAATTGGCTAATTCATGCTCATTTATATGAGAATTTTTGAGTTTTTATATGTGTAATGTTGTACTATTTTTATAATAATTTAAAAAAATAATTCTTCAGTTCTGAAAACTTTTTGAAAATTTTTATGAAGTTGTATTAAGTTATTGGCAAGATTAACGCGTCATAAAGTCTTATATAGCTTAACTTATAGATCCCGTTACTTTTGGGGGCACAAATAGCAAAGGCTCTTGTTGATGGTATATTTTAGTATTACTGTCCATGATATCAGAGCATACCATTTTGAGTGGAGGGTTGTCATAATTGAATGTTGATGTATTTTTATGATGAGTAGTCGGATATTACAAGTCTGCCTTATTCTATTTAATGCTACTGTTAATTAATTAAATTTCCTTGATCAAGTCAGGATTGTGGAATATTTTAGCTTAAGGTTTACTTTAATTATTGACTATTGCCTGTTGTCTACTACAAAGCATCATGTATTGCTAATTATAAACAAAATAGAAAATAGCATTTTTATTATTAAATTGCTTTGAGGGGTTCATATAAATTTAACAGTCTAATTTGTATTTTTGACTAAAATTAAAGATGGGAATGTATGTTCTTGAGTATATCAATTCTATTTAGAGTTCTCCATAGACATTCTCTATAAATGTTTAGTCGTAATGACTCAAAGTATTTGATGGAATTTCAACTAATTCTGAGTCAAACGATATTGGATTAAATTGAATATTATCTGAACCAAAATTCAATTAAATCGAGTGAGATTTCATCTGTGTTAGTATTGTTTTGCAACTTAAATAATTGAAGCTGATCACTTTATTTTATAGGAGTGGTAAGTCAAATATTCTAGGAGTTAACTATGATATCGGCTTCATGATAGTGAAATAACCATCTTCAGAATATGTGGCGATCATAAATTGTAACTAAATTTTTTTGTCCTCTTAATATGAATCTGAAATCATATATGCAAAGGATAGTTTAAGTTGCTTGATTTGTGATTTGATTAATGGTTTTATAGATTTGTATATGATATCAGTTGGTATATAGGAGCATATATACTTTAACTATGAATTAAGTATGGAGACTTCTTACTATAATTCATTGTTTGAATAATGGGGTTAAGTGAATAACAAATGATTTTCTCTTATCTAAGTTTGGAATTGTGTAAAGAAATCACTGTCTAGTTAAGCAAAAAATGCAGGGGAATCTGTCTTATTGAATTCATTGAATGATTGATTCTCAGGCATTTCTGAGAATTACATTTCTTATGATAGAATAGGGGAATAATACTTTCACAATCGCATATGATAAGGGGATATGAAAAGACTTTTAGTAATCGTAAAAATTAGTTCACTTTTTATTTGCCATCAATTGTTAAATTCATAACTAAATAATATGAGTGAGTATGAATAATTATTATAAATTTAAAATGAATTATTTTATAAGAATATATATTAAATTAATACTTCAATCTCAGAAATATAGGAGATGCACCAAAGTTGTTATATATTACATTTAAAAACAAACTAAGGGGGGGAACTATTCGATTTGAATGTTGTAGCCTTTAAATTACTTATATCAGAGAATAGTATACTTTAGTTAGTCATAGAATGATCATTTATTTGGAATCAATTGTATTGTAGAATATTCAACTTATGTCTCTTTTTATATAAACATTTAGTTGGAAGTGATGGGATTGCTAAACTAAATCATTCAATTAAAAAAAAGAAAGAATGTATAAGTTTTATTTATCTATTTATTTCAATAGCAAAATACTTTCAAAATTTTACTTAGTACTTTGGCTTTAACTGGTTGTGGTGGGTATCTTTCTCCATCTATACTCAATGGACAATTAGTAATAGGTTCAAATGTATATTCTTATACTTTTTCATATTTCCAATTTCCTTTAGGTTTTACATTTCCCTATTCATCAATTTCTACATGACTACCATCGTATTATTTCAATGATAATTTGACTAATTGTGACCAATCTCCTGCCTCTAGATATTATACATCAATCAATCCATCATCTATTTTAGCTGCAGGTGCTGATAAATAATTATCACTTATGTAAGGTATCTTCTATGCTAAAAAATACCTAAAGATCATTTATTGATTATTGTATTTTGCCTCATATTTTTTTTAAAACAAAGCTCTCCATGTTCCATATACATCAAATCTGGCTCCTCCCAAAAATCTTAGTGATTCAGATCCTAAATCAACCTCAGAAATAAAAGCGTAGGCTAACGATAAAAATGAGACCACCTTCTTCTGAGGCATTTCTAATAATATAAGATCCATTTGTCTGGTGAGTCCTTTAGCTATTAGAAGAGCACAGCTTTCCGAATTGCATTCTAATTGTGATATTTTGGTTAAGGTTTTAGCAAATGCATTTCCACTCCCACCCGGTAGTACCCCAATAGTAACAGATTGCGATACTTATTCCCAATCAGGCCTTGCATATAATGCATTAATAGCCTCATGTGGTAGTCCATCCCCTGAGACAAGCACAACTCCATAAACATTTGATAGGTCTTCTTTCAATAAATAGTCATGGCAATGATTTTGATATTATGTCATTATGACTTAGTATTTTACATTGAATTTATCAAGAATTGGTTTGGCTTTATTCCATTCTCTCAAAGCATGACCTTTTCCACTTGCTGGATTAACAAAAACCAATAACTATTTTGGAATATCCATTTAATAAGTTTATAATTTAATAATAATCAATATTTCTCCACTAGTTTATCATTATGCCATATCCCAGATACTTTCTCATTTTTTTTGTAAAGAGTTCCAATCCCATTTTTTTGATTTTTATCAAAATTTCCAACGAAATAGGAGTCATCCTCATAATATTCAATGCCAGCACCATTTTTCAATCCATTTATGAATTATCCTTGATAAGATAACTTGCCTTCTTAATAAAATTTTCCAAATCCATGATAAACATTATTTCGCCATTCTCCCTCATATTCAAGCTCAGTTGTAAAGTATGAACCAATTCCTTCTTTCTAATTTCCATTCATTTAGCCAACATATCGATAGTTTTATCCTCTAATTGTTATAGGAGTGTCTGATCGAAGTCTTGACAAAGAGTGAGAGGAGGCATTGAGATTTTAAATTTTAGGCTGAATTAATCTATAATCAAATTCTCTAAGAGAAAATAGAAAAATAATAAAACTTTTTTGGATGTCTTTAAGGTGATTGCTATGTAATATTTCTATCAATATTTCGAGCTGGATGATTTCCCTAAGGAAGTGAACGGTCTTTTGGATATATCAAGATATCATACAATCAGTATTGGCATTCATTGTTGATTTTAATAACAAAATAAAATTTATATGTATATTTATGAAATCAATTTTATTAATGAGTTTGCATACCTGCAATATCTTTAATTTTCTTCATAATTTGAGGATCAGTGTCATTATCCCATTGAGCCAATTAAATTCTCTCTTACATTTTATCAAGAGTATCCTGAGAATGATAATTTCAACATAATACTTTGAGCATTCTAGCAAATTCAGCTGACATCTCTTCAATTTTACGTTTCAATTCACTAATTTCATCATCTTTCTTCTTCAATCTGTATTCATAATCTTTAACCATGTCTTGAATATATTATTCTTTGTTCTCTAAATTTGATTAAGATTAATAGGTTACTTATGATTTCTTCTTTTTCTACATCAGTGGATCTTAAATCAGTAATTTATTTGAGTAATTCTTCCTGCATTTATTTATATTGTCTAGTCATATCTGATCTAAATTATGAATGGACAATCCTCATACACAATGCAAAATAATTTGTCTTTCTCCTTCTTCAAATCATTTTCCATTTCCATCACTCTGGCTCTGATCTCATTTTCAGCTGCTTTGGCTTTATCACCTCTTTCTTGTTCCTCCACTTAAATTTAAATTAATGTTCCTACCGAAACGAGTCTAGAGAGCTCTACATTTATGTTCTAACACCATAACCTTTTCTTCTTCTTCTCTCTCTCCATCGTCTCCTCCCTTCTTCTTGCCTCCTTTCTTTGACATGTTTATTTTATATATTAAATATATATCATATAATTTTTATTATAACTGTTTCATGATCAATTGAGTAATACTCGCTTTACTGTTTATTATTCATCGTCAATCTAAATCTGCTTAAATCATACACTCCTTTCTCAGTAAATACTCCTTCTAAACTCAGTACTTTCATCTCCTATGGCTTCAAAGTAATCTGGTGTTGCAAAATGCCTTCCCACAAAAAGAATGGCTACTAAATGTCATTAATTGACCTTATTTAATTAATTTATTGTACTTCAAGGGTTCATCCCCGTTAAACAAGGTCACAGTAAAACTTATAGACTCTACATACTTAGTATTTTTGAAACTAATCTTTATCGGAACCATCGTAATCATATCCTGAAGTTAGACTTCAAAGGGAGCTATGATGCCAAAAGACATAGGGAATTCTTTCACATCCCTATGTAAATAATTTTATTGCAGAACTGGCAATTCATGCAATCCATATACTATTTCATCCTCATATCTGTACGTCCATCTTGCTATTATGAATAAAGGGAATTCGTCCATCTTTTAATTCTACAACTTTTGATAAAAAACATTGAAGTAATGTTATATATCCAGATTTACAAAATCCAATGCAACATCTGCAGGAATGTCTTGATCACCCAATATTATCTCATTGAAATTGTCACCCTCCCTATAGAATCTCTCCTTTAGTCTATTTTGATATTCTTCGTATCGATAATCCTTTGTTTGGATCTTCTTCAACTTAAAGGTAGTCAGAAGAAATGGATCACCACTTGATTGATAAGGAATATCAAAATATTTCCAATTCTCGTTCAAACATAGAATTCTGTCAAATCTTAAATTGCCTTTCCCTCCAAAATAGTCTTGAACCTATAATGTAAATTTCCAATAATCCACTATCAAATCTGTTTATAATGATATCTTGAAACTGGGGTCCACTTTCATTGGAATCTCCAATTTCTAAATTCTAATTCCTCCACTCTATCCTTATTAATACTTAAACAATAATTGGCCAACAAATTCCTCTTAAAAGCTGCATCTCAAATAAAATTAATATTCCAAAACTTAAAAGGCACTTAAGATTATCTTTTTCTCTTCAAATCCAAAATGATAAGGTATTATGGGAGTTATGTGAATTACAATTTCTTCTGGATTCTTGTTTGTGAACTTAAAAAGTATAGGCCTAATTTCACCATAAGCAATCACTGGTTTAGTGTAATATTCAATATCAATTGGGATGAATTTAGGAAACACTTTAAACTTGTTGTAAAAATTTACACTCTTCTTCTTTGATTGATCCCTAGCATCATAATTAATTAATATTTATGCAGGAATATTAATGAAATTCCATTGCAAACCTGTAATTATCAAATATCCAGCTGATGGAGGAGTTATGGATACCTCTAAGTATTCTTGTACTGCTCTCTAAAAAGTAATGTCCTTTATTTCTAAAGTATTTATTTTTGTGAGTACATATTCTTTTTCATTACCAGCTTCTAAATCTAAAAGATTCTCTTTGAGTGTGTAATATTGATACATAACTTATAAGCTATTGATGTAGCTGGGCACTTTAACAGGCAAATTTATAAAAAACCTTAAAGTGATGACATCTTCAGCAAAGCATTGCCTTCCGAATTTGTTAATCTTGTCAATAACGTCTGCAACTTTATCAGAATTTAAAATGCAAGGGGTTTTATTGAAGCATGCAATTCTTTCTTCCAAATAAATGGAATCAAAACTTCTGATTGATGCATCTTCAAAAAAGGATTCATTCTTTGAGACTGTATTCCATAAATTCTTAAATTTCTACTTTATATTAGTAAGAACTATGGAATCTAATACATCTTAACCATGTGTTAACATGTCTACAGGTCCTTTGACAATTGGAATTTTTAGGTTAGTATTGGATTAAGTGAAATATTTTCTTCTGAAATCTTATAGTTGTTCAATTGATTAGTATGCTTTTTTCCAATCTACAACTAATTGATTATGCAATTCCAATGTCTATCTTTCATTTAATTAATTGAATGCTAACTTAAATGAATCAATGGCTTCTTGCACTTTGTGATTCTCCAAACAATTAGCCCCTATGTGACCTTCTAGCCAAAACAATAATGGCACCCATTTCGATTATTAATATAATTACTCAACTATTTTAAAGCACCTTAATGCATGCTTCTTGAAATTTTCAGATTCATATTTATTAGCAACTAATGTCAGATTATGAGCAAACTTCCTGAATTCGGGGGGATCTAATCTTAGATGAATGAATGCTATTTATTCATATACTAAAATTTGATATACTACAAAATAATCCTTCTTTGTAGTACTCCCTAGATCCTTAAAATAACGATGAAATCTTTGAAGGAAATAAATCTATTCTTTACTGTATTTTCCAAACATGTGAATTGTTATTATGTAAAAAAACATCACTCTTAACATGTATGGGAACTGAACAAACTTATGATAACCAACCTAGATTTCATCAAAAATATTCTTTAAATTATCTATTTTCTATTATGCCAATAAACGAGAGTACAAATAATACTCTGTTGCATACAAAGTAGCTATAGTCGTATTAGTTTTATTATTTTTGAGCTCAGTTATAAGTCCTTTATAATAAGTGACAGCACTTTCATAATCATTCATCAAAAAATGATTATCACCCAAGAATCTCAATAATTATTCTTTTTGACTCATCTTATACTCAGTTTCAGTTGATTAACCTGTTCTTGTATTGAAAATGCTTGTCAAAAATGTATCGAATGTTTTCTGCTTCATTTCTTAATAGAGTTGAGTCTATTTATTGATTTGACTTTCCAATATGATCAGTGCTTGTTATAATATGACTTCCTCAATCACCTATCTATATATCTTGGTCCATTGCTCATCCAATATTCCTAAAGGATGCTTGGGGACCTCACCTTCATAATTGTATCTCTGATATGCAAATCTAGACCAGTGAGTTTATTCAATTGGATTTGGCAAGTTGTATTTGAGTGTGTATGCTCGAAACTTGCTAAATTCTTTGAAGATCAAATCAAGAGATTCATATTACACTACCTCCTGTGCATCATTCAATATTATGATAACCTTGCTCACCATCTCCAAATCACTAAGGTTATTCTTAAAAATCATCTTTATCAAACTGTTTGAATCGTTCCTTATTTTATGGATCTCCTATACCAAATTTTTCTCTTACCCACTTACTACATAAAATAATACAATTGGATGATCCAAGAAATTATAATGATATTAGAATCCTAAACAATCACCCACTACTTATTACAATTACTAGAACCCTGCCATCTTATTTTAATCACAGATTTGATCTAAAAGTTGTTTACTGCAATTTCTTGAGATTTAAACTTGCTCCAAGAATTGAGTATCCTCCAATAGAAGACGCGAATACTTATCCAACTTTACATTTCCAATCTAATCATATTCCTTCATATCTAACAATTTTATGTTAAGCTCCTTATCTTTCTCTCTCAAACCCAATTTCAATCTCTGCACTTTTCTAGGTAGAAATGGTCTTAAAAATTCAGCAGGAGTTATTTGATATCTACTTAGTAGAGCTGCCTGAATGAAATCAGATGAAATCACCATACCCTTATATTAATGACAGGCTTGATTAAAGAGTTCTAGCTATGTAATATTCATTTTTAATTAAATTTTGTTTTCTAAATTCCTCATTCACTTTCGAATAATCTTTAGAAGTTAGTTCAAATTCAATAACCTATATTCCTCATTTATTTAGAATCTATTGGTAAAATTCTATTGAATGACTATAAAGACATACACAACTTAAAGTATTTATATAAAATAGAAATAGGAAATAATATGATTATAATAACAAATTTCTCATTCTAAAATGGTTATGAATTATTTATTGTATTTTATTTTAGTTCTAATTTAATCATCATCTAAACTGTCTCAAAAAGTAGTTTTTCATTAAATTTATATCAATATCAGAATTCAATTAATTGTTAAATATCTCTAAAATTAAATCTAATTACCTTTTGAGAAATAATAATAATGTAACTTTGATAACATTTAATGAGAATTTCTTCTTTTCTATATAAATTCTATGATATAAGAATATATGAATGAATAATAAAAATAATTAATTATTATGAGTGATTAATAATAACTTAAATAAGAAGTCCTGAGCAATGAAGTTTATAAAACCTGCTTCAAAATGCTTCCAGTTAATGCTTCATAGGATGAATTCAAGAAATGCATGGGAAATTATATTCAATCTTACGAGATCATATAATAGGCTTTTGAATAGTTTTTCAAGAAACCCAAGTTTCCCTAATAATAATAATGAGTATAAAAATATCTATAAAAACATTAAAATATATTCTAAGTTGAATTTTCAAGCCTATTTATATTCTTTAAACAAATCAATTAAGGACCCAAAATTATATCTGACAACCTAATGCAATATTTATTCATCATTTTGGCTATGCTTTTGTTTCAATTTCAAAATGCATTCTTAAGAGAATTACATTTGCTTCTTGATCTTATTAAGTAATAAAGTCTTCTTCATTGACTACCTTAATTCCTATGTTATACCTATTGTTATTTCTTCTTCTTTGGATCCAATTGTTAAAACTTCACTTAAAACATTTCTCTAATTATATTCTTCTTTTTCTAATATTGCTTCTTAATTTTCTTAGTGTTCTCTATGATATGCGCATATTTATTGCAACTTTCCACTGAGTCATTTGAAATGAATTAATCAGAATCCATATGATTTATATTTGAACATCTACTGCAAATGCATTACTTGCTTTTGATAGGGCAATTCCAATCGGGTCTAAGTAATATCTTTATTGGGTTGATCTAATTGATTAAAATGAGCTCTTACCTTGAATTTAAACATCAAGCAATCAAAGCAGAATCCATGTCTGCAGTCGGTTGATTTATAATTGCTGAAACAATAATAACACATTTTCCCATTTTTATTGCAATAATGGCAAAACCCCTGTTTGGTAATTGAGCCTACTTAATCTCGAATTTATTATTCTGTTAAAATCTTTATGTTTGTCTTCTGCATTTCCATCTACTATTACATGATTTAATTAGATTGCTATTTAACTACTTATTGCTTCTATATCTTGACATCCTATTCCTTTGTTTTAGGTTGATTGCATTTAATTCTCGACTATTGTTGTTGTTGTTATTATTGTTATTGTTATTAACCAATATTATATTAATACATGGCTTAATTCTATGGATTCATATAATAGAACTAAGCAGGTTATATTTATTGAGGAAACACATAATTTGGAGGCGGATGTGGGTACATATATTATTAAGGATACATATATCCTTATTAATTATACATAAAGTTGTTTTACATATTTGTATTATTATAATATTAATAATAAAACTTAATTTCCAATTAGAAAATAGAAATTTAATTTATATATACTTGACTCTTATTTACATTATTGTGTTTTGATAATCCTTTTCAAAATAGGTTGTTTCTTTTAAAATATAGACTTAAGATTTGGCGTCTCATTTTATTATTATATACTTTTTTGAATTTAATAATAATAATACAATAAGAACAATAAATGATATTTGTTTGAATTTCCAAATATAGGTGCTAATTGGCCACTATTTGATTTATATTTATATATAAAATATACCAGTAGTAATCAGTGCTCACTATTATATGACGTGATTAAAGTCTAGATAGAGGTATTATATTAATATAATATATTCCTTATAATAATTATATGACTAATTTTCTGGAAGCATTTTAAGTATTTAATAGCATTTCAAATTCAAATCAATTTATTAATTAAATAAATTTTATGTGGAGGCATAAAGAGTTTGTGGATGGTTGAATATCGTCATACAATAGTATGTGCCTCAAAGGGATATTAAGAGTATAATTAGCTGATGTTCACTATGATTGGGCATTTGTTGACAACTCTTGAATAAACTTTATCAATATTATGAATAGCTAACAAACTCTTTAAATTTTGGCTTAATACATAATTTAAAGCACGTTAGCTTAAAGTAAATAAAAGAGAAAAGAAGACTTTTCATGTTTTCGTAATTTGCAACACTCTTTTACATAAATTGAATAAAATTAATATCTTGATGTTCATTTCTTTTTGCTTAAAGTGTTGAATATGCTTTAACTTGTAAATGATATCATAAAAGAATCCCAGAATCATTCGACATAAGTTATGTTTAAATGATAACCCAATGTAATTAAATTCTGGAATAAATATTATTAGCAGCTGAATTTATGCGTAGAAAACAAACACATAATGTTTGAATTTCTCAAGTATTCAGCATAAATAAACTAAAATTCACAAAAGCAATCAAGTACTCATATATTACATGTATTGCTGCTCGTTTTTTAACAACATCTTAAATTAATAAACTTATATAAGCCATCAAACTACTTGGAAGTTGGGTCAATTAATTGATCAACTTAATGCTGATGGCTAAATTAAATATAGAATTATTAGCAGATATTGATTGTATGTCTATATCTGTCAGTCCTTCTTGCACAATATACTAATTTAAATAAAAATATAATATATATTATATATATTTAATGAAATCTCCAGAACCATTGAAATGTCCAGAACATACAAAACCATTAAGTAAGATCTGCATTGATGAAAAATGCGATCTTTAACCATATTTATGTGTAGATTGTCTTCAAACTCATTTATGTCATAGTTATGAGATATAAAATGGGATTGAAGAGTTTGCAAAAAAATTGAATGTTAATTTAACTTAGTTTGATAAAATGCAAATTTAATTTAAGTAACTTGATACTGATTCATTTGCATCATTTATCAAGACCTAAAAGTTAAGGGTTTCTGAAGATATGTAAAAAATTAAAAGGAAAATAATGCAAAAATGTGATAATTTAGAAAGTAAACTCTTAGAAACCTTAGAAGAATAGGTGATTATTTACAATAAGAATGTTTAACAATTCAAACAACAATTGAAAGAAACTGAGAAATTCCAATCACTCCAGAAATCCTCAGATTTATCCATACTTAATTGCATTTTGGGTGTAAAACTGCCTAATCACAATGATCCAATAAATGTAATGAGAAAGTTTAAGTCTCATCTATTGAATTATACTACATTTTCTAGTAGTGGCAAGATCAAGCAATTATAAGAATAATTGATTCTCTTGTAGAGTTAAACAGTGTTTCCACCCACATTCAAAAGTTAGGAATTCTAAAGGAATGAATACAATAGATTAATTAATTACTTTGATTAATATTTATCAAATATTGAGTCAAACATCAAAACCTATATTAAATCATTTCCAATCACTGATTTCGATTCAAAGAGTATTCAAATCAAATCAACAAAAAAAGAATAGAAACTAATTGAAGAAGACTAATGCATTACTAGTTTTGTGGTGTTACAAAATAACTTGATTTATGCATTAAATGATATGACAATAAAGATAAGAGATAAATGCTACAATGAAGTTGAAGTAATTCAATGTGAAACACAAATAAATTGCATAATCGAGATCAACTGTCAAATTACAGAATTGACACAAAAGATTCTAATTAATAAATCATCAGATTTAGACTTTAGCAAAACAACCATATTGGCTTTGGGAGGAGACGATTTTACTTTAATTTGGAACTGTTCCTAATCAAGTATATAGTAATTAAGGAAGGTGCAACATCAAAGAATGAGCAAGGTTGTTTCTCTCTTAAGCTTTGATGATCTATTATTAATAGGGGATTGGGATGGACAAATCTTTGGTTATGATTTAAATTTATAGAATCCACTTTATATTGTTGATACATCTTCTACAATATTGTTTGCACTAGTTAAATCGTCTAAGTTTGTCATTTCTGCATCCAAATGCGATTTAGAATAAGGAGGCATCATATTTTGGAATTACAACAAAAATGATTTGTATTAGGAGAAAAGAATAAAAATTTAATCTGTTCAGAAGATGGCTTAATCAAATGATCAATTGTTTGTGGTTGACGTAAAGAATAAGTTGTATATATACGATTGCAGATCTATTGAGTTGATTAAATCATTTATTTGCAGTGAGAGTTTTGTGAATGAGATTGCTATTGATAATTCCTAACAGATTTTGTATGTCTTGAATCAAACCTGTTTAAAATCTATATCGGATTAGTTCTAATGGAATTATTAAAGCTATGAAGATTTTCCTTGTCTTCAATGTCGACAATATTATCAGAGCAACAGGCTTTTCGTCAACTCAAATGTGATTGCTTTCATTAGACATTTGCATCAATGCAAACATGAATAGGGAGATGACGATAAATGCTCAATGAAGTCGACATTGTATTTAATGTTTTGAAGTTGGAGTGATATAAATTTATTATTTTAATAATATGCACCATCGGCAATTAGTATTATTATAAATGTCTTCATATCTTAAATTAAAATAAATAATATTAATAATTCATAATGCCTCATGTATTAGAAGATTTAAGGAGAGTCTTTCCAAAAAAATCGTTTCTACTCCAAACCTACATGTTAGGTTGTTTCTACTTGATACATCAACAACTAAATGTGGATGAGAAGAAGAAGGAAAAACAAACAATGCCTATATGGAGATCAAAGTTGATTGAAAATCAACACCAACGACATTTGAAATAATTTTAATTGAAAATCTTAATCGATCAACAAATACCCCTCAAACCACGACACAAATCGTCATATGGCTTGATGGAATTCAGTAATAGATTGTCATTTATATTTTAGGAACACCGCAATTCGTTGAGTTTCCAAACTTGAAAAGTCCCAACACAACCTCATAAGTGGTATAATTGGAGTATATCCTTTAGCATACCTTACAAATCGACTCGAAGCAGATTCAGAATTTCAGTTTGGATGACCTATCAACTATTGAAAGCGAATTTGTGCCCGATTTGAAGACAGACTTATAAGTACAGAAATCTGTGGACATGACATAGAGTTGCATCTTTTGAATTTGTTTTTTTTTACTTCTCCTTTTTAATTATATATATTATACATATAAAGAAATATATATATTTTAAATTTCTCTTCAATCAGTTATTTATTTAAAAATGTCTTAAAAATCAAAAACCCTATTACAACTACTTCAGCAACAATAGCATTTCCATGATGATATCAACACATCCTTAGAGTCTAATTACAGACATAGCTCAGAACACACAGAAAAGAAGTTTGATCTCAAATTACAAAAATCCATACTCGATCTCTATTCTCAAATTAAAAGCAATATCCTTAAAACTGAAGATCACGTACAAATCCTAATCCCAATTAGTTGCTACTATGTCAAATAAGAAAGTTAGTCCCTTTGGACAAGTTAGAAGATCTTTACACAGATCCAAATAGTTTGATTTGTTATATTGGATGTATTTTCACAGTTCTGATGCAAGATAAAGTATTTTTTAAATCCTATTAGTTAAATTTAGAATAATAAGTAGAAGAACAAAAAAATAGAGATCAAAGTGATTATGAAGAGCAACTAATTAAACTCGAAGCAGAAATCAGATAACACATAAGAGTAATCTTGAATACCTATATTAGATTGAATAATAATTGAAATTATTTGCAGAAAACACTCAATCCAAATTGGAAGATGCTTTAAAAATAAAAGAAGACTTGGAAGAAGAATTGTTAGCAATCAAAAGCGATTTCTAAGTCTTATATGAAAAGAACAATACCTTGAATCAAAAACTCAGAACTTAAGAAAAAGAAATTTAGATTATTAAAAATAATAATACTATTGAAACTACGAATCAATCTCTTAAAACCAATTAAAACAATCAAAAAAATATATCTAAAAAAGAGAATATTGAAAATGAACATCCAAAATAACAATAAATTACAATAAATTTATAAATAGATAAATAAAAACCTCCTCTTTAAGACCATGTATTATTTGTAATAAATTTAATAGTAAGATAGACTCCAAACTGATCCATAAGATGATTACTTTAAACCCAGAAATGACTCCCATAAAAGAATCATTTCAACCCATGTAGCCAATACTTAAAATAATAATAAATCAACTTATTTGCCTACCAGAATACAAACAGAATCATGTGAATATTAAGATAGGAAGAGAAAACATAATTTATCTCAATATGAAACTTCAAATGCCACTAAACATTAAAGAAATAAAACAGC
Organism: Paramecium octaurelia; assembly: GCA_905182995.1. Taxonomy (NCBI): domain Eukaryota; phylum Ciliophora; class Oligohymenophorea; order Peniculida; family Parameciidae; genus Paramecium; species Paramecium octaurelia. The sequence goes on from CAJJDP010000063.1 coordinate 352,356, forward strand.
TTAAAATGTTTTGAATCTAATAAGTATTTAATATTCTCATTACAGAAGATTAGGAACTTAAACGACAGTAATCAGTAAAAGCATGTTAAGATAAACCTTAATGTAATCAAAACAAAGCAATTAAGAAACCTTCAAATTCACAACATCAACATGCTGAACCTAACCGATCCAATAATTCTGTTCACAGTTTTCGTAAATAACCTCCAGAAGTAAGTCAAATTCCTAGACCTTTTTCATGCGCTGAACAAATTGAAGAATCACATAATTCTGTAACTTGATTGTTTATCTTAGTTCTAAAAGGATCTAAGTATGGATATGGGTAATTATTAGAAACAAAGTGGAGAGTATCCAGATAAATAACAACAAATAAAAAAACTATTGCAATAATATCAATAGAAACATTGTCTAAATGACACTTTAACCAAAAAATTACTCTAAGAATACAAAAAAAGATAAGGCTACAATTGCAAGACAATATATTGATAATAATTAATTAATTTTTATTCATTTATTTATTGGATTCTAGTTGTTCATTGTTATTTTATTATCAGTTTTATTATTAAGTAATTTATTTCTATTTTTTATAACAATCCTAAAACACAATGTAAGAAGATGTTTTTGATGAAATAAAAAAGGAACTGCAATACTGTAAATACCTGAACTATGCTCATATTGCGATGTCATTTCTTGGATTCTTTGGTTATATGGCTAGAAAGGTAATTTTCATTTAAATATAGATGCATTTAAGATTTTCTTCACCTTATTCATTAATGTCCTCTCTATTCTGCTATCTATTTTAGGATATTATGCAATTGAAGAAATCAATCAAACGAGAATCGTTGTATATGCAGTTTGTACTAGTTCACTTTTTGGAATGGTGTTATTATATGAGATAATTGCTGATTTATTTTCAGAATCTTACGTAGCAAATATGATTATTGAAGGAAACTGAAGCCCCTCCATAAGCCTTTGTGTTTTTAGTTATAACTTTACCTTTTCTAATTGATCTCACAAGTGGGTTGATGAGCTTAAAATTAAGCTATACCTTCTCAAAATATGATAATTTGGAGTTTAAAAGAAAATACAATGTATTAATGAATTAATCTAGTAAATCCTTGTCGTTCAAAAAGGACCAGAAATGAATTACAAAGAATCTTACTTAGCAGATGAGATGTGTGTGATATGCTTAAGTGAAAAGAGGAATATTGTTTTCTATAAATGTGGACACAAAGTTTGTTGTAGAAAATGTTCATAAGCCTTTAAATACAAGAGTTGCCCAATGTGCAGAGCTGAAATCTAGGATTTAATTTAAGAATATGATGGTTGATTGTATTTCATAGAATTATATAACATTATCATATACTCTAATCTTAGAGTATAAACCTTACGTTTTAGCCTTTTCATACTTGTTGTATTTTTATTAATGTAACTCAATTTAATATAAACTATTTAAACTGGTCATACCATGTAGATTATTATTAAAAGAACAATGAGACTTGTCCTTTTTATTTTCATGGTTATCTGAAATACATATGTTTCTAATTCGTTCTTTTTAAAGCAAGAAGTTTGATATCATAAATTATATTAACTTTGAATAAATTCTAAAATGAATTAAAATTAATTCTTTAATTAATGAATAATAAGGAAGAAATAGTCCTTGGATATTTAGAATAAGCAGATGATATCCTAAATGCTGATGATGAATTACCTTCTTATGCAAATGGATTGCCTGTAGATATTTTTTATTAAATTTTAGTATTTTTTGGAGAATGAAGATAAATTCGAATCAATAAAATGTACTAAATGCGGAAATCAAATGAAATTGTTGCTTTAAGTACATATCTAAATCTACTTTTAAGATATATGCTCCCTTGAATAACAAGCATGCCTCATATAGAGAAATTTATGTTTTCCTTTGCTTAAATGAACAATGTTCTAAACACAATAGCAGTGTTAGAGTTTTTAGAATGCAATCTTCTTAAAAGCCATAACTTTTTCAATCCAAAAACAAAGACTATATTCTTTCTCCCTCAAACAAATAATTTATAATTGATACTGAAATAATAAGTGCTAAGGAGAATAATAATGAATTTTAAGTGGCTGAAGAACTATTGCCTACTAATTAAGAGGATGAGGACAAGGATGTAGATTTGAAGAATGTTAAATTTGATAATGAAAATAAAATCTATGAGAACTATCTGAAGAGTACTGAAGAGAAAGAAGACATTGAAGATATCGATGGATTGGAAAAGGATCAATAAAATAACATTGATGGATGTTTTCTGATTTATTAACAGTATTTTGTCTATTCATAATTAGTTTTCTTACCTAATATTAGAACCATGTGGTCAGATATTGCTTTGACTCTCAAAGTAAACCACTCTGGTTTAGTGACAAGAAATAGCCATAAATTGAATCCAAATGCCCACATTGCAAAAAGAATAAAATATTCGAATTCCAGATAAATAACTCTATACTTACCTACTTTCCTGAATTGTACAACTTAGAGTGGGGAGCATTATATGTTTACAGTTGTCCTTCAAGTTGTTCAGTTGGTGGGTAAATACTCATTGAAGAAACAGTTTATGCTCATTCAGATGAATAAGAATTTATTAGTCCGAATTTAAAGGTAGATCCAGATACAAAATTAGTAACAATCAAGTAGGATACAAATAAAGCGAATAAATAGAAGCAATAAATTTAATAATAATAATAATAACAAATCTAGTAAAAGATAGATGAGTAAGATGAAGAGGATGATTGGTGAAGAAATTCATTGTATTTACAATATTTTTATATCAAGACTTTAATTTTTAATTCATTTACTGTTTAAATATAAGGTTAAAGGTAAAAGATTATTTGTTGTAATACTTTAAAGGGTTGTATTATTTTTATAAATCAGTTTTTAGTAATAAGTCAACACTAACATTTTATCTGAAATATAGAATTTGATACTCATCTAAATACTTCAATTTAATTTAATATTTTTAGTTATAAATTTTTTAGAAATCTAGATTTATAACTAAAGTGACTTGAATTCAAAATATATAAAATATATAATACATATATGCTTATTTAATTACTTTAAATTTGATGGCAGTTGATTATTTCTCTTAAATTAAAATGATTCTATAAAGAAATCTATAATATTTATGGAATTTCCAGGAATTACTTAATTTTAAATGGTATTCGATTTAGAGAATAGATTACTATTTATAAAGGAATGCTAATATTATTTATATTTATTAATAAATTAATAATATGCAGATAAGAAAATCAAATAAAGTAGTAGTGAATAGGATTGAGAAAGTGAACTCAGAATTATTGACTTTAACTTATGGTGCAATAGTTTCCCAAATAATCAAGGATAGTGACACTGTAATTGAAGCGAATGAATAATTGGAGAAGATGGGTTTTAATATTGGATAGAGAATCATTGATGAATACCTTTCAAAAGCAGAAATCAAGTAATGCAGAGACAAGATTGATGTTGCAGAAAATATCGGCAAGGTTTTTTATTATCGTAAAGATAGGGAGCCATGTAAATGTTTCTTGGAGTGACAGCTGAAGTAGAAGTGTTACCTGAGACTGATAAGATATTCACTTTTAACTTGCATTTCACTGAAAATCCGTTGAATGACTTTGTAGAGTTGCCAGAACATTTGCAAGGACTCAATTACTCGAACATGATTGCAGGAGCCATCAGAGGAGCTTTGTCAACTGTATTGCATATAACAATTAATGTAGATTCATTGGATAGCTACTTGTAGATTCTTGAAAGATCAATTGAAAAATGATGATAAGACTATTTTGCAAGTGGAAATGATTAGAGAAAAGTTCAAAGATGATGAATGATTAATATAATAAATATTTTAATTTATGTCAACATATAGGGGGACATTTGAACACGACTCATTTTTGGGATGGCTGAACCTATTCAAGATCAGAAGATTACAGATGCTCTATAATGTTGGTGAAAGACCACCTTATCCAGTTATCATTAGTAAGCCTACTGTTGGAGATGTACATTAATATCATATATTGCAAAGGTATTGAGGAATTTGAACAAGGCAGATTTCGGGCTATTTGCAACAGTGACATTTTTGGGTTTCTTTGCTGCCAGAAAATCCACTTTGGGATTGACCACTACTGAGTTTGTTAGATAGAGAGGATTCTCTATTGCTTGGAATTCAATTATGATGGCTGGAGCATTGTTTGCTTGCATGAATAGTAACAATAGACTTACTGTACATTCCTATTAATGATTTAGGGATTTGTCGACAATGGATTGCAATGGAGAAGAAAGGAGTAAAGATTAACTAAATACGATTTCACATCTGAATTCGAAGAAGGCACTATTTGGAAATTCTTCAGATTAAGATGACATTAAATCATATATTCAATGCATATATTTTCATTATTATTTTATTGGTATCAATATTATATTAAATTGCAATTCATTAAAAATTTTAATTTTTGATTTATGCTATAGTCAGAGTATTAAGAGATGATGAAGAATTTGACTGATTAATAAGTTATGCAATACAACAAAATTAAACAAAATCATGCTGAGATATCCAAAGTCTATATTGAGATTGAAAATGAAAAGAAGGAACATATATTAGTTTTAGATGCAATCAAAAATATTGATTCAAAGAGAAGGTGAATCACTCTGTCTATTATAGATGTTGGAGGATGATTGGTGGAGTTCTCGTCGAAAGATAATTGGATGATGTGTAGAAATCATTAAAGGAAAATTTAGAATTGCTTGAAAAAAATGGATAAAATTACAATACTGCTATGAAACAGATGTATGCAGATTATATTTGAGATATTTTAGAGAAAAAGAATTAACTTAATATGAATTAACTCACAATTTAAGACCCTAATAAAATCAACAATCACAATAGCAATAATAATAACAACCTGTGGCATCATCTAAAACGTAAGGAGTCTTAACTTGAAGCATCATTGCGTTTTATATTCAAAATATTATTAATAAGATTCAATGTATTTTAAGAATTTGTAAATATGTATGCATTTTAATAACCAAAGAATTTAAATTTCATTACTTTTTTAACATCTCTACTACTTATTAATTAAATCTATTCAAATGTTTCCTTTTTCCTAAATACTTATTATTTTGATTCCTATTTAATGTGATGTTTAAAAGGTTCTTATGATTATTAGAACACCTTCCAATTATTAATATTAAACTTTGACTTTATTATTTCAACCTTTTTTAGATTTGTATCGTTGATTTTCCTATTCAAAAATACCTTTAAAACAAAATCTCAATTGAAGTCAATCCCCTATTCTAAAATAGAAATTATTACATTTATCAATACTGCAATAATATCTCATAATAACGTGATAAATTGATTATGCAATAAAGGTTGGATGGCAAATTAGTGCATAGAGAATATATACAATTCATAGTAATGATTTCCAATAGCAACAATAAAATATGAAGAAAATAATTCTTCATTATAAAAATAAGTCTTCAATTGAAAAGAGCGCTCTAACTAACAAAATAATCTAAAAGAAACACATATTTAATTTGATCAGGATTGCTTCCCAAATATCTAAAATTTTAAGAAGGTCACAAAATTGACTAATTTTTATATGTATGACAATTACATTATTAATGCATGTAAGATATCTAATAAATTATCTTCGTTTTTTGAATGATCATAAGAATCTATATGAAATATGCCATTGGCTAATGATATAAATTAGGTCACTTCTAATTTACTTTTCAAAATCTTCCGGTCAGATTTGCCTTTAAATAAAGAGTTCCCCTAAAGTCAATTTTACAGGGGAACATCAGATGTAGCTCTAATGGTTCCTGAAGAAGTAATGGAACATAACTTTACAACTATGTCATTTATTGGATCGCATTAAGGTCACATATTAATATTTATTATCGTTTTTTTAACAATGAATTAATTCTTACTTTCCTTATTGATTGTCACTACTCTATGTGGCTAATAGTAAGGTAGTTTCCTATAAGAGAAACAAGATAACCAAATATTCACCATAAAATTAAAGGAGACTTAAAAAATTGTAAGTTATCCAATTCGAATCATAGGTGACAGCTAAAGAAATGTATGATTTTCTATCAACTAAACAAACTTATTTTCGCTAACATACTCCTATTGACATATAGGAAATAGAATTTGGAGGATATGTTCCTAAACTACAATAAAATGATGAAAGGAGGAAGACTTCTCTGAAATTACACAATTTCAGAAATACTTAATTCACTGGGCCTATAACAGTAGGAGATTAGGAATTCTAAGTGATCTTTGACACCGGTTCTGCAAACTTTTGGATCGACTCTGCTAAATGTAAGAATGAAGGATGCAGATAGCATACCCAATATCAACCAAGTTTTAGATCGAAGCATTTGGGATATGCTCTGAATGTTGAATTTGGTACTGGAGATTTGAATGGGGAAATTAATTCAGATTTTGTTCGCTTAGGAGAAATAGAGGTTGAAGACTAAAATATCGCTGAAATAATTGAAGAAAATGGTTCAGTTTTTTAAAATGTATAAAAGTTATATAAATGTAAAGTCAGGTTTTGATGGCATAGTAGGTTTGGGCTATCCCAGTATGGCAGCCTATAACTTTAACCCATTGTTTGACAACATAATGCAAGAGAAGAAATTGAAATCTAACCAATTCTCATTTTATATGAGTAATTAAGTCAATAGCTACGAATCCTAGATTACTTTTGGTGGCTATGATGCTACAAAAATTGATGGGGAAGTTCATTATCATCCAGTCATTGATAAATACTATTGGATGATATAGGCTGACAACATATTGGTTAACGGCAAAGATGAGGGATTCTGTCCTAAAGGTTGTAAAGTGGTAGCTGACACTGGCACTTCATTAATCACAGGTCCTTTTGAAGATTTGATCAAGCTCTTGGGTAATTTGAAGGTTATATATTTAGAGTTAACGAATATTAATGACGATTGTTCAAATTTGAATGAGTTACCTAAATTGACATTTAGAATTGGCGGAGTTGATTATGACTTAGATTCTAAAGATTATATTATGGAATTGAGAGATGATGGTACAGAAATACCTCTAAATAATGATGTTTCAGCTTCAGCGTTTATTCAAGGAACTTCTAGTAGATGCATAGGAGCATTCATGCCTTTGGATATACCAGATCCACAAGGACCTGCATGGATATTGGGAGACATTTTTTTGACCAAATACTTAAGTATTTATGATAGAGATACAAATATGGTTGGATTTGGAAAGGCCAAACATTGATTAAATAATTTATGTTACAAAAATATAATCAACTCAAAAATGAACTTGATGATTCGGTAGATGACAGTATAAAACTGCTTTCTATTAAACTGGAGGCATCTTGAATTACTTTAGTTGTTGTTGATAATCTATGAATAAATTAATTCATTTACTTTGCACTTCAGTTTGTCTCTTTGTCAATTTTTAGAGTAATTAGATATTCAAATACCAGAATTGAGCTGTAATTACTTGAATTTCAGGTGTCGTGTTATGTGTTTTGAGTTGATCATCTATTGTTCTGAACAACCCTTCTGCAGACATATATCTTTATTCAACTGTATTCAGCCATCCCAAACCCATCAATGATTGATGAACCTAGTTTTTGGCTTTCTTTTCTGTGAATTTTAAAAATCTATTTAGTACCTAGCCAACAATAGTCTAAAGTGTAAAATATTCTTTACTTTATTATAGGTCTACACATTGGCAGATATTATGAAATCAGTCAATGCCTTGTAAAGTTTGAGTGAGAACTCAACTGATGGCATTTTATCTACCTTGGCTTCTGCATTCAAAAAATGATCCAATAGTATCTATCCTTATTGCATTCCAAAATTGGCATTGAATGAAACTGGATTGTAGCCATGTCCGGATGCCAACCATTTCAAAATGGCATAATCGAGGAGTGATTATTCTGCATATTTTTATCCTTACCTTTTTGAAATCTGGCTTCTGAGTATTCAATCAATGATATTAGCTTCTCTTCTGTTTCAGGTGAACTCAATAGAGCATGGTTATACTTAATCATATTGATAATGTTATACAGCTTCAACTCTTTTGAATTCGTAATGCAACACATTTCCAATAAATTATGGCTCATGTTAAACAAGCAGATCCACATTATGATTCATGTTGTAATACAGATTATTTTGCATATATTATAATACATTTCCAAGGGTGTCTAGTTTGTATTGCAAAATATCGTTTTGCTATTTTGGACCTATTTTTACAGCGTTTTGATATGATCTAATTGATTAAGAGTGATATTACATAGACAATAAGTCATTAGGCAAACGACCATGAGGTTTGAGAATCTGAATCAATCTTAAAAATAAATCATGCGCTTATGAGAATGCATGATTATTCATAAGAGTCTAAGCTTGCTGAAATTCATGCATATGATAGAAGGCATGTGAATATAAATAAAGGGACCTTTTTAATAACATAGGAATAATAATTAATATCTACAAGAATTTAGAATGTCATTGCTAGTATTTTCCAATTTTTATCATAATCTAGATTTGATATCAATTTGCTTAAAATTAATACGTGAACAGGGCTGTGCATTGTTTAAGATATAATAATTAGAAGCAGAATCTTATTAATTTTCAATAAATATTAATCTTTAATGAAAGCACCTTAGCAAATCTGTGAGAATCGACCAGGAGAGAAAGTTGAGAACCAAGACTACTTCATACAACAATACCATATTGAATGTTTATCCACATTTTCTTATTACATTGAATCCAAAGGAGAGGCTTGTGTTATTGATCCATTGAGGGATATTGAATAATACGTGTAATGAATGCATAACTATAGGAAGTGAATTAGCCAAAGATAGAAATGCTAAAATTAGATGGGTGCTTGAAACTCATTTCCATGCAGATTTTGTAAGTGGTCACAGAGAATTGGCAGCGATCACTGGAGCAACCATAGTCTACGGTCCTACCGCAATGGCTAATTTTCCTATAAAATAAGCGGAAGATGGAGAATTGTTACCACTAGGATCTGTCTAAATAAGAGTGGATCACACTCCAGGACATACTATGGAATCCAGTTGTTTTGTTCTAATTAATTAAGGAAAAGATCATTCTGTCTATACTGGAGATACCTTATTTTTAGGTGAAGTGGGTAGACCTGATTTGGCTGTGAAGGGCGAAGAACTAACTGTTGAGATGTTGGCTTCATATCTTTATGATTCATTGAGAAACAAGATAATGAAATTAAATGACGATGTAATTGTTTTTCCTGGTCATGGGGCTGGCTCATCATGTGGTAAAGCTATTGGAACAGGAAAGTCTTGCACTATTGGAATTCAAAAATAGAAGAATTATGCTTTGCAACCAATGTCTAAGGAAGAATTCATTAAAAAATTACTTGAAGGCATGCCCAAACCTCCCTAATACTTTTTCCATGATGCAAAGCTTGTAAATATTTATATAAATATAGTGTAGAACAAATGTGGGCCAAATGATCTCACAGTTTTATTGAATGAAGTTTTAAAACCTTTGGAATTTGAACAGTTTATGGCATTTGTAAAATCTGGAGCAACTATACTTGATACAAGACCTAATGTTACAGAGGGAATTATAGATGGAGCAATCAACATCTCATTTATGTCAGGATTAGTCAATTTTGCTGGAAATATAATTAAGCCAGAAACTAGATTAGTAATTATGGCCAAATAAGGTGACGTATAAGACACAATCCTCAGATTATTAAGAATTGGATATGATAATATATTAGGCTATTTGTAAGGAGGATTTGAAGTTTACAAAGCCAATGGTGGACCGTTAGCAACTGTCAAAATAGTCAGTCTAGTTGAATTTTGTGATGTCAAAGCTGATCCAGGTATTATAATTGTATAAAAATATAGAAAACCATGTATTTTTAGATGTCAGAGGACCAGGAGAACATAAAGAAATGGGATTTGTAAAAGGAGCTATTAGAGTTCTATTACCAGAAGTGGAAACCAATCTTGATAAAATCCCAAAAGATAAGTTTGTTCATGTTTATTGTAAAACAGGAGGAAGGGCTAAAATGGGAATGAGTCTTCTTGTTAAGAATGGTTATAAGAATGTTGTCATTGCATAAGAAGGCGGGTTCATTTTGATAAAAGAAAAATAATTGATGGAAATAGAATATATTTGATTTAATAATTTTAAGAGTAAAAGTGGTACATATTAAAAAAATAATTCGAATAAAAATATATAAATTTTGAAGAAATGGTTATGAATACAAATATAAACTATAATTTTTGTACACAAACCAATACTCTCATTATTATTTGCATTCTGGTTTTTCAGCTTTTCCTTTTTTGCCCTTATCAGATTTTTTGCTGTCACCACTCTTCTTTCTTTACTATTAATATATATAAAATTAAACTTACGCTCTTTTTCTTTTTGTCATCACCCTCATCATCATCATCTTCTTCATCCTCATCATCCTCATCGTCTTCATCTTCATCAACGTCTTCATAATCTTCATCATCTGGATTAATTCCTAAGAAATATTCCAAACTATAAGGAATGACCTCCTCCGCAACGGTCTTTCCAATTTCATAATCTTGCTCAATATTCTATAATTTATCATAAATATAAATACTCCAGCTTTTCCATCTTCTTCTCCTTCATCCTTATCTTCTGAATTCTTGAAGAAATTGAAGAAACTCAATTATGTTTCCTTCTTTTTGATGGTTCTTGAAGCTCCAGTCTTCTTGTTTTTTTATTTCTAAAATACTGATTAATCAATACCTTTTCGACAATCTTAACTGTAACATCTTTGCCTTCATTCCATTCTATCACAGTTCCAACTGTACTTGTTGGGAAGTCTTTGCCTTCTTCAATGATAAATTTCTTTGTCAATTCTTTGTTCTTGAAGTACTCATTGTCTTTGAATGTGAATCTAAGAGTGAAGACTTCAGTATCAGCTGATGTTTCCAAAACAATTGAGGTTAAGAATTTAAGGATGTCCTTGTCCTTCTCTCCAAAGACATGAGATAAATTATCGCAATTTGTTAAGACAGTTCCCCAATAATTTTCAATTGGTTCAGCTTTTTAGGCAATTTATTAGGCTTCCTATAATTCAGATTCAGAAAAGAAATCCTTGAATAGTTCTTGTTCCTCTGCACTCACAGCTCTTTAGCCATTAATGAGGGATTGTTATTCTGCATAGATTGGTAAAGATTTGATATCATATTGCTTTTAAAGGGCGTGGATCTTATCTTCGCATTCCTAATCTAGTTTCTCCTTTTATAGATAATGATGTTAGATGGCAATAGCCTTGAGTCTATCCTTAAGTGGAAGCTCTCTAATCTTATTTTCTAAGGTCTGAACATGCAATTCATGTCCCTCCTTTGCTTCATTTGTAGTTGGTTAAGCTCCGCCTTCCATTAATTTATAAAAAAATGTGGATTTAAATAATTCATTAATATGGGGGTATTTATATATTAATAATTACTTCAAATTACTCAAAATAATTTACTTTATAATTTGTCTTATAACAGGAACAAGATCTCTCAAAATTTCTCTTGTCTAATTCTTACTTAAAACCGATTAATCACAATTATGTTCTTGTGACATTTTTAAATATCATGCACACTATAAATTTGAAATTTTTAAATATTTTGAAACACTTTAAGCTTCCTTAATCAAACTACTTGAATTAAATTATGTCATATTAATAAATGCAAAATTAATTTGAAATAAAGTTATTTAAACATCTATATAATTGTACACTTTAGCTAATTAAACAAAAATGAATTTAATTTATATAGATTTCAATTTAATTTGTATTTGGAAGAAGCCAATAAATTATATATATTATTACAATCTTATATCAATCAGAGCAACATTGTTTTTAGATTGGATATCTATCATGATATTCCAAGCATTTCTCATTAGGGTTAGAGTAAACTGGTCATGAATGCTATTAAAGCCAAAAAGAATGGTCAAGGTAATGAGTTTGATTCATATTCATATTCATTTTATTATTATTATATTACATTATATTCAATATTTTTTCACTAAATTTAATTAATGAAACCAAATATATGATTAGAGTCTAATATAGTATAAAATTATTTATTTGATTCCTCTAAGTTTAAGTTAAATAGTCTTGTTTTGATTTCTTCTATTGGATTATTATTGTTCTCCCCTAAATAATTTAAGTTAATTCTAGAAAAATTGGAAATTAAAATATTCTACATATCACCTTCTTATTAAATTTGTATGGATTCATCTTATTAACAAGACTTGTTATACATAAAGTGATTTAATTATTTTTTTGATATTTTTTTACTAGCCCTCACCTTTTTTTAATATTCTACTTTACATTAATTCTTATTCGCTCTTTTCTGTAAATGCATAAATTTGCATTTCTAATCACCTATTTTAAAATTCTTGATTTCTCCCAACTGTTATTCAAACTGGTCGTCATCTATTTTTTAGCATGCCATATTTAATTGTTGTAATTATTTTTCCTGTGTATTTTAAGAATATTGAGTTAATTCCAAAAAGAACGATAATTCTATTTGTCATCACAATCTGACCCTTGTTAATCTGTAAATATTGCTCAAACCATCAAGTAAAAGATAATTAATTAGAATCTAATTATTGATAAATTTCAGAGTCAGATAATATTCTCTTAACTTCCTCTTTTCAATTTTCAATTGATCTGTTAATTCAAAATAGTTGAAGTGTCTATTGAATAATTAGGCTCTAATGTGAAACTTCGAAACTATAATGACAATCTCACATTTGGATTCACTCAAAAATGTATGATAAATAATACCTCTAAATTATGATCATAGGCAAATAACTTAATTGCTTAAGAATGGGTGTCAATAGGTATAAAATCCAAAAAGGGAGAAGGAATTTTGGAAGTAGAATAAATTAAGAATTTGATAGGTAAGAATCCTTTTTATTTAGTATTAATTATTATAAATTATTATAAAATTTTATTGATATACCCTTAATTTAATAATCATTTAAGATGAATAAACATAGATGTTGGATTTTCTAAATAGGTTTTCCAAACATTGTTAAATCTAGCCACAGTTGCACCATCAATCACTCTGTGATCACAACCGAAACTTAGGTTCATCTAAAATACAATAAAGATTTCAAAGTACAATTTTCCTTGGAACTATGTTCATTTTAGCATCATATCTAGGCACAGTCATCAATCTACCAATTCCAACAATGCAAACCTATGGGGCCAAAATGAGTGGACCAGTGTACGTACCTCCAATTGTACCGATATTACTCAAACATATGGTGCCCCCAGATAATTCATTAAAACTCAACTATCCCTTTTCTCCTAAGGTTCGTAATCTATTCATTAATAAGAATTGAAGTTACCTATTCAATTCATCTTGAATTTAACTAATTGATAGATTCTATACATTTTTAATATTTGGAACCACTAAACCTTTAGGAGAGTCTAAAGCCACAGAGACATTATGTGATAAATGTTATGTGTATTCGAATTGCTTAGTGGGATCATATGTAGAATTCAATATTGGATATTTGGCCAATGCCAATGAAAATGATTTAATGAGTAGAGTCATGAATGTGATGTTCTTTTCTTTCTTCAATTATTCTCTCATTTATGCTAATTCTGTGAGATCGACTTCTTCTTTTAAGTATAAATGAGGAATGGAATTGGCCTCAGTCATTGACTTTTGCATTCCCTTCTAAAAATCAGACATTTTGATGACCGTTGATGTGGATTCACTTTTAATGTTAATTTTAGTTGATGATGATGGTTGTTCTTTTTGAGATTATTTATCCTTTTCAAGATCTGTCTTCAATATTCTTCCGTCTTTGCCACTGCCTGAAACTTTGCTCAAATCGATTCCCTTTTGCTTAGCCAAATGACGTACTGCAGGTGTAGCCAATTTGTGATTCTAAGATAAATTCATCTAATAATACAGAGGTTGTATTGTTTGTTTGGATTGTTTAATGAATTTCTTATTGCTTTGAATCTTCTTATTTAATTGAATGATGATGAGTCTCTGATGCTGCTGATTATTGATTATCAGATTCTATCTCAATCTCTAAGAAATCTCCACCCACCAAACAAGTTTCCTCTTCCTAATGGAACAATTTATGAACCTTCCCTGTGTAATTACTTGGAATTTGAGTGAACATCTTATCTGTTGAAACATCCGCAATAGGATCGAACTATTATCAAAAAATGACGTACTTCATTTACGTGATCTCCTATCTTAACATGCCATTTTTTTATTGTTGCCTCCTTGATCTCTAAAATCAGTATAAAATTTACTTTCCCCCAAATCAGGCAACCTGAAGATCTTCACTGTACCAAAGTAATATCTACTCAAGAATCGCGAATATATATTCATTATTTAATAATAAATCATTTCTAATCAGTTGATACTAAGGAATTGTATCACATTCATAAATTCTCATTTATTGGTATTCATCCATCTACTTAGGGATACCCTAATTATTCAGATATGATTAAATTTAGTAAATGTTGGAGATTCCAATTAATATTCGACAATTCCAATATATATGTACATAACATAGTATCTCTGTAGCTATTTTATGATTGTATCTTTATAAGTTTATGAATATGATCTCATTAACAAATTAACATTTAGTAATTTGCATTACATAAATAATAATAAATTTGAATTCAAATGCTTGATAATTGGTATCCATTTTCCAACTATTTTTTAGTGACTCCATTAGAAAGGGACTTCTCTACACTCCAACTATAGGAGAATAAATTGATGATGACATTGCAGCATCATTTGAGCAAAAAAGAGGAATCAATTATTAACATGAATATATGAGACTATACATCGCTAACGTCGTTCTGACTCAATAACTAAAGGAATTGCTCTAAGAAAAAGGGGATTTAATCTCTAAAATCAATAGACTTGAAGTATTCCCTCCTTTCTTATTATTAGGATGTCGACATATGCAAAACTAACTCCAGAAAACTAGATTACGAGGAATTGAAGAAACCAGAAGCACTCCCAAAAAAATAAATAGGTATTCTATTTACAATTATCATTAGTTCAGAAGGTTCAACCAAATACAATGATGAAAATGCAGTCCCAAATCATCAATATCAAACTAGAAAATTAATTAAGAAGAATTGAACTATATTCATCTATTTTATTCAATTCTTCACCAAATGTCCTCGTTTTATAAATTTAATTCTTATAAATATTTTTTATAATGGTAAATTTTTAAATTGCATTATATAAGACCAGCAACGAATAATATGTATTCCATATCTCAAAAATATATTTCAATTAATGTTTGTTTTCAAAGCCTAATCAAAAAGCACTTTTAACTTTTTGAGAGTTCTTCAAAAACATTTGATATTTATTAATTAATTGAGAATAAAATTATAACTCAGAGGAGTTAGAAAATCAAATTATTTTTGTACTCGAAGATATTAAGATATCATGATTTAGAATTCAATTCAAAACTTCTATGAATACTTTTTGATTTTGTTAATTATTCTATTAGCATTTTTGTTAGTTAGTTCTTAAATCACTATTTGAAACAAAGTGGCTGAATTTCAAATTCCATATTTTTCTTTATTTCTATTAATCCTTAAGTAGCTTTAGGTTTGTTTAAGGATGAGTGGTGTGTCAGATAACTCGAAATTCATTTAAGGATGAGGATCCAGTTATGAAAGAATGAGTATGTTTGGAATTGTGTAAGGAGACAGTAGAAGGGGAGTAGCTGAAATGCGAAAGATGGCAAAATTGCAAAAATAGCATTATGTAGTTGTAAGAATGTGATGGATAAGATGCTATCTAGATTGGTTGAAGTTCGCGCTCTTTTGGGTGATAAGAAAAGATTTTAATTTTAAAATTAAGTAATTCTAAATATCTATTATGAGGAGATAGAACTGTGAATAGTGCTTATGATATTTGGATTGTAAGTAGTTTGTTGTATTATTTTTAACTCATTCTGATTGATTTCATTCATATTTGACTTTTTTGTTGAGCAAGCAAGCCAATGGATTTGCCTATTGACTGGGATGTTGGATCTGATTCCCTGACTCACCTTAATGCTTTTTGTGTTATGGCCAGAAACCATATTTAATAATGAATTCTTTCTTTTGGTTTTCAAATTCCTATACATATTTTATAGTAATTAACTTGTCTCAACTTTTTATATTCCTCGGCTGCTTTCTCTTTCAAGGCCGAATTTGAACCCCATTCAAATTTAATTGTGCGATCAATCTAAGTTCCATTGTACTCGGGATGGGTCATCTCAAGTTGTTTCCTCATTTGTTTTTGGAAGCTTGGAGTCATAATAAAATATAAAACATTATCATGACGGGAGGAGGAGGCTAGGGTACAGGCACTCTTTCAGTATCATTTATGTTGACATAACCATTTTTTTAGAAGTACTTTTGTTTATTCATTTTCTCTTTGACTTTCCATTTCAGGTTGATCAATTTAATAAGTTCTTCAGTGGTTCTTTTTGGGTATTGTTATTGAAGGAGAACGAGTTGTTCGTCATAAAACTTACGATAGGCAGAGCTTTGCTTTTTGGGGCCAGGCTAATCCAATTACAATTACTTGAGTCTCTATTTTTACATGTTAATAAAATTACTAAAATTAAACAACTATTTTATTTAACTTATCGGAGTAGACGAATCCTTAGAGACAGTCATGATGATAATTTCTGAATGGCATTCTAACTTTTTGGTTGTAAAATAAAATACAGATGAAAATATTGAGATATAAATAAAGATACTTTCTAAATTGATATCCCTTCTACTAGGAAAATGAAGAGAAGGATATTAGTGACATAAATATATTATTAGGATTTATTATTTATTTAATTAAATTTATCTAAATGAGTGAATCAAGTAAATAAGATAATTATACATTTAGATTCCACTCTCTTTTATGCTGGGATTACATTGGCATCTGGATTGATCACCGATTTTCTGATAAATCGATTGAACAAGAAGGATGTAGCTGAAGAGCCCAAACCTTTGAGAAGTCTAACACTTAGAAAAAGATCATTTAGTAATTTTGGATATTAAGATAGTCAACTCGAAACAGGCTCCAGTTCCAGAAGCACTCTTAAACTCTGAGAATCCATTGCTTGATGAAATCAAATTCTTAAACAGTGCAACTTGTGATATCGAGAGAGTCAATCATCTATCACTTGGATTGGATGATGAATTTCCAAATATTAAATCGCCATTATTGGGAGAAGGCAATTTGAGATCAGTTTTTGGAGGAGGTGGATTCTTACCAGATGATGCCTTTGTTTATTGTGGATCCTATGTAATTAATACAGCTGTATTTGGTCCTGGCAAAAGGATAGAATAGACAAAGAAATGGCTCAGAGCAGGACCACGTAAATCATTGTTCTTTGATCCAAAAACAGTCAAAGTATAAATAGTCTAATGTGTAGGCTGCAATAGTGACATGCGGAGGATTATGTCCAGGATTGAATGTGGTAATAAGAGAATTATTTATGTCTTTGCATTACAACTATGGAGTTCAAGATATCTATGGAATAAAGTACGGATACAAGGGATTTTATTCTTATGATTGGATTAAGTTTGATGCAAACTATGTTAAAAACATTCATAATTTGGGAGGAACCATATTAGGTTCATCAAGAGGTGGATTTGATTTGAACAAGATAGTGGAGGCTATTGTTAATCATGGAATTAATCAAGTATTCTGTTTAGGAGGAGATGGTACTCATGGTGGAGTGTTGGAATTGTTTAAGGAATTAAGAAAGAGAAAGCTTAAGATATCAATTGTGGGTATTCCCAAAACTATAGATAATGATATTGCAATCATAGATGAATCTTTTGGTTTTGAGACAGCTGTTGAAGTAAATGTTTTAAATCTATTATAAGGAAGCAATTAATGCCATTAGATCAGCATATGTTGAAGCCAATTGTGCAGAAAATGGTGTGGGATTGGTCAGACTAATGGGTAGAAATGCTGGATTTATTGCTATGTCTGCTTGCAATGCTTCCAGAGATGCACATGTCTGTTTGATTCCAGAATTCAAATTTGAGTTGTATGGAGAAAGAGGGCTTTTGGAGTATTGTTACTAGAGACTCAAGAAGAAGGGCACTTTGGTTCTTGTCATTGCTGAAGGAGCAGGAGATGCTATGTTGGATTATAAAGTTAATGTGTTGGAGACCGATGCATCAGGTAACAAAAAACCTTAGGATGTTGGAGTCATTGTGAAGGATGAACTTACTAAATATTGTAAAAACAAAGCAATGAGTATCACTCTTAAACACATCGATCCTACATATATGATCAGAACAGTCCCTGCTAATCCTCATGATAAGATCATGTGCACTTAATTGGCTCAAAATGCTGTTCATGGTGCCATGGCTGGTTTCTCTGGATTCACTGTTGGTCATGTTAATAACAGATTAGCTTACATTCCAATTGAAGAATTGCTGTCTGGAAAGTACTCCAATAGAGTTGTAGCTGATAGTCGAGAATGGCAAAGATTGTTAGCCAGTACAGGTTAACCTTCATTCTTGAACAATGAGGAGCAGATGATCTAATAAAAATAATAATAATAAATTTGAGAATATTGATAAAGCATATCTATTAAAAACAAAATTTATAACATTCTTAATGAGCAATATTCGCCAACCAAATGATCTATAATTTATTAAGAGAAAGTCACCTTATATATTACAGGAAATACCATAAAAGCTCGTCAAAATATCAATGATGTCTCAAACTTAATTTAAAGACTTTCTTGAATCTTTATCGCTCAATTTCACTCAACTTAGTCATAATCTATAACAAATGCTCACTCTATATAATGTTCAAATATTTCATGAAAATGATGATGATTAGCTCTTGACTGACAGCGATACTGATACATTCACCAAATTCTAGAGAGACTGGCTCATTAAAACCATCTGTAAAGTTGGAATCAATCATCAATTCTGGCCTGAAATTGCATAAGTCTTAAACAAATCTCTTTAAGAAGTCAAAGCCTTTTGGATTAATCTGCAAGATAATTGGACCAACGATTTAGACAACAAGTTGACCCACTTTCGAAATTAGTAGCTAAATTGGCTAGAAATAGCTTTAAGACTCGACAAGAACAAAATGAACTGCAAACATAGATGGAATAATGTACTGGATCCTAATTTATGCAAAAGTCCTTTCACCATTCAAGATGACATTCTATTACTCCAAAAAGCCATTTAATTAAGTTTTGATTGGAAGAAAATATCAAAGATTATATAACCAAAAAGGAGTCAAACAGATCTAATTTCTAGATTTATCATATTATAATCACAATACAACAATATTGATAATCTCATCCAAAGAGTTCAATTTACGATTGCTCAACTCCCTAAATACGATAAAAATTCCATGCGGATTCTGCCTCAAAAATAATCAAAGAAGATCTAGAAGACTGTTGTAGAATATGAAACACTCTCTATTCTAGATCTTAATTTACTTGACGCTATGTCATTATAATTTTGTTTAGTAAAGCAGGATTAAATATTCTTCGTTACTCTTGAATACATGCAATAGTTAGTTAATTTGAAGTTAAATTAAAGAAAACTCTTATAATTTATCAAATGATTATTATTATAATCAATTATAATTACATTATTTCAACATATTTTTAATAATCATTCTCCATAATGCTAACTGACATATTCGAAAATTTCCAGTGCTTCTTTCTATCTATTTAAGAAATTTAGAGTTTTAGCTATTTAATTAAAGGAATATCTACCTTTATTTGTTAGATACTCTGGTTTCTCTCCATATGCTAATGCAGAGTCAAAACACTCTAATGCTTATTAATACCTTCCTGAGGCAAGTAAGGTGATACCTATAATTAGAATTAGTATAACCTTTTTGATTTAATGTATCTGGTGAATCTGGTTCAATGGCGAGAGCAGCATCAAAATATTTCAAGGCCTCTTAATATCTTTCTAAAGTATGGAGTGCAACACCTTTTCATAAGCAAAAGTTATACCAATATTATGATTTATGGAGGATGAATTTGAATCAAATCCAAGCGCTGCTAAATAACAATTTAATTCTTCTTGAGAATTTCCTAATTTATGTAAAATGGACCCTAGAATTCTCTTTCAAAAATACCTTTAAGATGCAAATATTCTTTTTTAGTTTTTATGTCTAGAGCTCGATTAATAGTCTCAAGTGCTTGATCATATTTTTATAATGATACTAAGGCTTAAGCTACAAAATAGTTAGATAAATAAAACCTTTCTTCAGATAAAAATCTGGATTAATTTGAAGCTCTAAGGCTTTATCATAACACTCTATTGCTTCATCACATAGTTTCAAGGCCTATAAGCTGTAACCTGATAATTTAAAATTGCCAATTCTTACCTTTATGATAATAAACTGCTTCCAATTTTAAGTTCAATCTTAAACAGTCATTAAAGGCATCCACGGCTTCCTCGTACTACTCTAAATGTACCTAAGAAAGACCTAATTTATTTTAAATAGAATTTATTACCCTTTATCAAATATGCTTAATCAATGTTAGAATCGATCTTTATAGCTTATTTAGTAAAATTTAATGCTTCTTAAAAGTTTTCTTGTTTATATAAATCAATAGCTAAAATATAATAGCGATTTAACCTGAAGCTAAACACTGCATTGCTAGTTATTCTTACTTCAATCCCTAAGTTTAGGTTGGTGATTCTTAACTTTTATTACTATTTTGTCTCTCTATAGATCCTTATGGAGCTGTTGCTTGAGTTTAAACCTAAATAGTTTCAGCCTTCATATATGGTTATAAGAATTAATCCAAAGACCTTTTGAATTTTTTTATTTCATCTAATTACAATCCTACAGAATTTAGAATGAAATTCGATACCAATATTATTGCTTTTAACATATTTATTTTAAGTAACATTTCTCCATTGCTTTAACTATTCTAATTGATTATTAACTTAAGAGCAGTCTTCATTATTTAATTATTATAATAATTAAGTCAACTTTAATTTTTCACTAGAAATAAATTTCAGATGTTTATCGAACAAAAGTCTCATACTTACCATTATATTCGATTCTTGCTTTTCCAAATTATCTAAGATTGTAATGCTGTCTCCTATCATTTGTATGATTTTGTCGAATCTCAAACAATCATATTGATGTCTTGAATGTTATTGGCTGTAACAATTAAAACAGATTTATTTTGGCCTTTCACATTCCTAATTGAAACAAAATCCAATTATTGGTTCATTGGGATGATCTAATATCTAGCAGAAATACCCATAATTCATTTGATATTAAAATAATTAATATCTTTTAATTCTGAAAAGATTCTTTAATAAATATTCTAATTCTATTAGTTTTATTACTCTATTTGATGTTTGTATTTGAAAAATAGAGTGGTTGTAAATATTATAACATATAAAAATTATTGATCATAGTTAGATACAGTGAGTATCCTAAACTTTAAAAAACAAATTGGGCATTCCAGTGATCTCATTAAAATCCTCATTCAAGATCCCTAATTTCATAAGTATAGATGATACCAAATACAAATGGGGGTTTGATAATATAACCATCAGCAATTTAGACATCAACCATCTTAGGTCTGTAATAAGTGCTAAATCTTCCTAATCCAATTACATTGTCTGAAAACCTAACCTTGCTATTCACTATGAATTAGGGGACATAAAGATTCTAATCTATTGGTACTTGCACTCCACATTGATTTAAAATCGATTGCACTTTCTGCATTGTGATCTCCTCATTATCTACAATTAAATTGATTACTCACATTCAAATACAAAAATGCTTGTACTACTCTAATCAGAGGATATCAAGTAAACTTTAAGATTGCCTGAATCAGACACGAAAACCTTCGCAGTCTCAGCGTTAGACACAGATGGAAATCCATTATAAATGAGTCTTTGATGTTAAGCCAATCTGCATTTTGCCCATTTGAAACACTCTTTGCAAAAACTGCTAATGACTTTATCTGATGAAAGTGAAACCTCAGAATTGGATAGGTTCAATTATTCAAAACCCTCAAAGTACTACTTAATGTAAGCATTAAAGTCATCACTTGAATGTTCTTACAGTTTAATTCCCCTAAATCCAAATTCCTATTTAAATCTCAATATTATTGTACAGTTTTTATGAGATTATCCTTGTGCGAACTAATTGTTTCATTATCCAAATCAATCTTTGTATTTAGAGTGGTCAGACAATACAAGGAGCTAAATGCATCCGTATTTTATATTGTATTGTTATCACAAGTAAGGTAAAGATGCTATAGGAATATGGGATCCATCTATTTAGGTTGATCTATATCAGAAGGTCTTCTAATGGCTTCGATAATATTATACTATACCCATAACTGTGAATCTTGTTTCCGAATTAACACTTTACACAACTTTCCACTTGAATCCCAATTCTTTCAATTTGGTTGTAATTTCTTTATTAGCTTAGAATGAATCGCTCTAATTGTAATGATATAATGCCATTCTAATTTCTAAGCAAGGATCAATTTCCCAAATAAATTAAATAATAACTTTAAGCAACTCCTGAAATTATTAGGGATCTACTGTTGAAAAGTGACTTAACACTATTCTTCTTTCTTGTAAAGACTGATCTAGATAACACTATCCCAAAGCCATCAACTAGGATTTTTAATATATTCCTAAACAAAAGCTATCATCTTATTGATCATATTGATTTTGCATCAATTGAACTTCTCCTCTCCATGACTTCTTGAAATCCTCATTAATATTGTTTAAATGATCTATAACTTTTTCATCAGTCAATTTGCATTTTTTCACCTTTAATGTATCATCATCTTCAGGAATCCCATTTTATTGATCAGTAATAGGGCCAGCTGCATGCAGAGAATTCTAATGTTTTTGCTCAGATAGAGGAAGACTTATCTATGCTTGCTATTTATTATTGGAATCATAATTGGATGTCACCTTAATTGAGTTTTACTTCTAAGGTGTAGCACTTCCTTATTTATTTGGCTATCTAGCTTGAACTCCTTTAGGAATTGTGGTAATGATTTCATTTTGGTCATGTTATTTGTAAATTATTCTCTAAAAAAGGGATTTAAAACACAAATTACTTTTTGATTTTGACTTTATTCCTATCTTTTTGGAGGTCTTATTCGTCCTGGTTGTATCGGTTTTTCTGGACTCATTTTAATTTGATCTCTGGAGTTTGCTTGATTGTATATTGATTTATCATCCTTAGCAATTGATGAGGTTTCTTCTTATATTATTGCTTCACAGTTTTTTATTCTTTTTAAGAGAGGTTTGGATATGAATTGAACAATCTTACTAGAATCTTCTGCCGGTTTTGTTATGGCAACAAAGAAGGGATCTGGTTTGATCGAAAATTGGTAATAGTTAGATAGTATTGAGTTTGTGATGTATGAGATGTCCTTTCTCATCTAGAAATAGATAATGTGAGATTTAAACCTTGATCAAATAGTTTTCTCTTTGATATAGATATGGAAGAGAGATGCTTTCATGGGAATGGATATTGACCAAGAACTTCATTAAGTATTGTCTCCAACCAAGAATCTGTTCTACTACATTGATTGAGAGAATCCTTAAATGTGTGATTAATTCAGCACTTTTTTGCAATAGTTATTCATCTCCAGGACAATCCTAGAATTATTGGATGTGATTAATCAGTAATGCTAAACACTTTTCTCTGGCTTCCACAGCTTGCATGCAGAGCTTAATTATTGGGTATTGTAATACTTGTATATGCGATTTCTTTTGTTGCATTTCTTCTATTTCGAATTGAATTGCTTGAGTGTTTTTTGGTAGTGTTTGCAGACACATCAAAAACAACTATCTAAATAATTAGTCAATTGATATTACCTATGAAACTCAGGAATAATGTAATAATCTTGAACTTCGATTAATTTTGCTGTGTTATTGATTTACTTGGGTTTCTGTTTTTCCACGGATTCATTTTTATTTTAATTTTAAACATAAAATCTATTATTCCAATTTTCTTCCTAAGAGAATCATCAAATAATGAATACTTTCTTCTTTAATTAATTCATCACAATCAAATGTCGAGATTTCGTATTTACTACTTGCTCCTACTTTGACTTACGATGTTCCATAAATTATTGTTCAAACATAAATATATAATAAAAATATATTAATATTTGTATAACTGTTTAATTAATTGCACTTTCTAAAAATTAAATTATCCAAAGTAGAAGCATTCTCAGACGCTCCTTGGAACGTGCTAACTTTCAATTTCATCGCAACACCTGGAACCCCTTTCATGAGACATATCATTATGTATATTTCTGATAATCTTATTAAATGATTTATGAACTAAGATTTCGTACGTATATTAATTTAAATAATTAAAATGAACGCAATGTGTCCATTACTCAGACGAGATAGCTTTAATGAGGAGGAGCAGCTATATTAACACAGTGAGTGTGATTAAGTTGAATTTTAGCTAACCAATAACTGGTGTTAAGCTGAGGCTGACACCGATCCCAATATAATCGACTCAAAAAGCCCCTCAATTAAAAAGAAAAGACAAGGCCGATACAAGAATGTTCCCTACACCTTTGGCCGACACTTCAGGAATTGGATTGCGACTGAGGTTGACTCCATTCGATGTCCAGTTGTTTAAAAATTCATCTCCAAACGTAAGACTAATCCTAGATATCATGACAGCTTTAAGGATTTCAATGAACTATTCCAACACTCAGGTATTGGTAGATAACTAGGTTAAATCTTTTTTGGACAAAAGAAATGGGTACAATACTTACTTGAGAATGAAAGAGTAGATGGTTTATAAATATACTTTGAAGTTGAAAGTACTTATTACGAAGCCGCCCTTAAAGGAGCCAAAATCACTGAACAAAAGGTGAGAAATCTTTGATAACTTTTTATATTTATTTTTGGTTGTACATTCCTGAATGTATAATATTTATAATTTACACATATATCCCATTAAAGATGTCTTCTATTCTAATTGCGATTGAATCAACAAAAAAATCCCATTTCTCAAAACAATTGATTACACACCACTGAAGATTTAAGTAATTCAAATATTGAATTTTAAGAATTAAAAACAATATTGTTGTAAAGTGATCTGATTAGATGAGAACAAATAGTTTAGATCTAGCACTAATCTTTTTAATTTAATAGACTTATTCAATTTGAATTAAGTTCATATGACTTTGACTTTGATCATCAAAATTTATATGGCATTCATAAACTCATTCGATAATAGCATGGATTAATGATCCTGTAGATAGTTAATCTGAAAATTCCTTCGATAATTACAATTTGGATGGTTCACCATTTACATTAAATTTAATAAAAAATTATAATTAATTTTACTGTTAAATTTTTATTATAAAATTTAAATTATAAACCTAATCTACATATACAAACAAAACATCCTGGACAATGGTTACTCAAGTATAACTACTTTGATTACATCAGAATGGATGATTTTATCAAACTTCAAACCCTTCAAAATGCGTTATTTGTGATCATCTAATTAATTTCATGGAAGATGATCATCAGAAGCAATTAATGAGATGATTAAATTAATAGTATTTTCAAGAAAGGATTCATGAAAATATTAACAAATGTCAGACATCTTCTTAATTTTACATGAATTAATATTTAATTAATTATACTATTTTAATTTAATTAGTTATAGATATATAAATATATTCAGGAGTCGAATACATTTTGAATTAGCTATGGGTCTTCTACTTCAGTCACATCGGCTGACTGTTTCTCTTGTTGTTCTTAGAACATATATTGTTTATTATCAATTTGTTCAGACGTAGTCTAATTTTAATTATTCCCTTTCCAATCGATTTCAAATCGAGTTATACGGGGTTTATTATTGAAGATTTAACGTGAAATATCTTCTATAATAATTTTGGGGGGGTCGTTCTCTATATTCTCTTGAGAGGTATAGGTAGTGTAAACATAGTAACCAACTCTAAAGAATTCCTTTTCCCTGTAGGAACACGTGAGGATGAAGGCTGTGATACCTAGTAATTCGTTTTGGGGAATTTTTTGCCAATCAGGAGGATTGCATTCTAGAGTAAAATGTTTTGCTCCGGCTTAAAGCGGTCCCATTGAGAACTAATCAAGTACCTGATCATGTTACTCATCTTTGGGTGAGCCAATAAAGAGAAGCCTACAACTAAAATATTGATGTACATCCATTCGATTTCATCCTCAATGTCAACGATGACATCGAAGAAAATGTCAATATTGATTGGACTTTCGAAAGGCTATGGCTTATCGTCAATAACAATGTTGGTTATGTTCACTAAAGACATTAAACTTTTAAATTAATTATTAATGAATTAATAGAGGAATAATATTAATTTCAATTAGATACAAGGGTTTTAGCTTTCTGTTTCATTTCCACTGTTGTTAATTTTTACTTCTCGGAACCTAATATTTTAGGTTGCTTCTGCGTTTATGATTTAATGTTGCATGAATCTCTGGAGATTGCCATTTCTGCCACTTTTGATGGAGTAGCTGAGATTCTAACATTGTTGGTTAACTGAGTTTCTGTGAATGTTTGGGTTTAAGTATGGGCATAGGAATATTGTTCACTCTCCTCGATATCAGATGCAGCAATCCCCAACAATTTTGACATCTTTAACACCTAGATCTTTTGTATGTAGGGATTCAGGCCAAATAAGTAATTGTATTGTAATATCTGGGTATTGATTAACGCCAAGAAGATATTATAATAGAGGTTGAGTGAATTTGTGAATTGAGCTGCAATCACAATCAATAAAAACGGGGTATAGCATATCAATTGGGTGAATAATGCTACTTTGAGTGTTTTAATGAAATTCTTACGAAATTGTATTGTTAAATCTTAGGAACTCCTATCTGCTTAATTATTAATTAATACGTTCTGAGCATTTTGATTGACAACCCTGTAAAAATGGATATAATAATCAGTAGGAAGGTTAAAGAAGCGAATAGGTCGATCACTTAAAATCTGTTATTGGGAGGGTAAAATATTCTGTACTGGGAATCATGGACAAATAGATTGAGTAAATTTAAAAGGATTGGGGCAAGTATGGCAAAAAATATGAATTAATTCTAAGATTTCTTCATCTCATCAAGAAACTCCTTGGATTGGGTTTATAGAAGGAAAAATGTTAGGAATTGCAATATGGCCATAAATGCCAATGATTATTGTAGTGTCAATGAAAATGTAATCCAAGTTCCAACACAAACCAAATGCATATCAACAGTTTATTTGCACAAAAACATATTAATGATTTCTGCTGTGAGAGTAAGGATTGCAAAAAAGAACATCAAAAATATATAGTTATCTATAGGATTTTTCTTTCTGGTAATTGTCAAACCTGCTCTCATCAACCCAGTGAACATGTTAATCGATATAATGATCAATTGGATAACATTCAAGTAATTGAACATATTATAATTAAATTAAATTCTTTATAGTTTTGATCCAAACACTTTGATCTGCAAACACAGAAGAGTTATACAGACTAAGGTAGTCATAAATATTTTATTTTATTATTATTATTATGTTATTATAAGGATCAGAAATCCTCCCTATCTAATATTCTGTTACATTCAGCCAGAACCTTGTTTCTTTCTCTTCCAAGATAAAATGTTTCACCCAAATTGCACATATCAAAGTATTTTTTATTGTGTTTCAAAAATTTAATTGGTTGAAAGTAGAGATAAGCAATTGGCCAAACAACAAAATAAGGAGCCCATGAGAATCTCTTTGTCTAAAACATTCTGACCATAGAAACAGCAGCTGCACATGCCCAACCATCAACAAGAGAGGAATAAGTCACATCATAACGATACCTAACGAAAATAAGTACATAATCATACTCTCTTCTAACAACATATCCCCAATCTCTTTCCTCTTATGTTTTGTAAAAATTAGTGTCGAAGTCAGCAATAAATTTCTAAACAAATGCCTTTCTCAATTTAGCTGCTTGCATCTCTTCAGCTGAGTATCCTCGCTCGTATTCCATCTCCTCTTTGGCATTCACATATCTACGAATTGCTCTTGACATCTTTTATTTAATTAATATATATTATTCCCAAGATATGGATCAAGGTAAATAATCCTCCAAAAGCAGCATAAAAGTTGGAATACAACCTAAAACATTTGCCAACACAGTGCAGAATCCCAACATGTCTGGTTAATTGGGCTAGGAATAGAAACCCAAATCTAGATTTGTATAACCCAATATGGCTAATTATGCAGCAATGCCAGCATCTTAAAAGGTCTCCATTAAACCAGTTGACATGAGTCAACAATCAAATAAAAGAAATGAGGATGTTAATTTAGCCACTTTTCTTGTCCCTGACGGAATGACCAAAGAATAATATTAATAATAAAGTGCAGTCGTTTCTCAAAACTTTTAAATTGTTGATCTCTATCCTGTTTAAATTAAAGATGCAGACATTAAAGATGAATAAGACACCGCTGCAAGTTAAGAATAAGAGGAAGTCACGCCCTATTAAATTAGTGTTTATCATCTCAAGGCTCAAAGATAAAATTTTAATATTGTCTTGAATGTCAAGGATTCCGATGATAGAAACACGAGAAAAGAGGTCAATTATTAAGAAACAGAAATCGGAAAGTTTGGAAATGCTGCCGTTAATATGATTTATCGCTAGAAGTTATTGTACTTGCCTCAAAAGTCGATCAAACTAGAATAACAATAAGGGAGAGTTCTGCCTGTTGCACTTGAAACACTGCCATAATCATAGGACAATTATAAAAGAATTTCTATTAAATTATCTGATCAAGTTTAGGCCATATTGTAGCAAATTAAAGAGAATACTTCCTTATTTGATTAAGTTGTTAAAGAACTATCAAAATATTCAGTAGTTTCTTAAGTTAAGTAGATAGTTATTGATAAATCATATAATAAAATCTTGGATAGGTTGACTGTGTTGCAATAAATAATGAATCAAAATCTAAATAAGATCAATGAACTTATTTAACTTACTGAAATTCAAAATGAAAAAGTTCCTGCAGTTTCAATGTAGAATATGGTTGATTTTATACTCAAATTGCCATAATAATAAAGCATTGAATTTTAATAACTTAAATATGCTTCATTTTATACATGCCAAATTATGTGTAAATAATTGGAAGTGCAAGAAGAATAATGCACTAGTTGTTCTTAATTTGTCATTCAATTCAATCAAGGTGTTGATGCTGTGTAAATTCTGTATGATTTCGCCAAACTTAAGATGCCGAAATTATACAACAAATTGGATATAAGTAACAATAAATTGAATCTCATTGTGTTACCATACTTAGAATTTCGATAAAAGAACGATTTCATCCTTCAAGATATTTAGAAAGTATCATTTACATGCTATTTACTAGTATCTAATAAAAATGACTGAGAAGAAGCATTTCATTATGAAAACTCTGATGCAGGAGATCATGACAAAAGAAGAAGTGGAACAACTAGATTAAATCTATATCTTAAATCAATATGCCACTTATAGGAATCAGATTATCAGAAATCCAAATAAATTTAACTATGAAATCCTCAAAAAAAGACCACTCTTCATTCTTTAATAAATTAAATTGTAACTATTCTTATGAATTAGACTCTTTCATGCTCAACTATAAATCGAAGACTTATTTTATAAAATCTAAAATTTGTAAAACGTCTATGACACCTATGTTCAATTTCCCAATTTCGAATAACAATTAAAGCAAGTTCAATTGAATAAGATGAAAATCTAAAAGCAAACTCTAGAGACTGATGATTAAGAAATATTCAGAGACAAAGTAGTTGAATTGAAGTAAGAAATGATCGAGTTAAATTAGACAAGATATGGACATATTGTTTAAGTTTCAAAACATGTTTCCAAGTGAAGTTGAAGGTCTTCCATATGGATTTATACGCATTAAAGATTGGATAGATTGTGAAATTGGATCTGGATTGACTTTGCTGAGAATATTGAATAGCAAATTGCATTCCATTGATATATTGGAGAACTAAATCAGTGAAGCTGAGGGTCTCCAATTAATTGAAAAGAGTAAAAAATTAATTGCCTAAATTCAAAAATTGATTGATTAAGAAATTCCACTTAACTATTATGATTCTAAATTTAAATTACCATCTGAAATCTAAAATGCTGTCCTAGAAATTACTAATAAATATTTATTGGATGATGAAGCTAAGCAAACTCCTTAAAGAACACCTTTGCAATTACCACTTGCTCCACCAAATGCATAAATGAATTTATTAGAACAATGCTCTAAGGTTCTTGAAAGATTATCCAAAGCCAGAGAAAGCATCCTAATTAAAAAACAAATAATACAAGAAATAAGCACTCAATATACATCACTCAATGATTTTTGCTTTAAATATCAAATTTGGGAACACATCAATGCAACAAGATATTTGATGACTTCCCAAATGTTCTATGATATTATATCTACAATCATTAGTGTAGAACCATAAAAATTTACTCTTGATGGTATTATCAAGAAAATTAGAGATCACATGATATATTTTGAAATGAATTAGAATGTTTAAACTAGCATTTATTTCAAAGTGCATCTAAAGGATGGCCTTCAGTTATTATAATTATTTAAAGACAGTCAAGATGAATATAGTAGATTATTAATAGCTAATTCAAAGAAGCCAGGATCGGTTTCAATCGATTCATTAATCAATACCTTAACCAACAATGTGAATAACTTTCTAAAAATTAAGACATGCACATTAACTTAATAAAAGGATGCAATTTTGAGAGCCATGCCATAGTATATTGGAATGATTAAAGAGCAATTTGAGGATTCATCTAAAGCTGCTGAACTAGACTAAAAGTTTTCTGAAGCAGAAACGGTGCTTGTTGAAACAGATTCATTCTTTCAAAAAGGAGAAAACAAATTAGGGAAGATTTATGAATTAGGAGTTGAAGCTGTTGGTTAAGAAAAAACAAAAAAAACAATGTCTCTTGAATAATTTAGAATGAGTTTAGGCTTTGATTCATAAATCTAAATTTTGAAAGATAAAGCAGAAGCAGCTCATAATTAATTCTTGATGTAATATATTATCTAAGACTATTTATAGGTACAAAGAAAAGCTATCTCTAAATAGTCTTCCAATCTACAAGAATAAGTTAGAACAGAAATTGAAAGAATTTGACTCCTTAAATCAAACCATTCTTATGTTTGATAAGACTATTACTTCAATTTATTATAGTTCCATTGATTTTCTAGATGCCTTAACTGAATTGTAATAGAAAATTGAGAACATGCTCTCATTGGCTAATTCTTCCTTCATTTTAGAAGGATTGAATAAATAATTGAAGCAACAATAGGAAACCTATGGAGAAGTGAAAAAAATATAATCAGGAGCGAAATTACATCCTTCAATAGAACCTATAGTTTTAACTACCTAAGAAATTTAGGTTAATTTGATAGAAATGCTCACAAATATGATTTAAATTATCACTGCCTTTGTTGAAATATATGATGGTTTCATGTTGTTTTAAGACTAAATCAACTTATTAAGTGAGGAATTCTTTTAGACTGTATACAGATGGTTAACATTTTATGAAGGAAAACCTTCTGATAGAAAATTAGTCTATACGGAGGCTCTGACAAAGATAGATGTGGCTATTGAAAAAATTGGAAAGTTTCCAATACTAAGAGTTCCTTGTACCAAAATTTATTAGACTTTAAAAAAAGTTGTTGAAACATATTAAAGAGATGTAAATACTGAAGTTATGAAAATGCTTTCAGAGTTTGGATAAACCTATTAAACTAAAGGAAATAAAGTACAAAGTTTCTAAGAATTCTAAAATGAATTAACATATTTATTAACACCTGAAAATTCCAAAGAAGCCACTAGAAAAGCACTGCAAGCATTTTTTGAAAAAAACAAAAAGGCAGAATAACCATTATCTAGAATGTCTTAATTCGTTAAGGCAACATAAACTATTTCAAAGGATGAAAGATTGAAATCTATGAAAAGGTTAAAAAAACTATAGAATCCAGATGAAATTCAGACTCAAATGGGTGGTGGACAAATGGATTAATGGATAGGCTCTTGTAAAAATATGACTAATGCTTTGGAAATGTATTTTAAGAACGTAAATGACAATCAACTTCAGCCATTAGTAAATTATACATGTAAAATAATTAACATATCATATAGAAAAAATCGAAGACTCTGCTAAGGGAATGAGCAATTAAGATCTAAAGAAATTTATTGGTAGATTTTTAGAAATGCTTAAGATAGATTATAATCTCAGTAAATTTTAATGACTCTTTTAATATTATATTTTTTAAATATATAATCAAGTTGTAATTAAGAATTGTCTTTTATCAAACTAAATAACTAGATTGTATAAAATACTAAAAAATGCTATATGATGTACAATATTCCAATTATCGTTGTGCAGATTGCAACAGATAGACCATAATCATGCAAGGACATATGACTTGGAGTTTTATTATTTTCCGCATATAACCATAACGCTATACTAAAAAATTAATATTCCATACAATAAGCAGAATAGACCTCTTCCAAATTGATTGGATGCAAAGTAGAATTTTTCCACTATCACTAACCTTTTTGTTTCACCCAGCAAAAGCAAAAAATTCATAGTCCTAATCCATTATACAAAAATAGTACATTAAATTAATGTTTGTCATAATAGAGTTTATTTTATAAAAATCCTATTCTATACAATAAACGGTGGACCAAATACAAAAAATGAGAATCAAAATAAAGTTTAGCAAAGTGGCTAACTTTGAAACAAAGCTCACATCAATTTCCATTGAATATGCTATTTTAATTTATAAGTGAATAAATTAATAAAAATTATGACTAAATTTTATAATAAATAACTAAAGAATTAGAAGATATTATTTATTTAGAGTCTAAATATACTATATTGATAACCAAATCTTTGATTATCAAATAAATACTATCATAATATTAATCAGCTAATAATAAAAATCGTTTTTAAAATGATATAGGTAAAATTGTTCAATCATTTTGATCATCATTTTCCTCAGCAATTTCTTCAGGATATTCGCCTTCACCTTCTCCTTCCTCACCTTCTTCATTCAATTACTCAGGGTCAATTCCAAATAAGTGTAAGTTTTACTAAATTTTTGTAATATATTACACTAAAGATCTCTCTAAACTGATTGTTTTCATTGGCTAATTTCTCAACTTCCTCTTATAATTGTTATTTTTCATCACTTAAATTTTAATACAATGGTTTAAAATTTTCTATCAAGTCTAATAATAAAGATATGTATTTTAATACCTTCTAATCTTCTACAATCCTCATCTTTTGCTTCAAGCTATTGTTGTAAGTTCTATATCAATTGATCCTTATCATTATCCTAACTCTTTGATAATTTCTTATTAGATGAGAATTGATTTCTTGTATTTCTACTATTGTTTGCTTACTCCTCTTGAATTTATTGAATTGCTTCTTACATATCTTGAAGTTACTATTAGTATTATTCAATAATTTAGTCTTTCATATCTGACTCTTATTGTAGTTCTTCGATTTTTTTTTATATATCCTCCTAATAAATTATATTATGATTCATTACTAAATTAAATTCTTGAGTTATCTATTCCAATTGTTATTCCTTCTCATTGTAAGCTTGTTCAAGTTCGTTAAGTTAGGATTCGTACTATTGTCTCACTTTATTGATTTCATCTTGCAAATGCCTATTAGCTTAATTGAGTTTTGAATTTAAGTTTTTATTTTCATCTTATAATTATTAGATTTTTTGTTTATCTTCTCTATGTTTTGATTCATAATCCTATTCTAACTTGGCTCTAATTTAAATTAAAAATTTAGTTTTACAAACGCTTTTAAAAGTCCTTTTCTCTATCTTTTGCCATATTCAACTCAGCTCTAAGTCTTTCTGTTTATTATTATTCATCTTTTAATTGATTCATAACTGATTAACTAGGTCTATCAATCTCTTAAGGTTTTTGATTGGATGTATACTATTTTTTATCAAAACCTGAGTATTGCTAATCATATCTTTTGTCATGGCTATCAAGTTTTTTATCTAAATAATCATGTTTCTTTTCTGGATATTCTGGTTTCCTATTAACATCAATAGTTTTAGAATAATCAGGCTTTCTGGTTTCACTAGATAAATAATCCTTAGTTGGTGGTTGAGCTTTAAACTCATTCTTTTTAATTTAATTTGATTGTTCGAATTTAGAGGGAGCTGGAACAAAGTTCTAATTCTTTTGATACATTTCTAACTTTATCAAATAGGTGTACCTTGATAGGGAATGATTTCTGTTTTGTGTTATTAGTCGATTGGGCCTGTGCGATTATGAATTTATGAATCACAGGAATAACAGAGTCGATAAGTTTAACCATAACGACATTAGGAACATTTGATTGTCGCTGGTCTTTGTTGACATTTCTAACACTTTACAAATAGAGATTGCATATTTGAATTTATGTTTATGTATTAAATATTATTTGAATTTTCTATAAATACAGAAATATATATAAATAAATTATATTTATTATTTTTAATATTTTATATAACATCAAGCCCAGACTTGACCTCTAAATTATATAGCTCTGGAGTTCTTCCATCCTTTTTTAAAGTGATTGTAATACACACCATCTCTGACTGCATACATTTCCCATCTGAAATTTCATAGATTTTATAAAATACCTAAGAGAGAGATTATTTCTATAAAATCCTCTGGTCTTCAAGTAAGCAAAAGGATAGATCAAAGCAATTCCAGTCAAGAACATATAATATCTTACAGTCTTATCTGGTCTTTGGAAACCGCTTCTTCTTTACACAAATTGAATGAAATTTGTGACATCAAAAGCCATTTAAGGAGTAGATGCAGGTGTTCCATCTTCGTAATCGACAAGACCTATTCAAATGGAATTATATTCAATACCATCATGCAATTATCTAACCATACCAATAATCATGTGATCAAAATAAGGATTGTATGCTTTTCCTT
This sequence comes from Paramecium octaurelia, assembly GCA_905182995.1. Lineage (NCBI taxonomy): Eukaryota > Ciliophora > Oligohymenophorea > Peniculida > Parameciidae > Paramecium > Paramecium octaurelia. The sequence continues at coordinate 387,433 of CAJJDP010000063.1, forward strand.
TAGGAACATCCAATCCTTAATAAGGCTTGTAATGGTAACCAGTCAAAATGTTGTAGATGTAATTGATACCTCCTGGTCTGAGTCTGATTTTTGAGAAATCTGTTGGCCAAACTCCACCATTGGCATTTTTAGCTTGGTCTTAAGAAAAGTAAGGAGGGTAGATTCCTAAAATAAAGATTATTAAGAGAATGAGTACTGTCGTGAATATATCTATCTCTTTCGTCCCATTCTTAGTAGTAAAATTGCTTGAAATGATGATGAGCAGGATGAATAGTGAAATTGCTGACCAAGGCTGCCAATTCTAATTGCTTATAGACTTTATCCAATAAAACATCATATTTCTTATACACTATTCCATGGCAATTGGCACAGTTTCTAGAGAATACAAGAAATCTAAAGAATCACTATGCTTCATACCCTCTTCTTACACTTGCAGAGTCAAATGTACCCAAAAATCTGTATTATGGCCATGACATATGTCCTCTATGAGTACCTACTTCTGTGACTTGTTCTTCATAACCCTTGATACCCCAAAAGGCACCAATATCATCTCTGTAAAGCCAGGCATGTACAGTGTTGTCCTTTTGGGTGATCAACATTCCAACTCCCAAACAAAAAAGAGCCTTCATTTTTAAAATATTTAATATCTAATAAGTAATGTCACTATTTATATATAATGTACTTAAACAACATTTATAATAACCTCATTTCTTGGCTTGGGCTTTAGGTTGAGCTTTTTGAGTTGGTTATGGAGCAGTTTTGGCTGGAACAGTCTTAGCAGGTGCTTAAACTGGTGCTTTCTTGGAGTCTTTGGCTGGAGCAACCTGTTTAACTGGAGCAGCTTATTTAGTTTATTTTGGTTGCTAATCATTATGGATTAAATATTGTACTGCTGCTGTTTTAGTCTATTCTTTGATTTCAGAAGAGGCTTTTCTGTGTTTCTTGTGAGCCTCATGAACATCATGAGCCAACTTTTTATATGCTTCCAAAGCTTGCTTTGCTTTTGTTCTTCTGGCTGTTTCAGTCTTCTTTTGAATGGTCTTTCTTCTCAATCTTGATTCAGTAACAAGTCTTTAGATCTTTGGAGCCTTTTATCTCTTCTTTCCATCCTTTGTGGTCCAGGTTCTTCTGATGAGATTCTTTTAAACTATAGCAACACCGTCAGCCTTTTTGAATCCGAATAATCTTCTCAATTTAGTTAATCTCTTTGGACCCAATCTTCTTGGGACATTTTGATCTGTAAGTCCAGCAATTTCGTTTGCTCCCTTTTTAACAACTTATAAGGCAAGGACTCTAATGTCTTAACCGACAATGCATCCTCTAATTGATTTTCTCTTCATTTCACCATCTTTTCTGGGTCTGTAACCTTTGTGACCCTTTCTCATGAGAATTCTCACTCTGCCCTTGAATAAGACACCTTGTCTCATTGGAAATCCTTATTTGTCATTACCACCAGTGATTTTGAACACGTAGCCTTTGTATTCATCACCTAAATTGTCAGCTTCAACGACTTGACCCATTCTCTTATCAAAAAAGATTGAGCTAAAAATTATATATAAAATGTTCTTACCATTTCTTGTCGTCATCAATTTCGACTGTCTTTTAAGCTCCTGTCAAGGGATAAGAAATGTTAAACTAAATAAAATAGTTTCAATAGTTACCTTCATTAAAATCTTTGGATTTTTTTAAAAATTAGATTTAAAAATGAATATGAGGCATATTAATAAAATATATTCGTGAATAAAACAATCAAAACATGCCATCAATTTGAGCTCTTGGAATTTATATAAATGATACTCCAATTCCTAATTTAACAACAATTGCTACAAAGATCAAGTAAATTCAATGCTCTATTCATTATCCATCATTTTGCTTATACAATTTTAGAATAGGCTCATGTATTTTAGGAAAATAATTCACTTTCTATTAAGAAGATTATTTGCTCATTTCCTTTTGGTATTTCTATTCTGAATCTGAATGACCAAATGTTAATAGATATTAGATCTTAGTTTTATATGTTCTTTCTAAGAATTGTGGAAGAATTCAATCACACTAATTGAGTTGTTTCTAAATAACTCTCATAACCTAAGTGGAAATCTATGTATTACTGAGTAAGCTAGCCATAATTTAAGGATATTTTGGATAGAATGATTTATTAGTAAGAATATTAATTATAATTTGATCCAAATAGATTTTTGTTAATAAAATTCATAGCAAGTATATTTGGTTGTTTATCTAATAATTCAAATATATTGGAAGATTGAATTATCTTAACACTTCAAATCATGTATAAAATACAATTATCAAATAATTTGCATATAATAAATTATTCTATTTTTAATATTATTAATATAACTAATCAAAAGAGCAAAAATGCCGATCTATAATGAAGTTTGGGAGGAAGAGGGTATCATATTACCTGTTATATTAGATTTTATGTTTAGAAACATGATAAATCTATAAACATTAACAAAGAATCATGTAAAGCTATTAGATAATCTGAAATTTGAGTTTGTTGAATATAAAGTAATTTCTTTATAGAATTGCAGGCTAATTAATTATTGGCTTGCCATCTTTATGATAGAATGGCTCAACACTGCAAGAATCAATTCGGTCTGTTTGAGGATTCATATGTACCAGAATGCTTAGATGCTAGAAATTATTTCTAATTATGTGTGAGAATGAATGCCTCTTATGGACTGGCCAAAAAATATTTCCCAGAGTAATCATATCAGAGTATATTAGATATTTCTTAACCAATGAGTACTCAAGACCGAATCCTAATTTTAAAGAATTAGGACTTTGATCCTTGATACAAATACATATATTTATTATTATAGCAATTATCAACCTTTTAAATTTTATTCTTTAATCTATAAGTAAACTATCTTATTGGCATTATTTGTAATACATTGTTCATTCAAAAATTATTTTAATTTTAATACCTTTCATGTCATAAAGATTCAATATCTATAATTTTTAAATTAAATTGATATATCTGATATAATAATAATTCAATTGCATAATGTAAATTCTTTTTTGTATATTAATTAACTACATTAAGAACAATGATAGTGCTTGTCTTTGCAATCATCGATAATGAAAGGTAGCCAACATAAAGGCCAAAAAATGAGTAAAAGTAATAGAAATGCTAACACAGTTTATCCTCCTACTTTTCTTGTTGAAATAAGTGTATATTGACGTCCACAACGCATACAGCTATTTCCATTTGCTATCTATACTCCTGGTTAAACAACACTAAATTAGGAATAAAATAACAAACACTTGCATTTATTACTAAACAACTGGTTATGGTTAATTGACAACAATCTATTAATTTAGAGGATATTGTTGATATCCAAATTGTTATTATGGATATCCTCCTTGATAAGGAGGAGGGTAACCACCTTATTGAGGAGGATAACCACCTTAATAAGGAGGGAATCCAGGGTTTTATTAGTACACAACTTTTTGTTATATGTAATTTGGGCCATTTTTATTTTCAACCTAGAAGTATGCCATCTTAAAATATAGCAATTAGAAATTATAATATATAGAAAAAAATAAAATTTCACAGGATAATATAAAATGGCAAAATTATTCTAATACACTTATCTCGTTGCTTTGATAATCATTTGTTCTTGAGAGGTTAATCATGAAAGATTTATTTATTTATTTTAATAATTGAATAAAAGATAATAAAGGGATAGATATGTAAAATCTTTATAATTCAGTTTATATACTATTGCAAAAATAAGATTTCTTTAATTACTGTTCCACTTTTCTTAATGTTTACATATTAAGTTGCTGCAAATCACTAACTATTTAATCCTTTTTCATCATCAAAGATCAAGTTCCATAAAATGATTATTTATATTAATTATCAATTACTTGATTTTTAATTAACAATAATAAATCTATTAATTAATAAGTTAAAAAATAGTGGCTTGCCAATAAAATTCATGATATTTTGCATTTAAATAAGAGAAAAAATTTGGATAATAAGAGGAATCAAAATCTATACGAATATGGGAGATTTATTCTTAAACTTCTCATTCTAAATATTCATATATGTTGAGTAAGTTCAAAAAAGAATATTGATGAATACTAAGTTTCTTTTTGTATATATATTGAGTGAAAATAGATTCTTAAATTTCAAATTTAAGTATTCTTTTGATAAAATTTAAATTGCAAAATGATATTTAAAAAATTAGAAAAAGAATTTAAAAACCTTACTTTTTGATTAAGTTATTCTGTTAATAAATTAGGTTTGAAGAATCGTTAGATAAATTAGTTGTTTTATTTTTTATATTTAAAATTAACACCTTAACATTCAAAGAAGATCTAAACTTAGTATAACACATATCTTATTAAAGCAATATAATATAAATCATCTAATATTTTTATTTAAGCTTTTTGACAATGTTTCTTGGATTCTTTTATTTAAATTAATGAGTTTTTAATCAACAGAATCCGTTTAAGCTGTCTTAATAGTAGCATTATTGTTATTGAAAGAACTTGTTAATTTATTACAACTATTAGTAGTAGTCTCTCTATTTTCTTAGCTTAATGTTAATTAGTCAAATGTTTTTTAAGTTTATGACTATTGTTAGTGTTGTAACTAAAATGAAGAATTTAAAATTGATGATTTATTAGTCAAACCAAGATCAAAGTTAGTAAACTGAATATCTTTTAGATTGACTAATAACTGCTAGATCTCTAACCAATCTGGTCTTTAATTAAAATCAATGAACAGCATCTTTTTGAGTATTGAGTCAACTCTTCCAGGATACAGCTACTTCAACTAGTCGAAACAATCATTCAGGTGGACAACGCTAAGCACTCCAGTTTCAAAGATGTAATCACAATTTTTTAGTAGGCAGAGAGACAATATTATCATACTAATGTTTATACAAATAATGATTTACCCTAATCCAAAAACATCTTGCTTGAATCTATTGACTCTGAGATTACCTCCTGATTCTGGGGATTTGTATTAATTTTCAAATAGATGTGGTGCTCTGGCTCTGAAAGGACTGACATCTTGAATTCGGTAAAGTAAATATTCTTCGTCGAAGTACACTGATTCCAATGTCAAGGCAGAGTGGGTGATGCCCCTTTTTTGGAGAAATACGAAAGCCTCGCATAATCCCGAAATCATCTTCCATATTTCTTCTTCAGGGACATATTCTTGTGTTTTTGATCTTTTATCAATCAACTATTTGATGTCCAAGGGAAGATATTCGTAGAAGATTTTGAGTTGTCTGTTTTGGCTAAATTTGTCGCTTTATTCTTCAAAGAAGAGGAAAGAGACTAGATTTGGGTGTTTCCATTTGGTTCTTTCTTGGATAGCGCTTACCTCTTCAGGTCCCACAGTATTGATCCAACAACACAAATACTTGGCAAAAGGATCCAATCTATAGATGGAGGAGGTGGGAGAGATATCAATAACGTGATTAATGGAGGTGTACGCGGTTATCATGTAATCCTTGGGATTTTCATTGGGTTATCTGGGTCTTGGTTCGTTTTGCACGACTGGATTGTAGGATTGGGTAATTTTGTGTAAGGGATAGGGTTGTTATCTTTGGGCAACACAATATTCTGGGTACATGTAATAAATTTCTGTTAAAAATAAAATCAAGTATAAAATAGGTTTAGTTTGAGAAATATTTCTATTTAATAAATGAAACTAACTAATTAGAAATGAATGATTGATTATATTAATTATAAATTATGTTTAGAATGTTTGATCCGATGTATCAATCAATGAACCAGATACTGGAGGAGAGTGGGAACATTTTATGGTTGGGAGATTGCACTGCTGCCTATGATAGAAGTTTATTGGATGGTAAGGGGATAAAGACTGTTTTGACTGTGGCTTCAGGATTGAATGTGTCATATTCTGAAGGAGGGATGGTCCATAAAGTAAATTAAAAATGAATTTTACAAGGTATATCACATTTTGGATATTGAATCATCAAATATAGCAAGATTGTTCCCTGAAACAAGTCAATAAATAGCAGAGGGTCTGAAGAGAGGGGGGGTTTTGGTTCATTGTGCTGCAGGAGTGTCAAGATCAGCATCTGTTGTGATAGCATTTATTATGAAAACTAGAGGGTGGTTGTTTTAGGAGGCATTTGAGTTTGTTAGGAAGAGGAGAAGTGTTGTCTTTCCAAATTATGGATTTTAAAGATAATTGAGAAATTATGAAAAAGATTTAAAATAAAGCAAAGTTTAAGTGAGTTTGGATACACCAATCAAGCAAATTTAAAAGTTCCAATAGGAGGGCTAGAAAGAGAAAGTGGAGCAGTTAGGCAATGTGGAATAGAAGGTGAAAAGTGTGTGTAACAAGACGAATTTTTTGACTCCTTAGAAGCAAAATCAAAAATAGAGACAACTTTATCAATCTGCAAAAGTGAACTATGCTAAACAATATCAAGTGATCCAAAACTCAACAAGAGCGAGTTCGTCTGTAAAAAGCAACCTGGTTGATCCACAATTCAATTTTACGAATCAGGGGCCTATGATCATATCGTATTAGCAGTAGAGAAAAAAAGCAGCAGAAAAGATGCCCGAGATAAATAAAAGGAATTTATACAAGTGAATATTATAATTAATTAATGAATCCTCGGAGAGCTTAATCAAGTGGAAATAGAGCTTCGTCTGCTGTCAAACGAGTTGCTATGCCGAATGGGTACACTTTATACAATTAGAGTGGGCAGAAATTTCATTTGCCCAACATGAAGAAGTACTGCAGTTATATGAATGTAAAAGTGCATCGCAACGTTCTATCGAAGAGGCTGAGAACAGGGCCAAAACATCAACTCTATAACCAATGCATAGTGAAGCACAGACGATTGTGCATCAAAGACCACAAAGTACAATAGAAGTAAAATAAATTTGAAATTCATTTAGACGCCTGCAGTCATGATGAATAAGTACATCAATTACAGAATAGCACAGCCATACTCATCCACAATAGATGTGAATGCCCGTTTGTGGGAAGCAAGTAAAAACACAACTATCGGTTTGAAAAGAGTTTCATCAGCTGTCAAGAAGGAAGAAACAGAATATTAGTAGGATTGTGAAACTATTAGCGGTACCTTAAAACCTTACGAATTTCTGTCATCTCTTGGTGGCAAAATGATCTCAAATGATCCTTCTAAATAATAATCAATAGATGTTTCTAGACAAAATAATACACAACAGGTACGTCCTCAAACTGTGACATCCATAGGCAAGATGGACTTCACTATTATTTAAGAACAACAATAAAGACTCTCATCTGCTTAATAAACGTTAACTAGACCTCCTGTTTCTAAACGACCAATGACATCTATATAGAGACCTTAATCTCAAGCATTTGACAACTAAGAAAGCAAAAGAGTTAAATAAGATCGAATCTAAAGTGCTACTCTTGACGTATTTTAAAAACCTACTACTCAAAAACATAAAAAACAATTTAACGAAATGATAGACTAACAAGTTCTAAGACCTCAAAGCAATTGGAGTCACCAACGACCTCTATCTTCTAAAACAACTGCCCCACAATCCTTCTTCAAAATCTATACCAAATTTACTAACCTCAGTGCTCTTGATTTACCTTATGAAGAACTTTTCGATAGAAATGAAAGAACTGTGGCAGCTACTTTTGCTAGATTTGGAGATCTGGGTTATTATTCACCAATATAAAGGATTGGAGTCTATATGCAATTTTCAGCAAAGTTAAAAAAGGAGCATTTACTCAAAATAATAGATTTATAAAAAACAATGAGTTCAGCTGAGAAAACAGATGGAGAGGTACCCATCTAATTGGCAATTGTAAATGAATTGTTTCCAAAGTAAGGAAGAGACAAAACTGGTATTAACTCAGGAGCTAATGATGCTTTAACTAGAGAGCCAGTATCCCTTTGTTTGTATCCAGAATATTTTGATGACAATGATGAGAATATTGATTAGATGGAATTGTCTCTTAGAAAATTCAATGAGATGCTGGCTGAGATGAATGGGAATTATGATCCTTCACTCTTATGCAAAGATTATTACATTCACATCGATAGAGAGTTCTGGCCGGAAAACATTCTCAAAGAAGTACTTATCTCAGAAGAAAGATATCGCAATTATATATCTGGAGATTACATAAGAAATGATGAGGTTCCAAAATTCAAAAGAGAATGGATTTTAAATGCATTCAATTTGATTAAACCTGAATTATTGCGTAATGAAGAATGCTCTAGGTTTGTTGTTAAGGAAATACTGGAATTGTTTAGAGAGTACATGAAGAGAGCAATGCTGGATTACATACTTAGGTCACCAGAAGAAAGGAAGAGGTTGCACATCACCTTGCTCCCAAGATCTTTCATTCATTCAGCATAAAGAGTTGCGAGAGAAGGAGGTTACAATATGAAATTGTTCCCAGATTGGCATGATTTTGTATCGAGAGGTAAGGATTTCTGCAAGTCCAATCTCACTCTGATATCAACAATCAATTAAGGATTGTCAGATTGGATTTAAGATTTCATCTCATTTAAATTATGCGATTTGAACAAGATGAAATAGGTTGCCAGATTAGGCTACACTTTTACATTTTAGGAATTCCAAAGAGTTCAAACAATATACAAATTGAATGTGCTATGTCTCTTGGAGCACGTCTGGTTCAGAGGTGTCATGCTTATAATTAAGCTATAGAAATTCTTAAGGTAGAAGCAATACAAAAGTCAATGGACGATTACAGGCCCAAAGTTCAAATAATAGTAATTAAGACAGACCATTCTTGAAATCATCCCAGAAGAAGATTTTATTGATGAGGACAACGTAATTTATAAGGGGGAAGAAAATCCTTGTTACATCTCTATTAAGGAGGCATTACAATTCTATGCATCTAAAACAACTCAGCCTTATAATTTTGATCGCTTTAAAGATTCCTGTCAAGCACTCAATGCCTTTACGGAATACCATGTCATGCTACAAAACCCCAATCCCATCGAATCAGATAAGCTGTCGTAATTCTAACTAGAGGAAGTCAAGTAATAACAAGAAGAAAAGCCATATAAAAAGTTAGAAAAGGAATAGAGGAAAGCAATCACATAGAATGCTACTGTGCTATTATAATTGTAGTTGAGAAGTTTCATAGACAGATCCCTATAGCACTTTGAGTAAAACATTCTCAATATCAATATTCCTAAATAATTTGATATTGAGATTGGAGACACAAATTTTGCTAGTCTGATACAGGCGTGCTAAAATCTAAAAGACAGGGATTTTATACCTCCAAAATGGGGTTTACTTTAGTAACCTTATGATCCATTCATTCGATTGGAATTGATTATTGAAAATGATTTTGTTAAGTTAAAGGAAAATGAAGAGTCAGTCAAGAATGAATTTGTGGATGCCTTCAGAAGCATCATCATATCATTTGATAAATTCTTGCATCCAAAATTTGCCAAAGTCACTTACAACCCCAAAGAGACGATCCAACCAGTACCTTTAAGAAATTTTCAATTTAACTTTGATTAAGACATGGGAGGAATGACCAAGGAGGACTTCTAAAAGTTCTTCAAGTCTTTTTGGCCATAGGTGAAAGTGGAAGAGAAATAATAAAAAGAGCATCCTGAACTTTTGTTGGCATCCGAAGAGCAGAGAGAAATTTATTAGGAGAAAAAGTATATGACAGTTGCATCAATAGAGGAAGGGTGCTATCTAGCTTAGGAGGCCAGGATTTTGAAACATGTTAGTGAGCATTACAAAAGAACTCATTAAGTTGTGGAATTCTTTTAGCAATTCACTTAATTCTTCAATAAGGTCTATGAAAAAGAAATCAAATCTTTAAAGAAGGCAATCACAAATGAAGAATTCAAAATGTATATGGAGATACTCAACAAATACAAAACTTTGGTAGATAAATTCCCACCAACTATACAATTCCCTCTGTTTTAAGTAAATTGCGAGCTTGTCTTATCGAGTGTAAAGTAGATGATAAAAGAATACAAGGATAGATTGTTTATCAATTTTGAATCAGTTTTAATAGATTAGGCTAAAGTTATATCTGATAGATACTTGCAGATTAGTACATACATTAGAAGATCACTTAAAACACCTGAAGATGTGGAGGCCATGGACAAGTACATTACAGATGTTGGATAGGAGAGAGTAAAGATAAAAACGAATACAACTGATATCTTTATTAAGGTTATGTTTTTATTGAAGCAAGATTATGTGATTAGTGAGCAATTATTGTTGTTATCGGAGGAATTGTATCATAGGCCATCTCAACTTGACAAGGAGTTGATTGAGCAAGAAGAGAAACATCAGATTGAGAGAGGAAGGTTAGAGGAGGAACTCAAAAAGTAGAGATCCCAATTTGAGGAGAGAGTAGCCAAGTATTGCAAGGAGATTGATAATCTGGAAACATTCACTGAAAGATCGAAATACAAAGGATATGTTAGGGATATTGAAGAGTTTGAGTAGAAGTTAGCAGACGCTAATGCAGAAATGCAGGAGATAATCTAAAAAGAGTTGACCCTATTTGGATATCCATCTTAATTTGAAAACTTTGTTAAATTGTAAACTGAAATACAACCATATTCAGAATTGTGGAAATCAATAGGTGTGTATATGGAGAATAGGAAGAATTGGATGAATGGTCCAATTATGGATGTTGATTATGGTGATGTAGAGACTATTTTGAAGAATCAGAAGAAGGGGATTGTTAAGCTAAACAATTTGTTCAAACAAAATAGTATTCCATATAGAGTTTTGGGAGAATTCAAATAAGATGTTGAACTCATGAGTTAAAACAGTAAGACTTTGGAGATTCTATCAAATCCAGGATTACGTGAACGACATTGGAAATCAGTGCAGACTATATTGTCATCCTCTTTTAATTACAAGGAAGTGTCTTTAAGGGAATTGAATAATTTGAATGTCGAGTAATTTCTTAATGACATGGAAGAAATATCAGAAAATGCAAGTAAGGAATTCACTCTAGAGAACGCATTGGCCAAAATGAGAAAGGAATGGGATAGCATTAAATTGGTGGTTTTAAATTACAAAGGAAGAGGAGTTCTCATTTTGTAGGGACAATCCGTGGAGGAAATTCAAACCTTATTGGATGATCATGTGATTAAATCACAAACAATCAGAGCTAATCCCTTAATCAAGTTTATGGAGGAAGACGCTATAAAGTGGGAGAAATCTATGATATTTATACAGTAAATCTTAGAGTTGTGGATTAAAGTTCAAGGCATGTACTTATATTTGGAACCAATTTTCAGTTTTGAAGATATCATTAAAACATTGTATGATGAGAGTGAGAAATTCAAAAAAGTAAGTAGCAATTGGAACTTGATTACAAAGGCTGTCGAAATGGAACCATTAGCTTTGAATTTAGACAAAATTCCAAATTTGATGGATATCTTGTAGACTTCATTGAGATTGATAGAGGAAATACAAAAAGGGTTAGAGAATCATTTGGAGATTAAGCGATTAGAATTCCCTCGGTTCTTTTTTTTATCTAATGATGATTTAATTAATATTTTGGCAGAGACAAGAGACCCTTTGTTGGTGTAACCTCACATGAGAAAATGTTTCGAGGGAATCGAAGAGTTAATCTTCAATTCAAATACTGATATATTGGGAATGAAAAGTGTAGAGAAGGAGGAAGTCAACTTCGATAACAGGGTATCACCAAAAGAGTTTAAGAATTGCGTTGAGAAATGGTTACTAAAGGTGGAAGAAGAGATGAGGAACAGTATTTCACACTTAATTCGTTAATGTTATGGAGAATTACAAGAATTACCAGTGTTGATCAAATGGATTCGTAGATGGCCTGGTTAATGTGTATTGACCTGTGCTTGTATTAATTTTACCAATTAGATCGAGAGTCTAATAAGATCAGGAAAGACTCTGAATAAATTTGGGAATGACAGAGTTAATCATTTGAATGAAATTGTATCTTTGGTAAGGGAATCTTAATAATAAAATGAAAGATAGTTGTTGTCAGCTCTTATAGTTTTGGAGGTGCATAACAATGATATTTTGCAAGATCTCATAAAATTGGAAATGAAAGACACAAGCATATTTGAATGGACTTCATAATTGAGATATTACATGCAGGAAGACACAAGTGTTTCAGTGAGGATGGTCTAAACATCTATTCCTTATGGGAACGAGTATTTAGGAATAGGAAGCAGATTGGTTATTACTCCATTAACAGATAGATGTTATAGGACTTTGGTTGGTGCATTACAGTTAAATTTGGGAGGAGCACCAGAAGGACCAGCTGGTACTGGTAAGACAGAATCCACAAAGGATTTAGCCAAAGCAGTAGCAGTATAATGTATAGTATTTAATTGTGGTGAGGGATTGAACACTCATGCAATGGCCAAGTTCTTTAAAGGACTAGCAAGTGCTGGTGCTTGGTCGTGTTTTGATGAATTTAATAGAATTGAATTGGAGGTCTTATCTGTCATTGCATAATAAATCTTATAAATTTAGTAAGCTAAATCAATGTCGATTGAGTCATTTTAATTTGAAGGCACAGAAATACATATTCAATAATCATGCAACATCTTTATTACAATGAATCCAGGATATGCAGGCAGATCAGAATTACCAGATAATTTGAAAGCACTCTTTAGACCATGTGCTATGATGGTACCAGACTATGCTCTCATTGCAGAAATATCTCTATATTCATTTGGATTTGTTGAGGCAAGAGCATTGGCTAAAAAGATAGTTGCTGTCTATAAATTATGTTCGGAATAATTATCAAGTCAAGATCACTATGATTATGGAATGAGAGCAGTCAAAGCAGTTTTGACAGCTGCATAGTTACTCAAACGTAAATCTACTGAAAGAGAAGACATTCTTATTTACAGAGCAATCGGTGATATCAATTTACCTAAGTTCTTAACTAATGATGTGATGCTATTCAATGGTATTATGAGTGATCTCTTTCCAGATGTCAAAGTGCAACCAGTTGAATATAAGAATCTCTAAGAAGCTATGCATTCGGTCTTGTAATCTTAGAATATGCAGATTGTACCTAACTTCAAAAGAAAAGTCTTACAATTATACGAGATGATCAATTGCAGACATGGACTTATGTTAGTTGGACAGACTATGAGTGGCAAAACGTCTTGTTATTAAGTATTAGCGTCTACTTTAACCCATTGTCATAAAACTGGGTTATAGGATGAAAGGTGTGTGTAATATCATGTGTTAAATCCGAAGTCAATAACTTTGAACTAATTATATGGATACTCTGATCCTGTCAGCAAGGAATGGACTGAAGGAGTATTAGGTGAAATATATCGTAAATGTGCCACATCAACTTCTTAGGATAGACAATTTTTGGTATTTGATGGTCCTGTAGATGCTGCATGGATTGAAAATATGAATACAGTCTTAGATGATAATAAGAAATTGTGTTTAATGAGTGGAGAGACTATTGCTATGACTGATAGAATGACAATCATATTTGAAGTTCAAGATTTAACATAGGCTTCTCCTGCAACTGTGAGTAGATGTGGTATGGTATATTTATAGCCTGACTAATTGGGATGGTTTAACGTATTTTTAAACAAGTTACAAGAAATTTAAAATATAGATTAAAGTGTTATTATGAGAATTTCAGATCTCTTCGAAACTATTGTTGACAAGGCTCAAAAATTCATTAAATAAAAGTGTCATGAATATGAATCAGTACCAGAGAACTCATTTTGCATTCATACTTTATCTATGCTGATACAATTGATTTAAACTTACCCTGAAGCTTTAAGAAAACAAGCAGATCCCAGCATTTTGATAGATGCATTCTTCATATACTCAGTTGTTTGGACAGTAGGCAGTTCTGTGGATGATGTAGGTAGAAAACATTTTGATTAATATCTCAAAAAACTAATAAAGGAACCTCTCAGAAATGAGAATAAAAAAGATGTTGTCATCAAAATTGACAAACAATCCCAAATCCCAGAGTTGTCTAATACAAATATCTATGATTTCTTCTATGATCCTGAGTTACTCAAATGGAGAATGTGGAAAGAACTTCTTAAGGATTCTTAAATTCCAGAGAACATAGCCTATTAAGAGATCCTTGTTGAGACCTCTGAATCCCTCAGAATTACATCAATTATTGACAAATGCATAAATCGTCACTCTCCATTATTGATAATCGGCCCAAGTGGAGTTGGTAAAACCTGTTATATTCGAAAACATATCTCATAATTGCAAAACTACTTAAATATTTTTGTCAATTTCTCAGCCACCACAAGTGCAAACAAAACTCAAATGATTATTGACTCCAAGGTGGAAAGGAAAAGAAAAGGTTTTTATGGACCACCATTGGGCTTCATCGGACTTATTTATATCGATGACATGAATATGCCTGCTCCCGATAAATATGGTACTCAAGCACCTTTGGAATTGATACGACAATTCTTGGGTACCAAAGGATGGTATGGAAATGATAGACAATTCATGCATATATTGGATTGCAACGTTATTGCATCTATGGGATTACCAGGAGGTGGAAGAAGCTTTGTGTCTCAAAGATTGTTGAGATTCTTTTAGATTGTATCCATTGTCACTCCTGACACCAACAATATTGTACACATCTTCAATTCCATCATCTCTTGGCATTTGAACAATATCAAAATAGAAAACACCGATAATGACATTAGGAAGAGTTTCCAATATGCAATTGAAGCTACAATTGATTTATATAATTAGATTCGAGATTAATTAAAGGCAACTCCAAAAAAGTCATGGTACATACTCAATATGAGAGACATCAGTCGAGTAGTTCAAGGGATGACTTTAGTTATGAATGCCAAGGAATTGTCACTTGATCATAAGAAAGTTTAGAGATTGTGGCTTCATGAAACCACAAGAACCTTTTTTGATAGATTGGAATAGGTTGATCATGAACAATACTCATTAATGTTGGCGAACTCAATCAAACTAAAATTAAGAGATGATCTAAAACACATGATTAAACCATATGATGATGTTGCAACCACTAAATACAATATAAAAAGTTATGTTTGGTCGGACATTCTTTCAGAAGAACCCAATGTTTCAGAAAGGAAATACACAGAAGTGATGTCATCAACTAGAGTGTATTCGAAATTGCAATTCTATTTGGAAGATCTGAATTCCAATACAAAAAAGCCATTGAATTTAGCATTATTTGATTATTGTGTTGACCATCTCTTAAGAATCCAAAGAGTCTTAAATATGACTCAAGGTCATCTGTTATTGATTGGTTTAGGAGGATCTGGAAGATAGAGTCTCACTAGATTGGCATGCTTTATTAGAGAATAGGAATTCTTACAAATTGAGGTAGGCAAAGGATATACTTATGAACAGTGGAAAGAAACAATGTAGAAGTTAATGATAAATGCTGGAGCAGACAATAAGGAGATAACTCTTTGTATTTCTGATTCATAAATCAAGAAACCATTTATTTTAGAGGATGTTAATAATCTACTTAATACAGGTGACATTCCTAATCTCTTTGGATAGGAAGATTTCATTCCATAAATAGATAAACTGAGATTGAAAGCAAAGAAGGAAGGCAAATTGTAATTGTTTGATAATGGGAATAATGCGCAATTCTATGATTATTTTATTGAATGTGTGAAGAAGAAACTCCATGTTGTTTTGGCAATGAGTCCCATTGGAGATACTTTAAGATCAAGAATACGTATGTTCCCAAGCATTGTAAACTGTGCAACAATTGATTGTTTCCATTAATGGCCTGAAGATGCTTTAGAGGCTGTGGCTCGAAAGTTCTTAGAGGATATCCAAATCAAGGATAGTCAATAAAGACTGCTGGTAGCCTAGTGCAAATATATGCATTCATCATTATAGACTATTAGTGAGTAATTCAAATCACAAGAAGGAAGACACAATTATGTTACTCCTAGCAGTTATTTTGAGTTATTGAAGACATTTTAAGCTGTTTTACATGTAGAGAAGACTAAGTTGGAAGATACTAGAAATATGTATAAGAATGGAGTCACAAAACTTGATCAAACTTCAGAGGAAGTTAAGAGAATGGAAGCTGAATTGATTGAAAAATAACCTAAATTAGTTGAAATGAATATTGAAGCCAGTAAATTAGCAGTTATTATCAAATAATAAGCAGATGCTATGGAACCTAAGAGATTGTAAGTGCAAGAAGAGGAGGCTAGAGTGTCAGAATGTGTTAAGGAAGCTGAAATAATCAATTAAGAGTGCGAGAAAGAATTATCTGTAGCAAAACCTAAATTAAAATAAGCAGAAGAAGCTTTAAATACCCTGTCTCCTGCAGATATTAATTCTATCAAGGCTATGTTGAAACCACCAATCACTGTTAAGTTAGTTATGGAATCTGTTTGTGTCTTGTGTGGAGTTCCTCCTATTAGTATGCCTAAACCTGAGAATCCAAAAGAAAGATTTATGGATTATTGGGAAGCAAGTAAGAAGTTTTTAGCGGATAAGGATTTCTTATAGAAACTGATTGGCTATGATAAAAACAATATTAAACCTGAGATTATGTAGAAAGTCAGAAATAATTACATCTCCAAAAAGGAGGAATTCAATCCAAAAAGAGTTGAAAAGGCTAGTTCTGCTGCTAAGGGATTATGTGAATGGGTTCTAGCCTTAGATGAATATGAAAAGGTACTCACTATTGTTAGACCGAAATAAGAAAAGTATCTTCAATCACAATAGGAAGTTGCCAGATTGTAAGAGTCATTGAAAATATTATAATAAGATTTATCTGTTTTAACAGCAGAAATTAATAAGTTAGAGTTGGCTTATTAGGAAACTATGAATAATCAATAGCAATTAGATAGAGATATTAAAGAATGTGAAGTCAAGTTGCAAAGAGCTACAAAGTTGATGGAAGGATTGGGAGGAGAAAGAGAGAGATGGAGTAAGTCGTCTGCCATTTATGAATAGAGACTAAAATAAGTATTGGGAGACATTATACTATCCTCTGGAACTATTGCATATTTGGGAGTCTTTAGTAATAATTTCAGATAGAAAACCATCAAAATGTGGATGGATAACTTGAAGGGTAATATGCAATTCTCTGAAAACTTTACTTTACAGAATATTCTTGGATAACCGATTTTGATTAGACAATGGAGAATGAATGGTTTACCTAGTGATTAGTTCAGCATTGAAAATGGAATTATTATGAATAGGTGTCAAAGGTTTCCTTTAATAATAGATCCCCAAGGACAAGGCAATAGATTTATTAGGCAAAACGAAAAAGACATAAAATTAGTTAAGTTCACTGATAGTGATTTCTTGAGAACATTAGAAAACACATTGTAATTTGGATAACCATTACTCATTGAAAATGTGTATGAGGATGTTGATTCAACTATTGATTCTGTCCTACTCAAGCAAATCTTCAAAAATGCTGGAGTTATGTCAGTCCGCATTGGAGACAATATTATACCCTATAATAAATAGTTCAATCTGTTCATGACTACTAAATTAAGCAATCCTCATTACACTCCAGAAATCAGTACTAAAGTTACAATTATCAATTTCACTATTACTTAAAGTGGATTGGAGGATTAATTACTAGAAATATGTGTTAGCAAAGAGTAACCGAATTTAGAAGAGGAGAAGAATAGATAGATTTTATAGTAACAAAAAAATAAATAAGAGTTGCAAAAAATAGAGGATCAAATTCTTAGAGTTTTAAATAAGGCTGAAAATATCTTGAATGACGAGGAAGCCATTTAAATTTTGTAGACTTCTAAAGAAAAATCAAAAGATATTGAGGAAAAATAAGAAACATCAGAATACACAGAGAGAAAGATTGATGAAGCCAGAGTACAATACAAACCAATTGCTATTCATGGGGCTTTGCTCTTCTTTGCAGTCATATCCCTGGCCTAATTAGATTCTATGTATTAATACTCTTTATCTTGGTTACTAAATTTGTATCAGGAAGCATTCATCAAAAGCGAACCAAGTTAACGTATTCAATAAAGAATAACCAACATTAATAATATGACACTCCACTTAATATACAATTAAGTTTGCAGGGGATTATTTGAAAAGGATAAATTGCTTTATAGTTTCATTATTTTGATCAAAATTCTTGAATAGAAGAAATAAATAGATTTTGAAGAATTCTCCTTCATCATTAGATAAATAACTATTCCCACTGAAGTACCAGAAAATCCTTTCAAAGAATGGTTGCCAACCTAAGCTTGGGCAAGAGTGTAGGTTTTAATCAAAGTGAACAAGAAATTATCATAAATTGTAGATAGTATGCGTAATTTCCCTGAAGTTTGGATGGAATTACTAAACTCTCCAGATGGCCATTAGATCAGATTTCCTGAACCATTTGTCATAAGCACTCCTATATAGAGAATGTGTATAATAAAGGCTTTAAGACCTGGCAAACTACCTAAAGTGATTCAAGAATTTGTGGCTTCTGAATTGGGAGATAAATATATTTAACCTCCATCATTTTCACTCCATCAGTCATTTTAAGGTAGCAATCCTAAATCTCCATTATTATTCGTGTTGCCTGGTACGGATCCAATGAACGCCTTACTTAATTTTGCTAAATAGAAAGATATCTAACTAAGATCTGTTTCATTGGGTTAAGGATAAGGAGTGATTGCAGAAAAGGAAATCGAAGATGCAAAACAATCAGGAACATGGGTGATATTGTAAAATTGTCATTTATACCCATCATGGATGCCAAAATTAGAAAAGATTATAGAGGATATACAAACATAGAAAATGCACAATCATTTTAGACTCTGGTTAACCAGTTATCCAAGTGATGATTTACCTGCATCTATTGTTTAGAGTAGTGTGAAGATGACAAATGAACCTCCAACTGGTATCAAATCGAATCTATAGGTCAGTTATTCTAGTGCTCTCTATTAACAATTAGATTATTCAAATAAGAAACTATCAAAACTATTTTATGCATTATCATTTTTCCATGCTATATTGCAAGAACGTAGAAACTATGGACCTATAGGTTTTAATATTTATTATGATTTCAATCAATCCGATCTATTCATATCAATAAGACAACTGTAATAAATGGCTGCAGATGTCTCCATACCTTTCCATGCATTACATTACCTTATTGGAGAATGCAACTATGGAGGCAGAGTAACTGATGAAAGAGATAGGAGAGTGGTAAGAGCTCTTTTAGATGAATATTTAACTGAGAAAGTCACATTAGACACATTCTAAATTCAAGATTTCCCAATCATTGAAGGGTTGTCATATGAAGAGTATATGAATCAATTGAATAATCTACCACTAGTTTAGCCAACCCATCTTTTTGGATTCCATCCTAATGCTGAAATTATGAAGGATTAACAATATACAGATGAGATCCTTAGAAAATTGTAATAGACACTTGGATCCTCTTACACTGATGGTTAATAAAATGATGAATCTAAAAAAGCAGATAATGTCCTTAAACAATTATGTGAAGAGTACCTTGCCAATTTCCCTAGAAAATTTGATGTCGAAATTGCCAATGCTAAATATCCTCATGACTATAAGAATTCTTTTAACACTGTTTTCTAATAGGAAATATCAAGATTCAATAAATTGTTCTCAGTCATTCAGTAATCCTTTATTGATACTCTGAATGCTATCAAGGGATTAACCGCCATGTCTGATCAATTGGAAAAAATTACTCAATCATTTCTTATTGGAGCAGTACCAGAATAATGGAAAAAATATAGTTATCCTTCATTGAAGCCACTAGCTTCGTATTTATAGGATTTCCTAAGAAGAATCCGATACTTCCAAAATTGGCTAGATAAATAAATTCCCTATGTCCATTGGATTTCAGGTTTCTTCTTTACTCAATCTTTCCTTACAGCTGTTTTACAAAATCATGCCAGAAAATACTCAATAGCAATAGACAAATTAGACTTTGAATTTTAATTTCTTGAAGAGCCATAAGTTAATTTTGAAGTCAATCAATTGCCTCGACAAGTTAATGGTAATTTATCATACCTTATATTTTAGATGGCACTCTTATATTTGGACTCTTCTTGGAGGGATGCAGATGGGATTATGGTCGAGAAATGATTGTGGAATCCAACCCGAAAGTACTGACGACTCTAGCTCCTATCATATGGCTCAAACCTATACAAGGAGAGTCAGACACTAAGAACTAATACGTTTGCCCAGTTTACAAGACAGCAGAAAGAAGGGGAGTCCTCTCTACTACTGGGCATTCTACTAATTTTATCATGAATGTCAATATGCCAACTGAACAATCATAACATCATTGGGTGAAGAGAGGTGTAGCTATGCTTTGTTAACTATCAGATTGAAAAAACTGATTTAATTCAATATATATGAATAAAATTTCATTTTATTTAACTTATCCAATAAACCTTTTTCTTAACAATATTATTCTTTATAAAGACGCTTACTCTCGAATATTAAATTTAGATTCATCATACATCATAAATCAAATTGCCAGCGCAATTAATGTCATATTTAATTATTATAATATAATCTAAAAATTTAAATTATCATGTCAGCTCATTCATTTAAGCAAAGCCAAGCTTAAATAAATCATCAACCAACACTCAAACCGTTTTCCTATATTCCAGATAGCCCAACTGCTAAACCTGAGAAAACTGGGGAACAAGATTTTATCAAATTAAGCCTTAACAAATAAAGTAGCACCAAATCAGATGTTGATAACAGCGCGAATTCTAATTTAATCACCAACGAAAAAAATACTCTCCCCTTCGCACTTCACAACAAATTCCCCATGGTTTCAAATTTTACTATCAATCACAATGTAGAAAAATATGAATATGAAAAACCAGTCAAACCCCCCTAATAATCAACCAAAACTTATTGTCAGTTTTGCAATACCAGGAAACCAACTTAGATTTAACTCAAAAATGGATCCAATACATACATCCTAGCCTGTATTTTATTTGTTCTATGTCTACCTTTGTTTTGGGTTCCTCTGATATCCAAAAAATGCAAAGATTCAATCGAAATCTGTGTTGTTTGTAATCGTCAAACACGCTTTACTCCATTTAGGTTGTTTTGAATATAGATTTTTTGTATTATTGATTATTCTAAAACTTAAATTACTATTGGAGAAATATATACGCAAGGAAAAGAGATCAAATTATTTACACACATGCATGTACTAATCTATTGTTTTAAAGAAAAACAAACATCTCAGTAGTACTTTGAGATCCTAATTTTAAGATTCTCAGTTCTAAATTTAAAATTATTTATTCAACACTGAGTTTCACACCAAAAGAGATTCATCTGAACCCATATCTTTTGAGATGAACAAACTTTTATTTTTATAGCCTTTAATAGAGTATTTAAATTAGATGACAATTTAAAATCTTTCTTTAAAATTTTACAATCAAAAGATTATTAATTATCATATAAATTAAAAATAAAATTTAATAACAAATTCCTATAAGTGCCAAAAATTATTCTAATAATTTGAATTTTAAAATGTTATTAATAATGATGAAAGTAAATTAAATTTAAACATTCATAGATGAGATAAATAATATTTTCAGTTATTTTCTTTTTAATCTATTACATTTATGTAGGTAGTTCCATATAGATTTATTGTCGTCACTTAAGGATCTACAAGACGCGACTTTTTGTGAATACTCAAATTTGATAAATCCTTAGATAATTCTCTTGAATCATCCTTTGATATAGAATCTATATAATACTAATTTTTTACTTAGATTCCTGTAGATTGAATTGTGCTTTAAAGGAGATCTAACAGGGGAAGTCCCAAAAATACTGCTTGTAGGAGACCTCTCTCTCGGTGATAATCTCTACTTAATGTGAGAAATGTTGGCGAATCTATGTCTATCTTCTGCTGGTTATTATATAATGGATGCCTTCTTTTTTATTTACGAGTTATTAGTAGAAGATGAAAATGAAATGGGGTAGGATTGGTCAGAGTCTCCACTTGTCGTATATTATGATTAATTTTTAGATAATTTATTGGACTCTATTATTGCTTTTTATTAGGCAATGACTAAATCCTTTTAAACTAATTCTTATTGTGATTTCTCTTGATCTGATTTCATATCTAAGATTTATTTTGAAAGATCTGCAAATCTCTGTTTCCAATAATTTATTGTAGATTACTATTCTTCCGTAATCTAAAGAAGCAAGGATTTAAGTATTTATTTTTATTATAAATTTGTCTTTAGAGCAATCTACAATTGCTTTTCAATAATTTGATTTTCTTTTTATGCTGCCAATAACTTCATATATGTTTCATCCTCTTATTTGGTTTCTTGAGTTTCTTCGATTTTTTAAGAGTTTGCTTGAATTTATGATTAGATTTCAATTATTGAATTATTAATCTCAAAATATTCTTCAACATTTGAGTATATATCATTGTAAATTTTAGTTAAATAGATTGATTTAGAAGAGGAATCCCCTAATTGTTACGATTCATTACTGGGAGATATATCCTCTGATTTTGAATTTTGCTGAATGGAAGTAACTTCTTTGTGAACCTACTTCTTGATTTGAGTTGCTCTTTAAGAATAGGTCAGAGTATTCAAAATTTCATCGTATGATTGCTTATTCTATTATACACATGCTATCATAATAGTTTTAGTGTTTCCGCCCAAAGAGTCTTATAAGAGTCTGGTCAGCTTGGAATTTCTGTATGGAATATGCTGATTTTTCTTCGTTTTATCTGATAACATCGTTAGACAATGACTCAAGGCCAATAAGGATTTGTTTATATTAGAGCCCTCCTGCTAATTTTTTGACTTCTATTCCAAATAGACTTTTTCAGAGCCTGCCAAATCTACGATAAACAACTTGGGAGTTAGAATTTAACTAATAATAATTATAATATTAGTACTTATCAATCTTATAGGATAAGTTTACCTGAATTACAGCATGGGATCTAGATGATGAGACATTATAAATAGTTTGAGCCAGACTTCTGTTTTAATTCCCAAGATTCAAGATTTCTTTCACTTCTTCACAATTCTTACAAACCATTTGCTATACTCCAGATATACATTATCCTTTTTAACTATCCTACATAATTACTAATGATTTTTAATTAGTATTTAATAGATCTCGTATTGTTTCATTGTAAATCTCAATAAAACTCACTTCTAATAATGCATTAGGGTTAGCACTAAATACAATCTCCAAAATACCTTGTTTTTTCAACTAAATAATTTAAACATTGGAATGCAAGTCCCTCGTCCTTCTCATTACCGAAAATAGTATGCGTCTTCCCAGATCCTGTTATACCATAGGCCAAAATAGTAGTGTTGTAGCCTTCAAGAAAATAGTTTATATTATGCTATCACTTTAGATAAACCAATAGTACTTAGAGAATCTCAGAAAAGATTTAAGCATTGTTTTCGTTATTAAATATACGATCGAAATGAAACTCTTTATTATTTCTACCCTATTTGGTAATTACTATTCTCTTTTCATCCAAGTCTTATATAAGAGTGTCTTGACTAGCAATTATACTATTATTACCTATTATCTAACAAGGGCTTCACTCTAAGATATACTTAAAAGGGTGTATTATTAGACATTTAATTAGCAGTTAAATATTAAATTTATTTTAATACATAAAATAACTAGCATTTAAGTAGTTATATTCATGCAGAACTCAGTACCTTCCAAAACAACTCAAGAGCTGGGTAAGATAACTTGTAAGAATTTTCCAGCAATATTAAATGTACTAAGGTTTATTACTTATTGATTAATATAATAATAGTTATAAAATTTAAATTATCAACAATTATCAATAAATTAGATCTTAAAAAGTGAATTAATAAATAAATTAAAAACTTGCATATTTGAAGCTAATTTTCTGTGTCTTATTCAAAAAGAATTCAAAACTTGCAAAAAAACAAAACCTGTTGTGTCATGTCAATAAATTTCATTCTTAATTTAGTTAATAGATCCTGAAAAGAAATGGTGAGTTATTAAGTTTAATCTTTCTAATGATATTTTTTTCAATATTTCAATGTTTGATTTTCTAAATTTGTATGATTATCTATTTATTTAAATGCTACTAAAATATAATTCATCTATTAATGTTGTTGCAACAATTATTGTAAGAATTTATGAATATTCTAATTTATATGAATTAATCTTAATTAATAAAGTAGCCAAATACTTCGTAATTCAATTGATGACTTACAAATATTATAAAAAAACAAATGATTGAAAACTAAGGTCAAAGGATTTAATGAAATCACACAAGGATTCCTTACTTGGATATATATATAGAAATCATTTGAATTTAATTCTAACTGAAATAATTGTTTTTTATAAGAGACTTTTCTTTAATTTCCTTAAAGTTCATTTTTGAGTAATCAACTATAGTTTTATTAATGGTATGCTTCAACTTTTTAAAACTTAATAATTTTGAGAATTCTTTTTCCAATTTTTTTAAATAGGATCTTATTAAAACTTTATAAAATTGATTTGTTAAGCTTATCCCAGCTTACCACACCTAGAATTCAATATTTTTTTCACTTATTTAATTTTATATTATATGTAAACAAAGGAAGGTATCATCTCTAATGAATATTATTTACCTAACACTTCTCCATCCTAAATTGGAAACATATCTTGATTGTGTGAAATTTTTCACAAAAATACCTCAATAAACAAAAATATCAATGCACAAAGCATATGGTATTTTATAGATTCTTAAAAACCTTGTATTGCTAAAATAGAAAAGGTTAATCGAGATTGAGGAAGAACAAAATTTTTGTGTAAATAAGTGAAAATAATACGAATAAACCAAAGTATTTTGTTTTTTTCAAGAAACTATATTTTTTCATTTTTTAACAGAAATTCTTTGCCTTTTGAATATTCAATTCAACTTTTATATCTACGAATCCAATTTTTGTGATAATTTATGCTCTTTTTATGTAAAAAACTTAATTTCAGGGAGCTTGAATCACAATTTTTTTAAATCAGAGAATTTAGCTTCTTTTTAATTTATTATTTTGGAGGAGCGTAATATTTTGTTTATTAGGATGGTGATTTAGTTTACGAGTTACTTTGGATCGTGAAGAACTTTCTTAAATTACTAATTATTATTTCATATAATGATTAATTAAAAGTTGATCAACAATACATATAACATCAAAAAGAGAATATCCTCTGGTTCTTTTGGAGTTGTTTATTTAGGACAAGACATAAACACTCGAAATTTTGTGGCGATAAAAGTAGATAAGGAAAAAAAAGAGGAGTCTAGTCTTCAAAGAGAAGTAGGAATCTAAATTTGCATTTATGTTAGGCTGAGATTTTGAAGAGACTTTAGCATTTGAAACACATTCCAAAATTATATTGGTCAGGAAAAGAAGGCGATTCAACCTATCTGGTATTATAATATCTAGGAAGAGACTTGACGCATTACATAAGAAATTACCGAAAATTTTCTTTAAAATGTGTTCTTAATATAGCAGAACAAATGATTATAATCTTAGAAAGTTTACATAAACAGTATTAGTTTGTGTTTAATTTTTAGCAATGTGATTCATAGAGATATAAAACCAGAAAATATCTTGGTTGGAAAGGAGGATGACGAAAATCAACTCTTCATTGTAGATTTTGGAATTAGTAAGTTCTATAAAGAGTAAAACGAGTCACATATGTAAGATATCTTTTACTAATAGTTAGATCTTTTAAAGAAAAGTAACCTTTTATCGGAACTACTCGATATGCAAGTAGCAATGCTCACAAAAGAATATCGCTGAGTCGAAGAGATGACATGGAATCCTTATGTTACATGCTGATCTATCTAATAAAAGGTATTGATTGATGAAAAAGATTTAAAGGTTAATTGCCATGGCAGAATGTTCAATTTACATCAGAAGAAGATAAAATAAATTAGGTTGGCCAAATGAAAATGAGAATAGATTCAAATGAATTGTGCTAGGGATTACCCATAGAATTTGCTATTTATTTAGATTATGTGAAAGGATTACATTTCAAGTTAGAGCCTAACTATAAATATTGTCTATCGTTGTTCAGAAAGGTTTCAAAAGAACACAATTTTTCATCGAGAGATCTTATTTTTGATTGGGTAATTTCTTAGAAATCTGAGAGAGATGGGTAATCATCTGAAAGGGATGGGCAAATAGCTGAGAGCAATCCTTTTAATAGCAAACCTTCCTTGTAATTATTAAAAATAAAATACTTAGATTTAAAAAATCAAAAGATGAACCTTTAGGTTCATAATTAAATTAATCAATTGAATAAGAAAATAACTAATTACGAAAAATGCCAGATAAAAAGAGATGTACTCTGACACCAGAGATCAATAGAAAAAAAAATAGACTATTGTCTATTAACAGTAACAATGATACTGTTTCAGATAATGACTTCAATAATAGTATTATGATTGGAATACAACCAAGTATACTAAGTAGACTGAGCAAGATCTCTTTTAATTCAAACTCAAAATTCTAAAATAGTATAACAAATAATTCAGTAACACCAAATGTTAATCAGTTTAATCATCTCCTTTCAATTTCTCCGGATTCTGATCTAGAGAATATTCTTAATGAATATCAACGAAAATCTCAAACAATTCAGCCATATAATCAAATTCTAAACGAAGATGATACGACTATTGAATTCCAGACGATGAATGAAGGAGATGAAGGAATAGAGCGGAAATATATAGAGCTTAAACTTCGTTTTATAAGAGCGTATGTAAATTTCATATATTATATAGTCGTTTTAAACCTAGACTAAACAGTAGCCTAAAATGATCATTTTGAAATTACAAATTCTCTGCTTTATAGCATTAATTATATTATCAAATAAAATGAGTTTTTTATAATTATTAGTTTACTGGAAAACGAAAAGTTAAATTCAAGCCTTATTTTTACATTTCTGGAAAAAAATCAAAATGAGAATCTAATTTTTTCATTTCCCAAAGATTTATTGTATGAACATTCTGTATAGTAAAATTTTAGAATATATATTATTGTTTGCATTTCTCATGAAACATAATATAATAGGATCTGAAATTCGTAGTTTTAATAAAAACTATGCCTTCTAATTAAATATTTAGAGGAGTATCAAAAAATTATTTGCCATACTTTCTGACCAATCTTATTTTTATTCATATTTAATAAATATTCAAGTTAATGATAAAACCAAATTAAAATTGAAGGGAAAATGAGTATTCTAATGGGATTTTAATAGATAATAATTTAAAATAAAGCAATAAAATATGTACAAATAGAATTTTTTTAACTTATACTTATTCCTGAATCATTTGATAGCTAGAATAATCGTAATAAATTCAATTGAGCCGGTTTAGCTCAGTGGTTAGAGCTTTTGCCTTGTAAGCAAAGGGTCGAGAGTTCAATTCTCTCAATCGGCTGTTATTTTTATTTTTTAATTGATATAAATGAATATGTTATCATTCTAGGTATTTGATGAATTCCTTAACATCAATAGATCCATCCTCATCTCTGTCTAATGCTTTGAATATAAGTTCAACATCATCCTTATCAAGGTTTCTAATTCTCATCTTTGAGAATACTTCTGCCAATTCTGCCTTATTAATTTTTCCATTTGAATCTTTATCGAAGGTCGCAAATAGTTGTTGAGGTGTATATTTATTTTTAACAGCTCTTGAGATTCTATTGAAAACCTAAAATCTCTTTTTATAAAATACTTCTTTGGCTTTGCCTATGGCTCTCTCCTATTCTATTTGACTTAAAGAACCAAACCCTGATCTACTGGTTTAGCCAAATATGTCAGATTGTTAAGGAGCTCCTCTTAGCTTACCGAGATCCAAGAATTAATTATAATTTATCATTCCATTTTCAGGCAAAACCACATAGATCTAAAAGTTTAAAATTCAAAGCAATTACTGCCAAATCGTCAATTTCATTAGGAGTGAATCCGACTTTCTAGTCTCTAAGAATTTATTTGAACTATGTCTCAGTAAGATAGCCAGGCTTTTGGGCTTTAGCTTAGAAGGCTAATTGAAGGACTCGAGCATTTTTGTAACAAACTTCTTCAGCTTTTCGAGCAAGCTTTTCTTTTTCTATGCCTTATTAATTATATGATTGTTCATTTTTATCCTGCTCAAGAGCTGGTTTTACAATTTGCAAAAACTCCGATATACTAATATGACCATCTCTATTTTTATCGAATTCCATGAATAACTCATTTAATTCAAATTCATCAACAGGCACCAACTAATAGAGTAAATAGATTTAATATTATTACAATTTTATTTTTAAATATGTTCTTGAGTTCTACTTTTGATAAGTAACCATTACCATCCAAATCGATATCATTAAACAATTCTGGGACAGTTTTTCTGTACTTCCTCATATATGAAATGAGATAACCAACAACATAATTTTGAATATTTTATTGAGTTGGTTATGCTTTGATAATCTACAGTCTGTTATTGTACATATTCAATGTATCTGCAAATTCAGAAATTGAAATTCTTCCGTCATGATTGACATCAAAGAATGCTATAATCTGTCTAATATCATCATCACCATTTTGTAAATTTTTGTGAACTCCAAATTATATTAGGAACTTCTTCATTTCACCTGCTTCTATAAAACTATTCCTGTTCTCATCCATGAATTCTCTAACCTACATTAAAGTCCATTGTCTTGCCTACCCATAATTAAGAATTGCAGTGATAGCTATATCAATTGGGGATTGTTATAATTAAGCTTCTTACATGCTTGGGAAGTTAGATTACATTCTTTAGTTATTGATTTACTGAAATGAAGATTGTGAATACATTTATTACTATTAAGAAGTGGGAATCAACTTAAAGTAGTTGGTAAATTCTCTGAAATTGATCAATTGATCATTGTTAATATCCATATAAAATTTGAGAAACTCCCTTAATTGAGCAATTGGTATCAGCAAACTATTTTATTAGAGATACTTTTGTAATTCATCAATAGTCAATTGTCCATCGGGTTTCACAGAGTCTATCTCCATAAATAACTCTTACACTGATTTACCATAAGACATTTTTCGTTTTAATAAATCATAAATATTATTATGAATCTAGTCCAATTAGGTTCTTTGCAATTGCATAGTGTTTTATTACATTAGTTGATTTATTGATGACAATTCTTGGGTTTGATATTGTGATTTAAATCCAGCCTCGTACATTATGCTTTCATTAGATTGCAAACGGAAAAATTCCTAGAATTTCTATTGATTCAAAGGTTAAGGTAATTTAGAATAATAAACTTGCATTTCCTGAGGATTCATTTTGATATTTAGAACATTCTTTAAACCATTGGCAAAATCTTCATACGTGATAATTTAATCTTGATCCCTGTCGAATACTCTGAAGGCAGTAATACCCAATAACCCTCTGGATCTCATTTCTGAACTTATTTTATGGGTGATATTTTCCTCCCAAGATTCTGCAATCATGGATCTCTACTAATTTAAGGTGTCCTCATCTTTGATGTCATACCAAAAGATTTTAACGTAAACGGATGCTACTTTGTCTCCATCATCATTCTTAACCTCTGCTGCTAAGTCAATCATTTGATTCTTGACTAAAGGAGCCAAATCAATCAAACAGAATCCCACCTTGTCATTTGATCCTTCCACCAAAGGTTGATTATCATCAATGATGTATAATTCTAAGGGCATTCTATTGAATTGATTGACAACCAATTCATTGTAAACAATATCATGAACCATTCTATAATCCCATTTTGGATTAGATCCCATCTAAGTATTAGTATGAAAATCTTTGGTATCAAAATTATAGTAGATGAAACAATTAGATTTTGGAGGAAGAGACGTTCCTTTTTCAATGCATATAACAAGCTTTCTTTTTCTAACTGCAACTATCTCTTCAGCTTCATCCAAATCTTACATCTGTAATTAGTTTCTTTCCTTTAACAAACGAATGAAATTTGAAATTGGGTATCTCATTCTTGCTTTATATTCCACTATGCCTATCATCTAATTGTTGATTCCATGAAAAGTCAGAGATCCACTAATAACTTTACTTATAGTATCATTCTTATTCTCATAAACTAAGTCCTTCAATTAAATCAACCCTGATCCAATCTTTGTAGGTTCACTACCTTAACTAACATAGAGTTCTAGTTTCAAATAATTGCTTTCAAGGTATTAAATGAAATTAGCATCTGCATCAACTTTAAAGCTTATCTATAAATTATAAAAGCATGATGTTCCTTCTGATACACTTGTATGTTGTGTTTCATGATCATAGAAATCAATCGTTACAAATGTCAATAGACTTCCAAGATCCAAATTTAATTGTGTAGAAGTCTTATATGAAGACACTAATTCAGCTGGTTGATACTCTCCTTTACCAACCCATAAATCAAAGAAATTCTCTCCTGGAGACAGCATTTCATCTTTGTCAACTGAAAACACTGATATTGAATCATCATATTTGATTCCCTCTGCTTCATACAAAGTCTATTGTTACCTGGCCTGAGTTTTGAGATCAGCTATCTTGGCATATTCATATGCTTTCTCATTGGCAACCTTTAATTCCAATTTTAATTATTCTATTTAAGTTTAATGCATTTTGTCTTTCTCCATCTATATATCCTATTGATTCTTGAGTAATGTTTATGTTTTTTCTAAATGTGCAGCCAACTCTCCCTTCTCAAGTTTCAAGTGTTCAATCTCTTTTCTCAAATACACAGGATCATCTGAATCTAAATAAGTACGATCTATAAATTCAATCTTTCTCCAAGCAGGATCTTCTCCAGTCCATTTCAAATTACCTAATACTTTTAAAAATTAATCATTATCCCAGTAATTTAAATCTTTAAATGGAAGTAATTGCTAATCCTTTTCAGCCAACTTTATATTCAATTCTTAATTTCTTTCTTATAATATCTTAAACTCCTTTTTAAGATTCTCAATATCCTCTCTTTTCAATCTATTTTCTGTTTCTAATTTTGCATTAGTTTCTCTCAAATTTTTTAAATCTGTAGCATTCCTTATTTATTCTTATTCCATTGCTTTCATTTTGGCTTGTATAGTAGCTCTTTCATTGTATTCCTTAAAAAATGGTGACTCCATTAGAATTGCTAATCTCTCCTCTATCTCCTTCTTTTATCTTCTTGCTTCTTGTAAATCTGCTTGTAAATCAACTACACTCTTTTATGCCAACTCCATTGATCTAACTTAACCTTCCAATAAATGATTCTTCTCTTTTTCTTCTCGTAAGAGCATCATGATTTCACTCTGTCTTTTACGTTCATCATCCAATTATGATCTCATACCACTTAAATTAGATTCTAATTTATTGCATCTCTCTTGTAGTGTTACAAATTAAGCATTTTTCTAACTTAACTCCTATTGATTAACAATCTTAGAGTTCATCATTGCCTACAATTATCTGAATTAAGCTTCCTATTCAAGTAATCTTTTCTTTAATTTATCATTTAAATCTAACAATTATTTGATTTGATTTTATTGATCTACAAATTAACCCCCTCTGATTCCAGTCTATTCCATTTCTGGTCTATCTGCTTGTACTAATTTCTTTTTTTTCATAGGCTAATGAGCCACAACAACTCTTTATGCCTAGGAAATAGCTTATATCTTTTATTTTAACTTTTCATTTTCAGTCTCCAAATTGTTGACTTTTGATGCCAATTAATTGTTTTATTCATTGGATTCTCCAGCACCAACGGTTTTATTCCCCATGAACTTTTACATTTACTATAATTTAACTTCCATAGTCCCATACATTTTTTCAAATTTTGCCTAATTTTCTTTTAGCTTAATATTTTCATCATAAACATCTAAGAATAGCTTCTCTTTCTCTCCATCATTCAACTTATTGAATTAATAAGGCTTCTTCTTCGGCATTGAAGCAGTTCTTTTATTTGAAGATTCAGGTCGCTTTGGCTAAGCTGATTGCGGTTATGGTTTAGGCTTTTGATCCTGAGCAGCTAATCAAAAGTTACCCTTTTATACTTACTTTTTATAACATTGAGAATGGCATCATCACCATCAAAATCATCATTATAAACATTGCTTTCATCTTAATGATCGGGAATACTAGCTTGTTGTTTCTGTTGCTAACGAATCTCATTCTGCCGCTCTTTTATTTATAGAAAATCAATTTGATACTTAAATTCCCAAGGGCATTACTCATCGCTTGCTAATCCATTATTTATAAATATAAATATAAAATTCATGTATATTTCAAATTCTTGAGTAACTACATCCTATATTTATGAATTATTTGGTTCTATTTAATCGGTTGCAATCACATTTCTTAATCTACTTATTTATTAAAACAGTAATTTATACATCCAGCGAGTAAGTGTATTATTTGAATAAATGAAATATTCATATTTAGAACATATATCTAAGAAATCTTGTTATACTACTTCATAAACAAAGATAAGACCCTTCTTTAAAGGCAATTTCAATTTCACATCATTTTGATTCTTAATAACGTAATTAGATCAATAAGACTATCTAAGCAATTTTGGAATCTTCCATCCTTTTTCTGAAGAATTAATACCAATTATTTATAATTATTTAATTGCTGATATAGATACAAATGGTTTTCCATTGCACTTTTGAGAAATCTATGTTCTAATATTATTAGTTATAATTAATATAGACAAATTCATAATTTATTTTTCATTTTTGCAATTACATGTGGAACTCCATAAATTTAGTAGGTGTGAGTTAAAGTAGAATTCAATATAATCATCCCAAGTAGAAACAAGAGCCATGATTATGGCATTTCGTATTCTTATACTTTGAATGTAAGCTTGTTAAAATAAATATATTTGTAATACATTTAGATAGTCATCCTCTGTGTCATCCTTATAAGTGAACATAAGCAAATAGAGTTCGAGTATGAATAGGAAAATCAAATAAATGGTGAAAGGTCTATTTGAGTAAAATGGTTTTTTGAATCTAGGATCATATGATAATGATACTGATAACATAATATACTAGAAATTAGTGGCTAAAAATAAAGATGTTGCCTCAAATGATTGCATAAAACCTGCTTCTCCGTATTCTTGGCGTGATAATGTAACAGGATCCTTGTACCAATCTTAATAAATTAATATAAGGTAAATGAGTATTTAAAATGACATTTAAATAAAACACTATCCAAATATTATTGATAACACTTCTACACTGACTAAACTTCTCTGTGGTATTTCTGTAGTTAATTTCCTAAGATTATCTGTGTAAGTCATTAAAATGCTGAGTGGCAATACCACAAATAGATCTAAAATAAGAAATTAGGAATTGGTCATGTAGGAATATTGGAAATATAAGATTGTGCAACTTAAAAATTGTACTAATGAACACATGGTCATATATTCAAAAGCTTGAAATGAAGTAGTCAAAGCTCCTCTGCCTTCAATAAGAATGATTGGCACTGTACTCAAATCCTCCTATCCTGATGTAAATGGAGCAGCCAAAGACAATTTTGTGTTTGTTAAACTTATTCCAACATCTGCAGTACGCATAGCTTAAATATCAGCACCTCCATCACCACAAAAGACAATCTGCTTTTTAGTTTTCAAGTAATTAATCAATTCACCTTTATGTTCTCTTCTCATCTTAGCATAAACCTTAGTCTTTGTTATTAATTAATCTATGTATTTATAATCTTTATTTTCTTTTGCTTATTTCATTAGATAAGTGAATACTTTACCAGTGATTGCAAGGGTAGCTGATTTTTATAATTGTTCATGGGCTTCATCATTGACCACTGCAAGGTTATTATCCAAATTGTCGCATGATTTTGCATCAAAGTTGAATTTACTAATTGAAATAGGTAATTTCTATTATAGAATTTCAGCACACAATGTTTTTGTGTCATTATGCATTTAATTCTCAATTTCTTTAAACTATTATTCCATATCCTTCCAATCTATCTATAATTCATTATTGTTTTCCACAAGTTCCCCATATATTAACTATTCATTTTCTTCTACTAGTCGAGTCTGTCTGGCTACTCTCACTGATGTTAATACATTATCCCCAGTTACTAGAATTGTATCTATTTTTGCACTCTTCAATTATTAAATAACTAATTCTGCGTTATCCTTGACTCTATTCTCTAGTACTAAAAAACATAAGAAAGTGAGATGTTATTCAGAATACTCCCTTGTCGGAATTACATCTTCTTGTAATAATTATTTATATGCACAGGCAATAACTTTGAATCCGTGATGACTATAATATTTATACACTGAAGTATAATCATCCGGAATACTCTCACACATTAATTTAATCTTCTCAGGGGCACCCTTAACCAATGAATATTTATTGTGATTTTATTGATTATGAATAATACAACATATACGTTGTAACTCTTATGTAAATTCAAATGTTTTTACAATATCATAATTTACTCCATCCAACATCACTGTTCTATAAAATATCTTTGCAGAACTGTTCTTGAATAATGCCAAATCTAAATGATCTCCATAAAGAATTTCCTCTTCATTTACAATATTGTTACAGCATGCCATAATTAACCTTATTATTTTATTTAGATTATCGAAATCCTTCAAAAGAGGATTCAACTACCCTTGAGTATTCATTTCAATTACTCCATAAAGTCTTTGTTCTTCCTCGGTTAGTGTGCCTGTTTTATCAAAACAAACTTAATTGACCATTCCTGCCAAATTAATTTTACTTGGATTGAAACAATAGATCTTTTTCTTTTTAAATCTCTTTAACGCTAAACTTAACCCTATCTATAAAGTGGTTGGTAGAGTTGGTGGTACACACACAGCTAAAAGATCCAAGATGTCAGTGATTAAATCAGTGGCTTCCAGAAAGGGATAAGTGATTAGGAAATATATCTTAAATGGCAAGGCAATTAAATAACCTACTATTGCCACAATGCTTAAGTATTTTAAATATCTCATACTATCCTCATAGAAATCAAACGAATAATCAGGTGTTAACATCACCTCTCTTATTAATTCACCTTTCTTTGTATTAAACCCTGTTGAAACTACGAAAGCCAAACAATTCTCATCTGCTCTCAAACAGAATGTTGACATATACAACATATTTCCACCCTTTTAAGCAAATGCTTAATCATCGTTTGGCACATTGCTTTTAGTGATAGGAGTTTATTCACCATTCAAAAATTACTCTTACACAATGCAGGTTCCCTATATAAGTACACAATCACACGCAATAACCTAAAAAGGTTCAACTATTATAATATCTCCAGGTACTAACTCTCTTGAATGCGTCTTTATTTATTATCCAAATCTTATGATAGTCACTTCATGTTCCAATTTGGAATTCAGTCTAATTTCTCGATAACTCTCTCTATATTCAAATAAAGTATCTATCATTGAGATGATTGATGTCAACAACAATATAATTGCATAACTAGTATACTCTTCATAAATCCATAGCAAAATTTAAAGAAGCTACACAACAAATAGAGGATGCATTAATTCATCTATAAGGATTGACAGAATTGGTTTTCTGGGAATCTCTGTTGAATTAATTCCATAAAGTTCCTAATAATCTTTCAGCTATTCGTTAGTCTTCAAATGGTCTCTCTAATGAACATCTTTATTATGCTAGAGTTAAAACTAAATTTTTTCAAATCTTCCCTATCTATATATAAATCTTTGATATCTGAATGTAAAGCCCTAACAATGATATGCAATTCATACTATATAATCTAGTCCTTTTTGTATATAATGATGGCTAGGGACGATCTCTTGTTTACCATCTTATGAGTCTATTCGAAAATACTCTGCTGCAAATATTTCACACTTTGACATTCTCAATATTGCCCATATTTTATAATGCCAAGTAGCCACTACATAGACTAATCCTAACGATAGTATGCACAGTAGATAAAATAAGATTGCTTTTGCAATGTTTTATCGATAGGGTACTATCAATTAAATTTCCTGCATTTTATAATTTTATATATATATAATTAAAACTTCTAATTTATATTACTGATCTATATTATATTTATAACATAATGGATACATTCAAACTCTTTTTTCGAATAATAAACAATTATCCGGTTCGACACATTAGAGGAATTTAATTCCAAATTTTATCTATTTCACTTCAGGATTCAATAAGATTTGATATTTTCTAACAATAAGGGCTATGATGACTTTTGCTTCCATCATTGCCATATGCTATCCTATGCAATTTCTTTACCCTGCTGAAAAAGGAATGTAAACAAAGCCATTATCGTTTTTAATGATATTGGTTTTGTTCAACCATCTTTTGTAATTAAATTCAGTAGCATTATCAAAATAATTCTCTTAAACGCTGCTAGCATTTAACATTTATACAAGAGCCCATCCTTTTTTAAGTCTGCAATCTTAGATTTACATATCATTTTTAACTATTCTAAAAATAGTAGCGAAGGCTGGATTCTTAAATCTAAGAACTTCTTAAATCAAGGCATTAATTTTAACAAGTTTATTTAAATGGTATTCATTAATCTCATCTTATCCAGCAACCTCTTAGATTTCTTCCAATATTTCAGCTTACATCTCTGGATATTGAGCTAAATAATACAAGCAAGTTCCACAAGTAGTTGCTGTTGTATCAGTACCAGCAAAAAATAGTGTGATAAATTAATGTAATATCTCATCAATATTTATTAATTATTATTATTTTTTTTATTCTCTTATGTATTCAGTAACATATAAATCCAAGAATACCATTTTATCTTCATCTTCAATTGGATTTTCTTGTAGTTACCCAATTCTCCTCTAGATTATCTCCTTCACTTTAGTTCTTACATCATTTACTCTTCTTACTATATCCTTTTCTTTCTTACTAGGTAGAATGTCCCACATTCTTTCCTTAAATATTAAAGATTTAATTAAGATAAATGGATTCTCAAATTGAATTAAATTAATATCTGCTGTCAATTCTATCAAGGCTACTTAGGCATCCTTTCCTTCTAATTTTAGGCCTTCAGCTAGTTCACCAAAGAAACTTTTGATGACTATTTCCCCTGTTATCTTAGACATGAATTCATTCAAATTTGTTTTAGGATCTTTATCGACAATGTGTTTCACAACTTAATTCATCATTTGAACTCTTGATTTTAACTTTTCAAATGTAAAGGCCTAACCTAAGAACATTCTCTATCTTTTCCATCTATCTCCTTCACTCAAAACTAATCCTGTCTAAATGAATGAATCAATCATAAATGGGTTCATTTTTTCAAAATGTTGATGTTCTGAAATTGTATCCTTCAAGTATTCTGATCCAGTAAGCATAATACAAGGCTTGTGAAGTAAATTTGAAAGTATGATCTTTGCCTTTGGATTCTTTCTAAGAGCTGCATTGATTGTTTCCATACAATCATTCTTGATTTTGATTGATCTCAAAAACAATCCAATAAAGCCAAAGAGTGGATAAAACATTAAGATTGCTTTATCTCCTAATTTGGCTTTTAATAGCAACAGTGGGATTAAAGGTCTTATTATGAAGAAATAGGTTGCAATTGATAGTAAGCCGAGACATACAAAAGCAATATTCCACATATAATTTAATAATTACCCTATTATGTAAGATTATGTGTTTTAAATGACGAAAATTCCAAATTAGAAAAATAAAAATTCTTAAATTTTACATAAGGGTTTATCAGAAATTATTAAAAATAATATATTACTAAAATTAATCATATAACCAATTTTTTACTTTGCTTTAAAATTATAATTACAATAATAATAAGTTTGAAATAAAGTGTTGGCAGAAGTAGGATAACTCTTTGATTTATAAATTTATATCTATAATGTGAATAAAGCGAGTCTTTAAGAGTTTCCTAATTTGAGAATTGTATTATTTTTAAATTTAATAAATTTATCATACTGATATCTTCTAAATTAAACTTGGAAAGTCGTTATAGTTTCTTGTGAACACTTAGATAACTTCTGTTAAGATATCGCTTTGTTGGGTTCTGAAAATGATTTTATAATTATATACCTGATTTTAGTAGCTTCTACATAACCATTATGATAATCAACACATGTTCTCTCCCAATCATCCTTTTACTTCCTCAATAAAGTTGATTTCTTGAAATTTCAATAGATTATTATTACTTCTGTATTAAATCTAATGTCATTATTCAATTCTAAGATGGTTTGATTGATTATTAGGACTCTTGCCTTAAATGTTGCAATAGTTGCTTCTAACCTCCTATTTTGGATGACAATTCTTTCTTTTTAATTTTGGTAATCTTATTCTCTAGCATTGTCTGTCAGTAATTCTTATTTTAACAAATCGAAAACGCTTTCAATCAATTCATCAATAATTTCTTGAATCTTGGCAACTCCTTGTTAATTGGCTTGGATTCCTGGATCTCTAATAGATAATATGGGATATGGTTTACTAAGATGTTTCCAGCAACAATTCATAAAGTAAGCCAATTCCATTTGATTGTTTTTTCAATAGCTTTTGATGTGCTTCTAATTCATTAAACATAAATTAAGAGAACTCAAGGAAAGAGTAGGTTCCAGCAAGTGGGTCCCATTTTTTGGTACTTAATTTACTAATGATTCTTTTTCCTTCTTGAAGAGCACCGACCATATTTGTCAATTCATCTCTTCTTGCTTCATATTATTACTAAAATTAAGCACTATAAATACTCTAGTGATGTCTCTTTCTTGAGTCAATTCAGCAATACGTTAATTATTTCTATTTTCAATTTCTTATTTATCCAACAATTATCTTTATTTGTTTTTTTATTCTTAGACGAATAATGGCAATGTTTATTAATCTTTAGCCAATTAATATTCAGATGAATCAATAACAAATAGGATTTCATCATATTTATCATCACAAAATTAAGTATGATCTCTTGACTTCTATCTTTCCTCATCTTATTCACCATTGATTCTTTCTTTCATTTGAGTTAGAAGATCAATAATTTTGTCAACACTGCTATTTCCTTACAATTCAACTTGAATAGTTTAAATTATTGTTTTTCCAAATTCAGTGCTTTGCAGAGATTGTAGGAGTGTCTCTCCTTCACTCATACTGCTTGCAAATAGAACAAGTGAGCACAATATTATCACTTTATACATTATAATTAATAATTAAAACGGATTTGTGATCATTATGTATTTTATTCTTTTTATTTCATAAATCAATGATGATGATGTCCTCCATGTACATCCTACAATTTTAGTGTTCCTGTTTTGCCTACAACAACCTGTAAATTGCCAAATTATCTTCCCACTATAGGCAGTCCTTCAGCCATCTCCTCGTTAATCTCGTCTATAATTTCTCTCAAGTGACCTCTGAATAATGATTAGAAGAAGTAAGGGAATGCCAAAAACACCAAGAAGAAATTCCTTACCCATCTATAAAAGATTCTGTAATCATTAAACTTAATAATAGTAAGACTATCATACTTTTAAGTATTCGTAGTCGACTACGGCATTTTAATGCAAATAGGACCATTCTTTAAATGTCCTCTCTTCAGTAGACCAAACTCTGAAATATTAAGCATCCTCAGAAGTGATACGATGCTCTGTTTCAAATGGATTTTGCTTCATATTGTGATATAATGGTCTATGGTATTAGCCAACACCCATAAGAGCATTTCCTCTAACATACCCTTTGTTTGGTCTTGGCACACCTTTGATGATTACACTATATTTTACCTCCTTTGTATCTGCCCAAATCATCCACATTAAAAACTGATCTCTCTTTTTTCAAATATTCTTGCTTCTCTTTCGCATAATCTGATGCCACTTATCCTGGCCTTTTGTATGTACCATCATCATTTCTTTAGAATGATTATTTGTATCTTTCCATTTCTGCACCATACAATAAGTCTGGTTATTCTTTATTCAAAAGATCGTAGGCATTTCTGCTTTGTATTTGTGATAGTACTGCAAAGGCTTCAGCCACATCCTAGAACTCCTATTGGGCAGATGCATCGTTTATAGCCACTGATGTGGTGACATTTGGATAGAGTCTAATATTGTGTTAACTTGTACTTTTGCGCTTTCTTTGCGTAGGCTTCTCTGATTTATTCTTCAGTGGCAGTCTTTGAGATTCCCAAAATTGCATAGTAATCCTTTCTTCTACCAAAATATTAGACTTGTTTTAGTGGCAACTTGAATAAGCCTCTTGATAATATCATTATTATTATATATATTTATTTATATATATTTATTTCTTATTCATCATTGGTGCTATTATTATTGAAGATTTGCAATTAGATTGTCCTTCTCCTCCAATTAACTCCTCAATCCTTCACATTCTGTAAATTACATAGTCAAAATCATCATACAATCTTAGACTCTTAAAAATATTAATCAACAATTCTTACTTTTTATTTAACTCATCTACAGTCTTTAATTGTTCTTAATATTTATTGATGTCCTCTTTCTATCTTTCA
Organism: Paramecium octaurelia; assembly: GCA_905182995.1. Taxonomy (NCBI): domain Eukaryota; phylum Ciliophora; class Oligohymenophorea; order Peniculida; family Parameciidae; genus Paramecium; species Paramecium octaurelia. The sequence continues at coordinate 427,871 of CAJJDP010000063.1, forward strand.
ACTACCTCTTGTGATTCTTAATACTTTGGTGACAGGACTTGGAACTAAGTATGATTTAATTTTTATACTTTCTCTTCAAAAGGAGTCAAATAAGCTATTCTATCTTCCAATTTCTACATCAATTAACGTATGTCTTCTAATTCCTTCTATCTTTAATTAACAATTGCATTTAATCTGTCAAGATCAGCTGAATATTATTTATTTAGATTGTCCAACTGATCTGTTTGGGTCTTCAAAACTTCATGTTCTCTCTTTATTTGTTCTAATTCAGCAATTCTAATAATCACATTAATTTATACCTTTTGTTTAACTCATCAATAGTTTAGTTTGCTTGTTACAATTATAAGTCCAAAGCTCCAAACTATGAATTTAATTCATCAAATTAGTGAGTCTTTTCTCTCAATTGTTCATTTAATCTTTCAATGTCCTTTAATTGCTAATTAAATTTATTTTCAATATCTTTGTATCTGGCTTCATTCTATTTGAACTCTTAAATTTATCTTTCTAATTCTTGTAAATCTTGTCTCATGTCATGATTCTCGCTCTATAATTATTCTATATCCTTTATGGCATTATTTAAATCACTCTATAAATTATTATTTAATGTTTGAGCTTAAGCCAATTTATCTAAGTTTTATTAGTGTTGAGCCAATAATTATTCATAATCCTGAGATTTCTTCCTCTCCTCCTCGTAATCATGAACTAAATTGTTCATTCTTTCATTTAAAGCTTCCAAAGCATCATCCTTGACCTTCATTGTCATTTCTTATTGATTCAAATTCCATTTGTGAGTGTCTATATCAATTTAATTTTATTGGATTATTTTATTCAATTTTTCAATATCATTCTAGAGTTATTAAACCCTCTATTCTGCCTACTTAAATCTCTCCTCTAAGACTCTGTATTAATCTTCTAAGGGCTATAATTATTAATATTTTAGTTTCCAATCATTTAAGTCTTGTGTTCTTGAGTCCAACAATTATTTCAATTTGTTTAACTCATCTTATGCATTCTATAATTATTTCTCTAAATCAGCAACATAATTCTCAAGGGATCTCAATTTATTGATTTCATTTTCCAATTATAAAATTTACTATTATAATTAGTCGTTCTCCTTCAACAAAGAGGTAATTTGATCATTTTATCTTTGAAGTTCTTTAGCTTAATTCTAAAGGAGAATATCTTAATCTTACAATCTTTTCTCATTTGCTTATGCTTATAATAATTGTAAATCTTATTAAGCAACTCTTCTCTTCAAATCATCAATCAACTTCTGATATTCATTAATTTTGTCTTCTAATAATTTGCATTTCAGTTCTACTCCTCTTAATTCGCTGATGGTGTACTCTAACTCTGTACATTTCTTTTACAAATCCATCAATTATTACAATCTTTGCTTATTCTATTAATTCAATTTACTGATATCATCATTCTTCTGTTGAAGAGCATTCTTCAAATCATTTAATTGCTACTCCAAAATCTATTTATCTGTTAACAACTGATCCAATTACTCTTTAATCTATTTAATAGTAAGTTCTTTCTCTTCTCTTTCTGAATTAGCTGCATGTAGATCTCCTTGTTATTATCCAGCTCTTTCATTTAATTCATTAATTTTATTATTCAATTATTCATTCTGACTCTTTAAACTCATAATTTCATCTCTATTATTCATGATATCATCATTTAATTTATTAATTTAATCTTCTAAATTGCGAATATTGTCGTTGCATTTTTGAAGCTATTAATTCAAATAGTTGATTTCATTTATTCTGCCATTTAAATCTCCTTATAATTTCTCAATTTCTCTATTTAATTACTTAATCATTTGATTCAATTGATTAATTTAATCTAATAGGTTTTTGTTGTCTTATTCTGCTCTTGCCAACTTTTCCTTAAGAGAGTTGTTTTATGCATCTTTGTCTCTCAACAATCCATTTAATCTATCGATTTCTCTAGCTTGTTATTGTGATTATTATGTTAATTAATTCAATTTCTATTCTGATCCATTTTATTGATTTCCTAGATTGTTGTATTTATTCTCAAGTGTTGAATACTTGTTTCTCCAATCATTTAGATCACGATCCCTTTATTGCAATTAGTTACTTAAATCATTAATCTTACTTTCATATTGAGATTTCATAGAAGTGAATTATTACTGCAAAGTATTATATTTATTCTTCCAATCATCACATTCAAGTAACTTATTTTTTAAATCATTCTTTAACTTATCATTTTCAGCATTTCTTTCATTTAACAATTTAGTTAATCTGTCTATCTCTGATTGCAATGTATTAAACTTGTTTTCATAATCCCTAATTCTGACTTCATAATCTCTAATTTATTTTTATAATCCATCCAAATTCCTTCCTGAGTTGTTTTTCAAATCATCCAATTCTCTCTACCTTTACGATAGCAAATCTTGTAGTCTCTTCATTTCTGAATCCCATGATGATTTATCTGTTGAATATTTGCTCTTCCATTAATTTATATCTCTTTCATAATCTGTGATCTTACGTTCAGCATCTTTTAACTTCTAAGCAAGTGAATTATCAACCTACCCTAATCGTGACTTGTAATCAGCAATCTCTGTCTCCAACTGCTTGATTCTTATTAAATGTTTATCAATATCAGATTTGTATTGCGTTATATCTCTATTTGCTTAATCTAATTTTGCTTGTAATTCCCTTACTCTAACATCTCCACCCTCACTCTAACTTTCCAACTCCTTTATTCTTTTGATGAGAGCATCATTTTCTCTCATTACACGATCATTTTCCAAAGCCAAAAGGAAACAAACAACTTCTGGGTATTTTCCTAACCATTTTCTCTCCCCTGATGGTGGTGCCATTTGAACACTTCATATAAATAACTATTTACGCTGTAGCAGGTGGTGCTTTAATTGTACTTGATCTTCTTCCTTCCGATCTCTCAAATGTACTTGTAGTGCTCGTTTGTGGTACTGACAAATTCGATGATGTTGTAGTTGTTGTGACTGATGTTCGGTAGCTAGATTAAGTTGTAGCTGCTTGATTCTAATTTATGCCACTCGAACCAAGTGTGGATGGTCGATATCTACTTGTGTAGGAAGACATTTATTTATTAAATAAAAAATATAAGTTCAATCATCCAAGATTTTTGCTATATTAAATTAATATAATTATAAATATATCCCGTATTCTTTAAATCAACGTACGATTATAATCTCTCTTTATTCACAAGATAAACAACAATCCACATAATTCAAAAAGTAAATCAATAATAATATATTTAAAGATGATAAATAAAAAAGATATTTTTTACTGATAAACTCAAATAATATGTCTTCTTAAGAATTAGGGTATTTTTACTAAATCTCTAAGTAAGCGATAACTAAAACGAATGTAAATTTTCATCTGTTTTATGATAATTTCTAATAATACAAAGTTAGGCTTTATACTTTTCTTTATTCAAATACACTTTTAGATATATTTTTAAATTATCATGATGTTATTTGATGAGCATGATTGATAGTTAGTAAATTAGATTATGATTATTCATTTTCATATTAATTTTACACTAATAATTAAAAATTAAATCTTTTTTATCTTAAATAATCAACAATTTTGTTGATTAAGATAATTCAAAGAGATAAATTAACTTTTAAATGAAAAGAATTTAGATTATTTTGTAAAAAATCATTTTAACCCAAAAACTTTTCACTTTAGTTAATCATTATAATGATAGACGGGTATTAAATAACCTTAATTTATTTATTTTTTGATGAATATGAACTCGATTCATGATTGGTTTTTACAATTAGTTTAATAAACATTAATGTAAATTAATTATCAATATGATACATATTAAGATAATTAAATTATTGTATATTTGCATGGCTCTTAAGAAAAATTATACATATCATGTCTCCATTTCTAAAGCATAAACTATAGATCAAAATAGCAACTGAATTTGGGAAATTGATTTAGAAAATTGATTTTTATTTCATTAAATTCATTTATTTTTGATATTTAGCAATTATGAATAAAAAAAATAAAAACCCAAAAAAGGAATCTAATCCGTAAATTTTAGATTAATAATCAAAAATCAAATTGTTAGCATAACTGGATGTTACAGAAAAATTAAAATTCTTAAGAAAAATATTATTGATTTGGTTGGCATGGCAAAGTGTTATTGTACTAAGTTGTTTTTTGATCTATTTAAAACTTCCTTTTTTGTTACCACTATAGAGGGTGTTTGATTCAGATTTATTATTGATGCTATTTCTTTGTATAACAGTGATTTTACTATATTTTGGATCTAGGAATATTAAATAAAAAGATGTATTTAATCGTATATAAATATTAGCAAAAAACAGCAAAAATACAATTGATTTCAATTATCATTGCTTAAACCTTGTTATATTCGATGATTACTAATAAATTGGTAGAAAACTCAATAAATTTCTTATTGATTCATTTTATGCAGCTTATCGTTATTGCCAATCTTCTCCTATATTTTAGAAATGCTATTGAAATTAACCATTTGATTTATTTCAAATAAATGTTTTGGTATTCAGGAATTTTAATTGCAGCTGAATTCTTTTTTACAAAATCTACCTCAATAAACACACTACCAGGAATGATTATTATAGGAAGTATATTAGGATTTGGAACATTTGCTTTAAGATCAATCGAAGCTATAATTGATGGCAAAGTAATAATTGATATTATTAATTAAAGTTTAATCTGAACTAGGAGTAGACATCTTTGGGATCTGTTCTGGCATATACAAATTTATTATTGCCGAATAGAAAAAGTGAGTGAATTATATTGTAAATAGAACATTAATTTAAATAAATAAAATTAGTTATAATTAACTTATTTCACATTATAAAGCGCAATTGAATTTTGATTAAAAATTCATTAATTAATATGTAATAAACAAATCTGAAAATTTGTGATAAAATTTCCTAACTGGTAAACAGGCCAAAAAGAAGCGAATAGATTAACAAAATCTGCAGACCTGTGAAAGTCTTGAGCAACCACTTCCCAGTATGATTAAATTTTAATATTTAGTTTGAATTCAAAGACAAATCAGCTGGTTTAAACATTTATGCTGTCAGCTTCTCAGAAGATGTTCCTTAAGATAGCAGAGAAGTCATAAGTCAACTTATTAATCTCTCAAAAGAGTAATTCAAAAAGGCAGGCCTTGAAAGATTCTCTGTATAAATTTTATAATATCCCTTTTAGATTAGAGGTTTGAATATTTGGAGCCCTCAATATGTCTAAGAAAGAATCATCAGTGAAGTAACTCTAGAAGGAAAAAAACATTGTGTTTATTTGAATTTCACAAAGGCAATCGATTTCTAATATCTTGAAGGGTAATAATTAATTAAATTTTTAGGGAGAACCAAGATCCTTCCTTAATGTAACCACTACAATAAGCTGTGAATGTGTAGGTTAAAAAGGCTCTCAAAGACATGGGATTAAGGGAACTTAATAGGTTATCCTAATTCTTCGATCCAAAGTCAATCGATGCTAATCCAGTTCAGGGCTTCCCACTCAAAGTATGGCTAGGATATAAGACATCTCTGAAATTAACATCAACCAAACCTCAATTGCTAATTGATTATGCTTCAAGAGTCTTGAGTACCTAATCAGCATTGAATTTCATCAGATCTTTTAATTAGAATATTGGATAAATAAAGGATGAATTAGAAGGGAAGTCAGTGCTTGCTACCTATGGTAATTACAGACTATACAAAATTTCTACCGTTGATTTTAAGAAAACACCAAAGTCAACTTTCCAATTGGATGATGGAAAATAAATCACTTATGCTGAATATTATTAGGAAAGATATAAGATCAAGATTCAGGACATGAATTAACCTCTTTTAGAGAGTTTAGATAAAAGAAATCCAGATAAAAAATTTTACTTGATTCCAGAGTTAGTTTATATGACTGGTTTAACTGATGATTAAAGATCAGATTTTGGATTAATGAAGGAATTGGCCTATTATACAAAAAAAGAACCTGGAGAAAGATTATAAATAATTTAATCCTTATTGTCTAAATTGCAAAAACAATTGAATGCCCATTAAATGACTTTAAAATCTGACTCTTCCACTCATGCTTATATTGTTCAATAACCATAACTAGCATTTGGTAATGGAAGAAAATTAGATGCAGATTCAACAGGATTTTTCATTTTAAAAGATCCAGTTTATCAAAGTGCATATATTAAAGATTGGATTTTAATTTATTAATCCAGGGGAAGATAAGATGATGATCTTGCAGATGATTTAGTAGCAGATCTTAATTAACAAGGAGGTAGATTGGGAATCAAATTTGATAAACCCTTCTTTATAAATATGAAAGGCAATAAACCTTAGGAATGGATTAAAGAATTGTAGGCTGAATTTAAACGAGGTATCCCATCACTTGTGGTCTCACTTACAGATAAAAATAGAGATACATCCCTTTACATAGGCTTAAAAGACTTCTTACTCTCATAAGGTGGTGCTGGAGTTATCCACTAAAATGTTACAACTAAGTCTTGTAAAAACAAAAATAGATAAAGTATTGCATCAAAAATTGCATAATAAATAAGTGTAAAATTAGGAAATCCACTCTGGGTTATTCCTAAAGTAAAAGGAATCTCAGAAAAAATCATGATTATTGGAATGGATATTTACCATAAATTAGTTTCTGGAAAATAATCTTGCATGGGATTTGTTGCTCATTTTGATTTGGAATGCAAAACAAGTTTTTCAAAATCAATTATTATGAAAGCAGGATAAGAATTCAATTAAGCAGTAGGATAATCATTTAAAGAGGCTTTATAGGCATATTTTTTACATTATGGTAAAAAATAATTACCTGACACCATTTTGGTTTACAGAGATGGAGTTGGAGATTCATAAATTCATACTTTAATGTAGACAGAATTAGAATAAATTAAAAGGATCCTTTCCACCTACACAGCTGGTTACAACCCTCAATTTGCCTATATTACCATAAATAAAAAGATTTCAGATAGATTCTTTATGAGTGTAGATGATGCTCCTCCTTAAGCAAGAAGAAATAATAAAAGTCCTTACATTAATCCAGTCTCTGGTTTAGTTGTTGCCGATAGAGTAACATCCAAACACTTTGACTTTTTCTTAGCTGCTTAATATGTGACTTAAGGAACTTGCACTCCAACACATTATACAGTCCTAGATAATAATACTTAATTCACAGAAGAGATGTTTTGGTAAATTACATACTATTAATGTTTCAATTATTGGAATTGGACAGGAGCAGTGAAGGTCCCTGCATGTGTTCAATATGCCCATAAATTAGCTTTCTTAGTTGGAGATACCTTCTAAAAAGCTGTTCATTAAAACCTTTAAAAACAATTATTCTATTTATGATTTGTTTTATTTTGTTTCTTCTTATATATATATATAAATCAACAATATAATAATTTATTTCATTCTTAAAATTAATCCTATATATTAATATTCAGAACCCTTGTCATTATTTCCAAAGCTCCGCGTAATTATGGATCTTTAGTTGGATCCTTTAATTTTTCAAGTGCTAGTCTCTTTCTATTATCAACTAAGTTATGTTTAATTTTTGAAGCCTTTTGACTGCTTTCTAGAAGCAATACTTTTTCTTATTCTAATTTGCTAAAAACTTAATAATCATTTAATACTCTTAGTTTAAAATCAATTTGGATTCTCGAGTAACAATGGAACTTTTATTAAAATTGAATTTCTATTATAACAATTCATTCAGTCTTTGAGCTCGTTTTTTCTCTTAATAAATTATTGACAACATACTTAAACTTCAGATTCAGCCTAATCATCCATGTTGGATAATGTTTTCCCAATCAAATTTTTCTCTATATAATCAATCTTCTTTCTCTTTTCTTCGAGTTTCTTATCTTCAATCTTTTATTCCTCACTCTTCTTTTCGGGAGACAATTTTTCAATCCTTTTATCTCTGACTGTTTCAAATTTTTAAAGAGTCAACTTAATCAATTTTAAATTCTCTTCAGAATTTGCATCTAAGACTCTGATGTCCTCACTCAATTACAATAAGTTATAACGTAAAGCCGTGACATCCTTCAAAAAACTCATACATTATGTATCATCCAAAATCTTATGACCAGCCTACCTCATCATTAACATATATAATTCGATTCGATCCCTCAGGTATTAGAGCATCTCATTAAATAAATCCACATTTTTATCATATATTTTTTCCTCCTAATGAGGATCTATATATTCTGGATTGGCCTCTTATAAATGCTTGATAGGGGATTATTTGAGTCCTATCTACTCAGGGTTCTTTTTAAATTCTTATAAAATGATAGAACCTATCTAATCAATTAGTACTATAGTGTCTTCCAATCTTTAATTAAACATTCCCTTTTTTTTAGGTTGTTCCATTAAATCCATCAATAAAAAGATCTTTTTGAGTCTAAACTTATCAAGCAGCAAATTTTTCAATTAGTTGCATTTCTCCATAATTATTTTTAATAAATCTCTAATGACAACATGTTACATAGTCCTATCTTTATGAATTTTGATAATTCTTACCTCTTCTTATAAATGCATCAAATTAAACATAAGGCAACCCTTCGAATAAATTTGCTCTGTCTATTTCAGTATGCTTAAATAGCCTATATCTCCCCAAAGGCCCATTAGATTTTCTCAGTTATTAATTGCTTGTATATTTTTTCATTATAATTTTACTTATTTTTAATATAAATAAATTTTCATTTTCCTAAGAACCTTAATCAAGTCACTTTATAGATCGATAATTAATAATTGTGAAGGATGTAGGGAATTAATTTATAAAGATTAACTAAAATCATATTTCAATTTTCTATTAAAACAGTTTTTCAAATACACTTGCAGGTCCTTGGGAATCAAAAAATTAATTTAATTTTAATTTCTCTCTATTAATTTATTCATTAATTATTACCTATTATATTCTCTGACATCAGACACTCCGATCATTCCTAATAAATAGGTTTGCAAACCCCATAACTCTCTATCATCTTTATTATCGTAAAATGGGACAATAGGTATTCCATTATCCAATTGCCAAGCATAGCTATAAGCAGCATTATCAATCAACACTATTTAACTTAATTGCCTATCAAAAATTCTAAGATCCTTCGTGTACATTCCTCCTGTAGTCATGATACAATTATCTCTAAAAAGACGATGAGAAATCAATTTCTTTTCTGGATCCAAGTATTCTAAGACTTATTAAGCGTAGCATGAATGAGAAGCTGTAAATACTATGATTTCAAAATCATCAACTAAAGATTCCAACAGTTCTATAGCTCCTGGGCGAATATTGACTCCTGCCTTAACCATTTCGTTTGGACTGACCTATATATTTAATACAATGTCAGATTTCTAAAGCAATGATTCATTACAATGTACCAAAGTTTCATCTAAATCAAAGATCAAGGAGATTTTATCTAATGTTAATACAATTACAGATACTCTTATATTTATCCTTCTATTTTAATTGAACTGCCTTTTTCTTCACATCATTGGGGTCAACTGGTCTGAGATAAGAAGCAACATAAATTCCTTGGTAAGTTTAAAAAAAATGCTCCCTATAAATACAACTAAAATAATCGTCTCTTAAGGGGCGAGTGAAAACTTATCTGATCTTCCCCAAATAATACTGAAATTGACTATTTTCTTTGTTTTCCTTATTAAATTTTGTGCTCTCAAAAAATTTGGATTCTCTATTAGATAATTATTATGATTATTGCAGCGATAATTATCTGGAGTGTTAAGGAGTGGTTTAATGTGATTAAGCTTTCTTTGGTTTCTGCAACATGGCATTGTATAATTTTTTATAATTTTAATCTTTGGAACCTATTGATTGTTGTCTTTTGTGCTGCACGGATGTAGGGGCTTTCAAATCAGAGGTTTTAGGTCTGACATCTGTAGCCATAGGCGATCGTTAAGTCTGTTTAAACATGTTCATTTCTAAGTTTGGAGTTACTTTAGTGACTAGTTGATTTAACAGCGATTGACTTTTTGAATAATTTCTTGTAGGTGTATCACGCTTTTGTTGCAGCAACTAATTATACTTCTACATTGCTGCAACTAACTCTAGATTCGACATCTACTTCTTCTTTTGTTGGTTCTCCCTGCAAAATTGTTGCTTTAAGAATTCCTTCCCAAATATATTGCCATTTTAATTCGACTTAGTTGACATGTTTCTAACAGAGTTAATGAGATCCAATTTCTATGTCTTCAGATTTTAACTTGCTTTCTACAAGATATCGAAGACATTATTGGTCTCAATTTGAGGCTTCGGCTTCATTATTTATATTATATAATAATTTACTAATTTTATATCATCCCTAAATACGATATATTCACCTTTGTAAACCTGAACTTCAACTTTAAGTTCAGTTCTTTCAGAGCCTTGGAAGCATGAAAGGTATTAAATAAAATAAACATTATTTGTTCTTCATTATTACATTAAATTCAAAAGAGTGTTTATTTGATTTATTTTATATGTGAAATAACTCCTTTATTTTAAGAGATTTATTGAATCATATAATTTAATAAATTGCTCTCTACATTATTTTGAAATAATAGAATTAACTTATTGATTATTAAAAATATTTATAGTTTCGGATAATTTTATAAAATTTATTTTAGATAATTAGAGAATTCTGATCAATAATTATCAAATTTAAGAAAGGTTTGATCAAATCCCCTAGTTAATATTGTCATTTGATTTAGATCAATCACTACATAAGATAATTTTTATGAAATCCATCTTGCTTAACATGTACTTGCCAAGATAATACAAGGCATTTTCCTAAACAAACTCTAAAAAAATACACATTTATATGAGTATTTGAGTATTGATTCCTTAAAATTCAAAAAATGATAAGACCTATTAGTTTCTATAAACTTTTTTTAAAGCCAAAGTCATAATTGAATTTCTGGGATTGAATTTAAGAAATAATATTAATACATTTTAATACATAGTGTTAATAATTAGTTAACAAACTAATTTTCTTAATTTAAGATTTTCACTTAATAACAACTTTACTAATTATTTAACATTATAAAATAATTTTATACTCTAATTATTGATTGTCAATTAATTTATTATCAATAATGTGTAAAAATAACTCCTTTTAATGATCTCATACAATATATATCTAAATATCAGGAGTTATTGTATTTAATATTAGAGTAAATTAAATATTTTAAGAAACAAATTCATAAAAAATTAATACATAAATTAATATGATGATGAATCATTTAAGAAATTGTGGAAAATTTTCAACTCTTGTGTTTGTCGACCATTCAAGTGGAAAATTATCGAAGTCAACACTTAAAATCTTAAATGCAGCAAAACAATTGAACCAATAGATCTCCTTATTAGTAACTAGCAATGATGCAAATTCTGTGGTTGATTAAATAAAATCATCAATACCCAGCAATGTCGTCCACCAAGTATTGGTTGCACAACATGACTCTTTTAAAGCTCCTTAGGCAGATTTGTTAGGCAATTTGGTTAAATAGTTGATTGATTAACATGGATTCACTAATTTTGTCACTAGCACTTCTACTTTAGCAAAAGACTTTTTACCAAGAGTAGCTGTTAAATATGCAGCCCAACCCATTACAGATGTTATAGCTATAAATAATGATGTATTTTTCAGACCTGTTTATGCAGGAAATGCAATTGCTTAAGTGAAATCAAATGACAAAGTTAAATTCATTTCCTTCAGACCTACAAATTTCGAAGAAGTATAAGATTACATATAATTAGATTTAATAAACTGGTGAAAAAGTGTCAAACATTGTATAAGTTAAAGTGGAGAACACAAAATAATTGATTGAACACGTCTCAGATGAATTGGTGTAAAGCGATAAACCAGAATTGACTACTGCTAAATTTGTATATCTAAATTTTTATCTTAGATTGTGTCAGGAGGAAGAGGTTTAGGAAGCAAAGAGAATTTCAAAATTTTAGATGAATTAGCAAATGCCTTAGGCAATACTGCTATTGGAGCATCAAGAGCAGCAGTAGATGCTGGATATGCTGCAAATGATTAATAAGTTGGACAAACAGGAAAAGTGGTTGCTCCTGAATTATATATTGCTGTAGGAATATCTGGAGCTATTCAACATTTAGCAGGAATGAAAGATTCTAAAGTGATAGTAGCTATCAATAAGGGTATTTTCAAATAAAATTAACTTTATAGATCAGGAGGCTCCAATTGTAAGTGTTGCTGATTATACAATTGTTGATGATTTGTTTAAAGTAGTGCCAGAGTTAACAAAGAAAATAAAAGAAATTAAATAATGATATAAATGACGTAATTATATAAATAATAAAAATGAATAAATACATAATATTGTTGATACTTTGTAGTATAGGCTTTAGTACTAGTTAAACATAGTAAGAGAAATTCTTTTGCAAATAATGTCATCATTTTGTTCACACTGTTCAAAAGGTTGAACACTTTTGGGATAAATCGATTGTCTGGTTTTTGGAACTTGTTGCAGAAGGATATTGTGCTTATGCTAAAATAGAAAAGTTTTCTGTATGCAAAGGAGCTATACATGAAATGACACCTGTCATTTTTGAAGGAATCTAAACAAGATTTTTGGATGAAGATTTCATTTGTCCATTAATTAGATGGTGTCCTAAGGTTTATGAAGAATTGAAACTAGAAGATTATATTTCAAATATACTTAAAGATAAACCAGAAAACACATAATGGCCAGAAATTGATGGAACTGATACTATTGAAATCATACATGTAAGTGATATTCATACAGATTTACTCTATAAAGAAGGAACTTTGCCCAAATGCGATGAACCTTTGTGCTGCAGAGAAGAATTTAAGGCTAAAGATAATGATTAAAAGGCAGGATATTGGGGTAGTGCCGCAGTCTGTGACTTACCAGAAAGAACATTTCAATAATTTGTAAATTTCTTGAAAACTGACGTGATTAACCCAGATAAGAAAACATTCTTATTTTGGACAGGAGACAGTGTTCAACACGATGTCTGGAAATAAGGAAGAGAATACAATATTTAGAATTCAAGAAGAATAACGGAAATATTCACTAAAGGCGATTTAGGTATTACATTCATTCCATAAATTGGAAATCACGAAGCATTTCCTGTAAATTAATATGATTATATGACTGATAAGGATAGTAATTTAAGAGTTGAATTTTCAAATATGTGGAGAGAATGGCTTGGGGATGAAACTGCATAATTTTTCAAAGAAAATGGATTTTACGCTAAAGAATTTGATAACCTCAAGGTTATTGCCTTTGATTCACAAATTTGTAATCCTGATAATTGGTATCTTCTTAAAGACCCAACCGATCCAACTGGATTCTTAGATTGGGCTGAGTAAGAATTGAAGAAATCAGAATAAAAAGATTAAGCTGTCTATTTTACTGCTCATATATATACATCAAGCTGTCTTGTTCCTTGGGCTAGAAGATTTAACGCTTTGGTTGAAAGATATGCTTTTATTGTTAGAGGATAAATATATGGACACGCTCACGGAGAATTTTTTAATCTCTACAAAGATCAAAAAGGAGAACCTATGAACATCGCTTATATAAGTTCATCATTAACCACATATACCTATAAAAAACCAAGCTTCAGAAAGTTTATTGTTGATGCAAAAACAATGATTCCAATAAACTATTATGAATATCGCTTAGATTTAGATAAATATAACTAAATTGGAAAGGATGCTGTTTTGAAATGGGATATAGCATTTGATTTCCTCTCAGAATATGGTGCCACAAAAATGTACCCAGCTGATTTGTTCGCTATTACAGAAAGATTATTCACGGAACCAGAATTAGTCAAGAAATTTGATTTCAATTCTAATTCTGGTACTGGTATCAGTGGAGATTCTGTAAAAATTATTATATAAATTATAGGCTAAATATTTATATTGTAAACTAAATCACAGTATTAATGATGATTTACATTTATGTTTAGGAGAAACATTAAAAAAAGATTGGACTGAATATATATCTCCTGGGTGGAAAAAAAGAATGGTTTAAATGCCAAAGAAAGAATCTAAGAAGCATAAAAAATAAAAGAAATAGAAATAATGATATATAATAAAATAAATATTTAAATATGCATGATGTGTGTTTTGAATAAATTCAATATATTTCTTAATATTTCTAAGTAATTTTTCAGATAAAATTGAGAAGTTTTCTATTTAAAAATGCAAGATTTGGATAAGAACCAAAATAATATGCTCATAGTATTTAGGATATCATGATCAAGCTAATAAAATAATGTAATATTAATGAATTAATTAATCAATTAGAATGAGAATTAATATTATAATTTTTGAAGGCTTATTTTATTGTATTGCTCCAATTTTAGTGGTCGAATCAGGTTTCAAACTCCAATACGCTTTTAGATTGCAATTATCAGAATATGCTTACTTCAAATATTTTAAAATAAGAATCTTAAGTTTCTATGTTATTTGAATTATATATTATACAATGCTTACTTGTCTGTATCTTAAATTAGAGTATGTTAATATCTTAATTGTTATCTAAATATTTTAATTGCCAGGTTACTTGATTTAATATGTCATAAGATAAGTACGATGTTAATATAATAAAAATGAATAAATACATAATATTGTTGATACTTTGCAGTATAGGCTTTAGTGCTAGTTAAACATAGTAAGAGAAATTCTTTTGCAAATAATGTCATCATTTTGTTCACACTGTTCAAAAGGTTGAACACTTTTGGGATAAATCGATTGTCTGGTTTTTGGAACTTGTTGCAGAAGGATATTGTGCTTATGCTAAAATAGAAAAGTTTTCTGTATGCAAAGGAGCTATACATGAAATGACACCTGTCATTTTTGAAGGAATCTAAACAAGATTTTTGGATGAAGATTTCATTTGTCCATTAATTAGATGGTGTCCTAAGGTTTATGAAGAATTGAAACTAGAAGATTATATTTCAAATATTCTTAAAGATAAACCAGAAAACACATAATGGCCAGAAATTGATAGAACTGATACTATTGAAATCATACATGTAAGCGATATACATACGGACTTATTTTATAAAGAAGGAAGTGCTTAAAATTGTGATGAACCATTATGTTGTAGAGAAGGATTTAAACTTAAGGATTATAATCCTAAAAAAGCAGGGTACTGGGGAAGTGCTGCTGTTTGTGATTTACCTGAAAGAACTTTTGAATAATTTGTAAATTTCTTGAAAACTGATGTTATAAAACCAGATAAGAGAACATTCTTATTTTGGACAGGAGATAATGTTCAGCATGATGTTTGGAAGTAAGGAAGAGAATATAATATTATTAATTCAAAAAGAATTACAGAAATTTTTAAAAAAGCTAATTTGGGTATAACGATAATACCTTAAGTTGGGAACCACGAAATGTTTCCAGTTGATTAATATGATTATATGACTGATAAGGATAGTAATTTAAGAGTTGAATTTTCAAATATGTGGAGAGAATGGCTAGGAGATGAAACTGCACAATTTTTCAAAGAAAATGGATTTTATGCTAAAGAATTTGATAACCTTAAGGTTATTGCCTTTGATTCACAAATTTGTAATCCTGATAATTGGTATCTTCTTAAAGACCCAACAGATCCAACTGGGTTCTTAGATTGGGCTGAAGAAGAGCTGAAGAAATCAGAAAAAAAAGATTAAGCTGTCTATTTTACTGCTCATATTTTCACATAAGAATGCATGGTGCCTTGGGCTAGGAGATTTAATGCTTTAGTTGAAAGATATGCCTACATAGTTAGAGGATAAATTTATGGGCATGCTCATGGAGAATTTTATAATTTATACAAAGATCAAAATGGAAAACCAATGAATATTGCTTATATAAGTTCATCATTAACTACATATAATAATAAATTACCCAGCTTTAGGAAATATATAGTCGATGCAAAAACAATGATTCCATTAAACTATTATGAATATCGTTTAAATTTGGATAAATACAATTATATTGGGAAGGATGCTATTTTAAAATGGGACATTGCTTTCGATTTTCTTTCTGAATATGGAGTAACAACAATGTACCCATCTGATTTGCAGGCAATCACCGAACGATTATTCACAGAACCTGAACTAGTCAAGAAATTTGATTTCAATTAGAATTCGGGTACTGGGCTTAGTGGAGATACTGTATTATTTCATTTATATTTAGCCTTAATACTTATATTGTTTATTAAATAACAGCATTAAGGACGATCTGAAAGTTTGCAAAGGTGAGACTCTTACAAAAGATTGGACATAATACATTTCACCAGGATGGAGAAGGAGGATTGTTACTTCGGATAAGAAAGTAGAAAAGAAATCTAAAAAATAAAAGAAATAGAAAAAATGATTATTTAATTATAATAATATTAAAATTATATTATGGATTATGAAGATCAAGAGGAAGGTTGTGTCGACGATCACTTATTTAATGTATAAAAGGAGGACGATTTGAAAATCGATTATTAACAACTGCAATAGATTGACTATGAAAATAAAACAGGTTCTAAGTTATTGCAAAAAAATAAGGAATATTAGAATTCACTATTATAATTTAAGTAATACCTCGAAAGAAAGATTGCAAAGAAATAATAGCAAATACAATAACTAGATCAAATATTGTAAACAATCCCGAGATAGGAAGAAGAAATCAATTTTAAGGAGAAATGCTCAGCCTATCTAACTTTGGAAATATTGCATGATTCAAAACAAAGGAAGATATTTTCATATGCTGTTAACGATTTTGAAATGCTAAAGTAAGAGAATCCTCCGCATTATGTCAAATTAATTTAAGATTTAAAGAAGAAAGATTTAAAACTTAAGAAATTGGATTATACATCTCCAAGATTTAGGTAACAATGTAAAAAGAAATAAAAATAAAATATTTTGACACAAGCAATATAACCAAAGAATACTTAAATAAGAGAATTAATTATAAAGGAAGTTGTAAATTGTTTGCCAAGTGAAGGGCATGAAATTTTATGGTCTCTCTTGCCAATTCATGCAACTTAATTATTAAATATATATACAAGTGACTAAAATAGTATTGAAGCAATAGAAATTTATAGAGTTTGGCTTAAGAGATATCATTAATTGTACAACAATTAGTTTACATTATAGGAGGATAATAAGCTGGTAGAATTAGTTTAGATGATAGGTGATAATTAGTGGGCTTATTTGGCAAAACTTATAACCACAAAGACCTCAATTCAATTGAGGGAAAGATGGTTCAAATTTTTAAATAAGAACATAAAAAGACAAAGATGGAAAATCTTAGAAGACCTTAAATTAATAATATTGGTAGACTATTTTGGAGTTGGATAATGGAATAAACTGCATTAGTTTTTCAAAAATAGAACAGAAGTATAAATAAGAGAGAGGTGGTGTAATGTTTTGGATCCTGAGTTAGAAATACGACCATGGACGGAAGAGGAAGATTAGGAATTATTGAGTTTGAATCAGAAATATGGAAATGCATGGAGTGTGGTCAGTTTAAAGCTAAAAAGAACTGACAATGAATGCAGGAGAAGATTTCAATAAATAAAAAAGTGATTCTGAGTTTATATACTTAATATATTGTATGATTGATAATCCGTTTGAATTTGAAAGGGATCCCAAGAAGTTTACGAATTCTTTGGAACACAATAGAAAAGAAATCGATGAGGAGGATGATTAATAATAGTAGACAAGATTAACTTAACTTTATATGGGTAAATCTGCAGGTAGATATGGATTGTTGAGAAAATTAGAGGAGTAGAGTAAATTGATTTTATTTAGATTAAGCTGAAAAATTAGCAGTGGATAGAGATCTTGTATTCTCTTAGGATTTGAAATCTAAAAGTTACAATTTGAAACCAGATCCAATTTCATGTCATTTGAAACAATTTAATCCAAGAATGCTTGAAAAAAATTACTAAGATTCCCTCTAGAAAGGTTATAAAATAAGGAGCATATTGAATGAAAAAAAAGAAACTCTTTAGGATTTTGTTGAAAAGAAAAGAGAAATTTGTTTAACAAATCTAAATATTATAACAAAAAAAGAGGAAACCAACAGACTTGAGGATTTTATTAAAAATGAGCAGGAGTCTCTGCAAGCGAGAAAACTATATTTTAAAAACGATTGCGAATTAGTCAAAAGGTTTATGAGTGAAGTTAAATCTTAAGCTGATTAAGCTGCAATTTTAGCTGATAAGGAAATGAGGAGGAAGGAGGAAGTCAAGGTGGAAGTTGCAAGAATATTAGCCTAAATTGATAGATTGAAATTATAGAAAAGCAAGCTTTAAGATGAATATGATAAATTAGATAAATACAGATAATTCTTAGAAAAAATCAAAGTAATCTTGATACTTTACATTATTTTAGTAACATTATAAAACCAAATTTTCAGAGATAGAGAAAGATATCGTCATGCCCTAATCTCTATCAAATTATAAAAAGACTTTGTTCTTAACGGGAGTTAACGTTGTAGAATCTGAATCAAGATCAAAGGAATAATTGGAGTAATTGCAATTTGAATATAAGCAAAATAAAATGGCAGATATTGTGATAGAGATTTTGGATGCAATTGAAGAGGGGAATCTACGAAATATGCAGAATCAAAGAGATGCTGAGGAAGAAATGGAATAAAGAAAGAGAGAGGTTGAACATTCGAGGGAGATCTTTCTAATTCATTAAAAGGAAAATGAATAACGATTAAAATAATTGGAGAAACAATATATAATGCATGAATAATATCAATAGGAATTAAAAAAATAAGAAAAAGTTGATTAAAACAAATTGGAATTTGCAGAAGGTGAAAATCTGGACATGGATCAAATAGGAAAACGAATAATAGAAATCTATACTGATGTCTCTAAAAAAGAGCAAGACCCTTTAATCAAGAAATTAGGCACTGATTCTAAGTTACTAAAATCTACTTTATATGTAATTGATATTTAATATTATTTTTGCTTAGTCACTCGAAAGAATAGTCTTAGAACTATCAGATTACAAATTACAATTTCTAATGAAATCTAAATAAGATTATCTAGATGCAGAGAAGAAAATTAATCAAAAAAAGAAGTATATTATTTAAAGTGAATCTTAGAGAATAAAGATAAACAAATTAGAAAGATGAGGAGAAGAAGAAGTAAATAATTGAGAGAAGAAGAAAGAAGGAAGAACAGATGGCTAACTTCTATAGGGGAAGAAAGGATATGCGAAGAAATTATCCAGCTGAAAAAGTAATTGTGGAATAGGTTGTAGAAGACAACGATGAAAACGACGACGAAAAATATTTGTAAGAGAATTATGAACTCGTCTATGTACCCTCATAAAAAACTGATAATATTTCATCATCATAATAAGTATAATAATAATGAACTAATTTTTGGACGCGACCAAGTTATTCAGTCTAAGCATAGCAGCTAACATACTTTGAGTATACAAAACAGAATTCTAAAAAGGTTTAAAGAAGCAAGCCCAAAGTTGATTAATATTATCGTTGAAGTAATTAAGGAGAATAAGATTTCATCGAGTAGAAAACTTTTGTTTAATTAATTGTTTAATTTCTTTTTAATGTAATAATAAGCAAGTAAAGGGAAAAAAATAGGACTGAAGTATATGAAAAATATCAAACAGTTCTTAGGTCTTAGTCTTTTAAAGTACCAAAATAGGAATAGCATTGGAATTTGAAAAATTATAATATTTATTAAATGTAACAACTTGTAAATAGTATGATCTTGAATAAATTTGCTATAATGATGGACCAAAATTTCACAAGTATTTTTGGCAATCTTTCAGCAAATCCTTGATTGAACATTTATAATTAGTACTATCACATTTATATTGAAATTGTTAATGAATAAATTTGGTGGACAAAAGATATTGAGATTGACCATTTTTGATTAAATGTATAATGAAATTAATTTATTATCTAGTTGTCAAGCCTATTAACATATTAAATGAAATATAAAATGAAAGGAAATATTGGAGCTATAAGTGGATGTTATAATTATTAAAACTAAAATGTTATACTTATGGATTCACTTTTAGAAACATTTGTTAAAATTCTTTATATTATAGGTGTGTGCGTAGATATTAGAGCATCTTGATGATAGCTTCATAGAGAAATTATATAATTAATGCCAAAATGATATCGTGGAGGAAATCTTATACAATACCTGAAATTCATTAGCAGAAACAGATGAATGATTGCATTTAGCAATAATAGATTCTTGACGTTATAGAATTATTTTGAGAATATAAAGGGTGTGTTATAAAACTGATTTAAATAATTAATATAATTTTTATTTAATAAATGATGTCTATTGGGTAATTATGATATTCCCTTGATTAGCAAACATTCTTGTCTCTGATAATTATTTATATATATATTCAAAATTCATCATCGGTATCTTTAATAATATCAGTACGAGCGCGTCCTCCTGAAACTATTTTTTTATCGAGATTAGTTTACATGTTTGATATTTTATCTCATTGAGATTGTCAAATGCAGCATCCCCAAATAATAAGATCTATGACTCTTCAACACTATGCTTAATGTAATCATTTAGAATGTTTTAGATGAGTTCCCAATCAGGGCAAAGTTGTTTGGATAAGTTTAAACAGCTTTTACACCTTTAATTAAATTATATTTCATTTGTGCATTTACAGAAATCTTTAAACTGAATCTCTACTTTCAAATCAGCAGGAAATCTATCATCCTTTTATAATTTGAAAGGATCCAAATCTTCAATCTTTAGAATCAATTTGCTATTCCTAGAATATTATAATTTTACTTTTCTTCAATGAAGGCAGTATTAAAGGAAACTCGAAACATTGGTTCCACTTCAAAATGGCCTCATTATTGTATTTTATAATACCATTATGATTAAATTTAATCATTAAGTCTCCGATTGCCAAAAAAGGTTTGCCTATATTAATTCTAATTAAGTCGATATCTTTCAACATTAAATCTTTGGCCTTCTTTTAATCTTTGTACTAAGTCTCAAATTAATAATACCTCTAGTTTATCAGTATATTTCAAAGTCTTGCAAGACTTTTCATAAGTGTAGATTTCTAAAAATGGTTTGCATTACTTATCTTGGATATCTGGAATGCCATGGATAACTATGGAAGTCAAGTATTTGATAGGTGGATATATATTTCTTTAGAATAGTATTCTAGTAATTAACTGATAAAACTAACTTTTCAAAGTACTTCACATATCTAAGTTATGAGGGCATAGTAATTCCACCTCCTTTCAAATGTTTCTATTTGTCGTAATAAAACAAGGCCTCTTCAGCATTGGAGAAGCGACCACTGTACAAGAGATAGCAACAAATTGCAGTTCCAGTTCTTCCAATTCCGTTAATGCAATGTACAACAATCACGTTTGATAATTTGGCTTGGAATAGATTCTTAAAATACATGATAAAAAGTCGTCAATGTGCTTACACAACATAAACAAATATCCCAAATTAGGTGTGGACTTCTCTTCCCATGGCTAAAATAATAAGGGCCAGCTTATACAAAAGTGTAAATTTTTCCTTTGAATTTAGTATGATCGTATTGTAACCCACTCAAATTATAAATCTGATAATCATTATGATGACGTTATTGCAGATATTGAGCAACCTAATCACAATAGAGATCAATGCTACATCATCTATCTTATTTTTGTGTTCTGAATTTCCGTCATTAGGGAATGACATAGCAAGGATTCTAGGACAAATGTATGTAATATCCAATAAATCAGAGGAGATGGTAGTGGAGGTAGTCTTTTTGTTTTTTTAACTTGCCTTATTTGATTTTATTTTCATATTATTATAAATAAAAAACTGTTAATAGTATAATCAGTATTAACCATTGCAATATCAAAGTCAAACTGTTAATCTGACCTTTTTATAAACTTAAAATTATATAATATTTTAGTTCAAAGTGAGGTAATTTGATTCTTTTTTATTAGAGATTAATCAATTATAAATATTGTCTCTTAGTTTCATTATTTGATTGCAACACATTGGTGATAAAGAATAAAACTTAAATTTTGTATTGCAAACTCAACCAAAACTTATGAATTTATGTCACAATTATTAAATATTTTTTATGCTTATTCTAATTTTCTTAAATTTTATAGTAGGCATCTATTGTGTGAATAGAAATGAAAGCAAAGTTATATTGACTGATTTGTAATATAATGAATAAATGCTAGTTACAATAAAAATTCGCCGGTTTTTGTGATAGCTCCTTATTATGAATCATTTACAATCGACTTATTCGATTCGAAAGATGTCTTAGAAAACACGAGCTTTAGTGATGTAAACTCCACAAACTAGAATTTGACGTTTAAAATCACTCCTTTTGTAGAAAATACATCCTAATCCATAGAGTAAGATGTTGATGGCATCTTAGGTCAGCATTTTGTCCAATTGATGAATGGGGTCCTCTGTACCAACCTGCTCGTTTCTATTTGAGCTTAACCACAATAGATCTCCTATTTTATAATCAAAGTGATGATAAAATAGTCCAGGTCTAAAACAGTTTGCACAAAGATTTGTAAGATTTGGATGAAAATTTTTTAAATATTTCTTGCTATTCCATATTCCAATTACGAAAAGATAACTAATTTGGGTTGGATTGTAATCTAAACAACAACACCACAGTGCTTATTTTTGACTTAATATTTGACGAGCAAACATTAATTATAGAGGATTTCGTTTATAATACCTACTATTACTATTCTTACGAAGATGAAGACAACTAGAATTTCCTTACGAAATGTCAGTTCAGAAAAACTATCAATGCAAATATACTAGATGTTGCTAATGAGATAAAATTTGAATTTATACAATATTGTCCTAGTCTATTCAACGAAAAGGCAATTACAAACGAATTCTTAATTATTTATCATGAAATAATACATAAGGATAACAATACCTTGTATTTGCATGCCTATAAAGCAACTACTGCAGATATAGACTCTTGCAATTTGGATCCCAATACAATGATAGAACAGATATTTATAAATTCAATGATAAATGGATATGATAATTAAACTTGGAATGTTGGATTTTTGTTTCAGTTTTCTCCCAAAATTTGTAAATGTAACATCCAGGAGATCTATGCTTCCCATTACAATATACTCTGCAAGAGTACACTGATTGAGCGTATTGAATTCGATATTTTATAGTCTATTAGCCAAACCAAATCAGATAGGTGCAAAATCTAAATGATGAAGTAGTCCTTGTGACTGGAACCAACTTGGCTGTCCTCATTATCTATTTGGAAAGATCCTATCAATCCCAAAACTACTTTACTCTTAGCTATAAAGAGATTTTTGAGCCTGGCTTTCTCTTAGTTGATGTGTCTATTACAAGTCAATATTTAGCTGTGATTATGACTGATTCTCCAATTGCTCAATAGATTTCTCCATTAAATTAAAACCCTAACTTATACTGTTCTAGGTAAACTCCTGAAGAAACTAAAAATATATTGAAGATCTATTACTTGAATTCCGAATACAAAACAGTTTATTATTAATCAAACACTTTTAATTAGTTTCAGAATTTCTTTCAGAGCCTAAATTAAATAGAATTTGGAAATTTCATTCTATTATATAATTACTTCGATCAAAAAATCAATGTCATTACGTTATTTGAGAAGTACGTATTATGCTATTGATGTTTAGACAAATGAATGTATCTTATTAGTTGGGACAGGACAACTTAACTTAAACTTATAATCAGTAAATCAGTCCAATCATTGTAAGACACTTCAATAATTATTTTCAAGATTTCCTTTAATATTTCAGGTGGATACATGGCATTGGATCAATTCCAGAACACTTACAATTACATCCTGATGACGTTCTAAAGATACATCATTTTATGCTTTATCAAGTTGGGAGATAGCAATTTCCAACTGATTGCTTAAGTACATAAGCTTGAGGAGAAAGAGTAGCAGAGTTTGACTTTGTGTCCAATTAGCAAAGACATTTACGTATTCCAAGAAATCATAAATTCAATTGACTTATTTGAAGGCGTAATTTGCTTTATCTATTGTTGTAGATTATGGGTCCATTGTTAAATTTCAACTATGTTCCCAATTACAATGTGAGCAAATATTATCCCTTTTATTAAAATCACAAAGCAATCATTAAAGAAAATCAAATCTATAACAACAAACACAATCAAACAAGATAAGTGTTCAAAGTGTTGAGCGCTGTAAATAAAAACATATTCATAACTTCCAACATCTTTGGAATAGTTGAGATCCTATTGACCTACTCTAATAGTCTAAACAATTAAACCAATAGTGAAGCCATCATAATTAATAAAACTTGTATCATAAATGCAAAGCAATATGTATCACTTATGAATGGTTATTCTTTTAGGAAAGCTTCTCAAAGTAGTTCCCCATAAATATTGAAATTTAACAGTGCGTTGAGGAGAAGGATAAAGATCTCCAAAAATATTTGAGTCAGGTTGATTACTTCAAATAATTTGAATATTTTGACATAGCAGTGTAATATAAAGATTCAATGTAAATCCTTCTTATTGACGTTATTAGTATTGTATTTTGCCAAAATAAAAATTCAATTATTGGATAGCAACGATGTCAGAGTATCACAGAAATGAAATCCAATGATAACATAGTGCAAATTTACATTCTTCAAGGACCGATTAAAAATGAGAGGATTAATTACTTTATCACTATTCTTTATAGTTCAAGTGGGACTAGATTATACTTCTACATTTTAGATCTTTTTGTAAATGATAATTGTAAAATTGTAGTTGCCAAGCCAAATCTATCCGGAGATCAAATATCATGATATCTACTGTTACAATATATTAGATACTCACAGTTCAATTGTCTCCTTTAGATACACTTATGTTAACTAATAAACCTTATTCATATTGTTCAATGATGCAAGAATCGTTGTTTATACACCTGGACCCATCAACTCAACCAAGGAAATTAAATTGTATAATTACACCTCTACATTAACCAATCTTGTTCTTAACATCAAGGAATGTGAGAATAACAGTTTCTTAGGATTTGAAATTACTAAATATTTCTAGTCCAAATTAGCTAAGTAATATTTAATCGTTTGGTGCCAAGAAAATTAAAACGGCAATTACACACCTATTTTACTACAATACATAATTACTAATATCAATTAGATTAATTTTTGGAGGAGACTACCCCATTATGATACTATTTTGAGTAATCAAAGCAAAATCCTGATATCTGGCCTCATTTTGTATGTTCCCATCATTACAAAGAGTGTCTACAATGACTATTTTTAGAAGTACTACATTTACAATTTGGAAGACTATACTGCCAGATCTCTGGTTGAGAAAATAGAAATTGAGAAGAAGAAGAAGGAATAAATAGTAAATACATTAAACTATATCCTAGATAACATATCCTATAAGCAACTTAATGGATTCATTTATAGCTGGATCCTCTATAAGTTTGACTCTCATTATCACAGAGAAGAAATTCGAAATTTATTATTTGAATTAGAAGGCAGAATTTATATTTCATCTCTAGTAGCAGTTCATTCCTGAATACAACGATTCTCCATTTTTGTTGATCATTGGTGTCTTTTAATCTTAAAAGCCCAACGTTATGTATAGGTACTTACTATGCATTATTACTAGAAATTACACTTTGGTTTACAATTTCTCAAGCACCTAGATCTCATTTGCGTATAATTGTTCATCATAATACAAAGTAGAAGTAAACTACGATTAAATCAGCTAAGCTGGAGGATATTATTAATTTCTCTTTTTAGTTAATGTAAATATTGCTTTAAATCTGATAGTAATCTTTCTTCAATGGTCCAATTGCTTCCTACGATTACTAATCAAATCAATAGAATTTGTCTATTATTCCATCTCCTTATTTACAGATGAATAAATACTTAGGTAGTTATATGGATGAAGTATCTACCTTTGGACAAGTTTCTTAAATTATTGATATAGGAGATGAAATATACACAGGATTGTTCAACCAAGATGTTGTGAATAGTAAGACATTTTTAATATTTCTAGTCTCTTAATATAAGGACTTAATAATCGTATTGACTGACTATTATGTGTTGTTTTATCAAAAGAATTCCATTCCAGATGTAAATAGATCTTGCATCTACTCTAATTACACTCAAGATGAAAGAAAAGGCAATTCACCCTTGTGTTCAATAAGATTGATCTATATTCACGCATTAAAGCAATCTAGTCCCTTCCTCTTTTGTCAAATGCAGTTAAACGGCGTAAATGTATTAATCATAGTATGCCAACTGAAATATTTTAATAAATCAAATGATAAAATATCGTTTTAGGATTAAGAAAACATCTAATAATATATTTACTTAGAGTATACATATGTCAGACTGAACAATACTATTTCAATTCCTGTGAATATTGTGAATGATAGGTAGTTTTGTTACTGCTTCTTCAATGATTTATAGCCTTTCTTCTACAACAATACAATTTACTAAATGATCAAGACTGGATATCAACAATTGAATTCTTATTTTGGGATCTATCAAATAGTAGTTTCAAATAATTAAACCATTCAATTCATTAAGCAGAGCTCGTATCCTAGCACAAATGACTCGTAGCCTTTGTTTTATGCAGAAGACTTTGGCTTGTCTATGATTGAATATCAATAGATTCAATACTTGTACCTAATACTATTGCAGCCCAATAATATTTTTGTGTTGGTGATTAATATGACAGATGGATTTCCCACTAATGGGCCTGGTAGGAATCTGTTATTTTAGAAGAATGAAGACTATGTGAGATTCGAAAAGGCTGTGTTTATTCAGACCATCAACCATCATCAACCTCACATTGTAAATGATTCATATATGGAGTAAACTATTTCGGTGGGAAATAACAACTAAATCTATGAGATTACTTTTAACATCCTAACACTGGAAGCAAAACTGAGATACACTTTCTATTAATACTTGTTATGTCATCACAACTTTTTGTCTCGTCCACAAATTGAGATTTAGTTTCAAAATGATACAATATTCTATTTGGTCACTCAATGCCTATCGAATCAATTTGAGTACCAATCCATTTAAGTGGAAATGACATATCTACTTAATGAATTAAACACCAATATAGTCTATACGTCACTTTTCATCAGTATAATTTACAATCTTTAATTTAGGAAATTACAGTCAAAACTATTCAAGGCCAGTGGAAATCTTGGAACCTTATTTGGTCAACCCATAAGAATTGCATCTACAGAAAACACAACTATATTAGGCTTTGGATACCCAAACCAACACATCGAAATCACATGTTCTGATAACCAACAGCACCTATTTTTTGATTGATCTCATACTGTATGCTGACAATGGGTATTACTTGTATTATCCCATTAAGTTAACTAATGATGACAGGGTATTTAAATAATTTTAATATTTATTAGAATCATTCAGTATCCTTGAATGTTACTGCATACAACTCCTATTCGAGTTGTGAGGTCGAATTCACATTGGAATGGGTTGAATAGGATAGTTAGGTGAATAGTCTGGCTTGGTTCTGGGCGATACTATCTCTTTTGTTGTTGTTGATTTTGACTGTGATTATAATTGCTGTTTATGGTTTTTGTTAAAAACAGAGTCAGATTGGCAGACAAGACAAGGATTTCCCTCTGGAAAGGATCCGAGATGATTAAAGTGAATAAGGGTTGGAATTGCAGGGGGCTGCTTATAATCAATTGATGTTGGGGGATGTGTTCAAAGATCTATTACGAAATAACAGAACGAAGAAGTAGACAGTTTCATA
The DNA here is from genome assembly GCA_905182995.1 of Paramecium octaurelia. Taxonomy (NCBI): domain Eukaryota; phylum Ciliophora; class Oligohymenophorea; order Peniculida; family Parameciidae; genus Paramecium; species Paramecium octaurelia. The sequence goes on from CAJJDP010000063.1 coordinate 455,721, forward strand.
CGTGGACGAGTTGTCCGATTGAATAATATATTATTTATTTAAATATATATATATAAACATGGGTTGTGGATTGAAGAAGGAAAAGAAGGAGAGCAATAATGAGATTGCTTCTTTGAAACCCCTAATCAAATTCAAGATCACATTTTCTAATGTCAAGATCAAGAACATACCTCTTCAGAGGACTAAAGTTCATTTTTCAATTGCAAATTAAGATAGTTTCCAAACTTAAATCTCATATAATAATCCTAACCCACATTGGCGATAAACATTTAGATCGTTTCATGAAAGTGATTTGGAAACCTTGAAGTCAGAATTCTTCAAAATTGTATGCTACTCTTATTTATTCAGAGTGTCTTCTGCGCTGAAAAGAATAAATGCTTTGCTTCTGTAGTTTAAAATATGTGGGAAGTTGCAAACGGTCCCATTCATTATGATTTGTTTCTCGAATCCACCAAGGCTCACTCATCCAGAATCACTTTTGACTTGAGAATGGTCCAAATGACAACCTTGAAAATCCAAAGCAAACAAGTCATGTGCGAACTTAAAGACCAATTGATGGAACAAGCCTATAATTTTCAATTAAAAGTCAGAGTATCCTATTTCATAATATCATCAAGTCCCATTAAGTGGATTACTATAGCGATTTCTCTCCAAATTACCTAAATCACTACTTTTACCGTTAATCCAGCATCAAATAATATGGGTACATTGATTCCAAAGAAAAACTAAGAAGTGAATCCGACGAGTTCCAATTGGTGAGAGACATCTTCGATTCATCAATTGATGAGAGCATTCAAACTGATCTCAAGAGTTGCTACTTGAAAAAGAACGGACTCAAGAATGATCAAGAATTGATCTTAAAAAAATCTAAATCCAACAGCCAACTCAACACCATGATCCATCTCTCGACTAGTCAATCTCAAACTAACAAATCCAGAAGACCCTACTCAACCATGGGTCTAATAACAAAAAAGGATCTTCTGTGGGAATTCAAAGTACAAGAAAATAATCCAATCATATCCTTTGACATTTATGTTGATGAATTTTCCAGTTCTTCATTTGAATTCATTCTCTGGGGAAGTTCAAAACCAAATGAAAAATCTGATAATGAAAGTGTACGAAAAATTGGAAATTCCATTATCTCCCTCAACAAATTCTTCAGTCAAAATGTCAATGTCTTAGCAGAACTAGACAGGATCTCCCTCCAAGAAGTGAGATTTACAGACAAGTTATGGATCCATGGCTAATGTGTTGGAAGAGTCAAAGCAGAATTCATTATAACCAAGGATACCTTCATTAGACAAATGCTTGGAGGATTCAGAACAGAGGAAGGCATCCAAAGATCCTCTTAACTCTATATCAAAAAGGATAAATACTCTGGACCACAGAGTCCCAATATCTATCAAATCATCTAGATCAATAATGAGATAGATGAATTGGCTGGAAAATTGAATCAAAAGAGTCTTCAACATAGGGAGAGAGTCAAAATTAATAAGGCCATTAATCAAATTATTGAAAAGTTGAGTACTTTAATTAAAAACTAAGAGCTATATGAGAACCTAGAAGAGATGATAGCTGCTCAGTTAGTGTTTGTGGATGTAACCAAGAATCTATTAGAAAGTGCTGATTTAATCGACGAAGATTTGAGAGATCAATATTATGATGTGCTTATTACTTTATTGAACAGAGACGAATTCTTCATCAGCTACTTGGGTTTCGATAAGGATCTCAAGGAAGCATATAACCTAAGAAACGATTAGAATTACGTGTCTAAAAATAAGAATCTTATATAACAATTAAATCAGAAAATTAGAATAGGATTACATTATTAGAATTTCTTACATCAGACTTTTGAGAAAGTTACGTAGAAGCTCAATTAATAGGGATAGAATGACAAGGAAGAATTGTTTGTAAATACATTTTTAGTTATTGCTTTTTTCAGAATACCCTAATTTTAGAACTTAGTTATTAACATCCTAAAAGAAGATCAACGATTACTAAATGAGGAATTCGAGAAAGATTTCGGAATAAATTGCATTGATAACACATTTTCTGCTGAATGGGATAAGAATTTTTATGATTATCTACAAAGTGATCCTCGTCATTAAGAGCATAAGAAGCAATTCTAAGGCATCCTTAATTCTATTGATTGGAAGAACATCATACTTACAAGTAGAGTGTTTTTGAAGTGGTTCCAATTAATGTTGAATCATTACAAGAAAGCAAAACATCCCTATGATATGTGCTTAATATGGTCCGGTTTTCCTGGCTATTTGATTTTAATAAAATACTTGCTGTTGGAGATTAAATATTCAAATGAATATCCATATCCAGAAACTATTAAACATGCTTCATTGTGCTTTTTGGAGAATGAAAACATGCTTAATTATTTAGTCGTTGTGATATTTCACAAAACCAAACTATACGATGGAATTGCAGTATTTTACACACTCGATATGATCAATGATTGGTTTGACAGAATCAAAAAGTAGAATAAGAAGATTCCAACTGATTTCAACTATCAATTCCTGATGAAGGGTTTGTTTATGATTTTTGATGGCTAACATGCCTCATCGATCAGTAAAGCACTCTAATTGATATTTAATATATTTCCTTAGATGCCCATTGAAATCTAGAAGGAAATCAGTGATCACATATTTGATAATTGTTTTTTCAAGTTTTTCATGTTTTGGAGTAAGTTAGTTAGATTCGTCTTTCAACACCTTTTGATCTATCGAATATAGCATCGACTTAGAAATTATAGACAGGAAAGCATCAGAGACATTTACAAGGAATTCGAGTGCATAAAACTATAGAAGTAGAAATACACAGTTGAAGAGAAGGCTAAATTGTTGAATCATCTCATTTACATCAAATACTCATAAATGATTGAGTTGGTGTTGAAAATCAAGAGAAAGATTGCACAACACAATCTGTAATAGGAAAGTTAATTTCAATTGTAATTAGAGGCAAAATCTCTAAAATTGAAATTGATGAAGAAGAAATAACAATAAAAAAAATATCAACTAAAGAGAATGGAATCTCCAAGGCATGATTAAATAGATATCTCATTTGAAAAATAGTAAAGATCAAATATTAGTTTAACATTTAGTTTGAATGATCCCTTCTATAATTCCGACATCAGGGAAGATGAAAAGTCAATAGATCAGTCTCATGATAATGCGAAAGAGAACAATGTGTCTAATTATGATCAGAATGAAATCTATCTTTTTGATAGGAGTATCAGTTCGATCATCAATTTGAATGATCTATTGGCTGATATTGATTAAGACAAGAAGACTAATGAGAAAAGAAAGTCAAGACATTCGAATAGAAATAATTCGGTGGAGTTGAATTCTGAAAAGAGCCAGAAGAGCAGGAGAGATGATAATGTAAACCCAAAGAAATTAAAAATCTATCATCGACTCAACAAATAAGAGAACATCAAGAAATCATTCACCAAAGAACTCTTGTCATACTTGATTCCAGCTATACAGGAGTGGCAAGAGCAATAGGCTAATTATAAACGATGGTTTTTGAAGACTCAAGCAATGATAAAGAAGTAGTTTAAATAGGATCAGTAAGAACAACAATTGATGGATATCGACCCACCTGAAATCAATTTGTATGTACCCAAAGATGAAACAGAAAATGAAAATGTCTATACAGATCATTGATTAAATTAATTAAGCTAAATCTATTTTTGATATTATATTTATCTATCTATAAAAACTAAACTATTTTATAATTGTTAAATATGATTTTGCTTTTCATTAATGTATATCCATATGGTTATTTTAAAATGATTAAAAATAATCAGTTTAAAACGGCGGTAATTTAGATTTAATTATAATTAGCTGAGGAATAAACTTAGATGAATTTATTAAGATTTGTATTTTTATTCTAAAGTTAGATATAAATATTAAATGTATTATATAATCAATTTTTCTTTAATAACAAACTTTATATCATCCCTTTTTCCTACATATACTTATAGATTAATTATTTTAAAACACTTTTATCTACAATAGTAAATAATAATAATTCATTCTTCTTATCAAATGCTTAAGTGGCCATCAAAGTTTAAAACTTAGATGATTTTACCTTAATTTTTAAGACCCTCCATTTCCTTATATATAAATTTTTTATCTCTTTATAATAGTTATTTACAATTACACTTTATACCTTACTAACAATTGTATATATGAAAAATACATGTCTAGATATGGTGATTTCACAATCTCCTCTTCAATATGATAATTAATTATAGTCTTTTACATTTAGACTTTAATCTATTTTACTTCTAAAGTTAAGAAATAAACATGATAAATTACTTTCCTAATCTTCCTTTTTTATTTCCATATAAATTTGATTCCAATACTTATTCCAGAGCATGATGATCCTATTGGCATATGCTTAGACCTTCTTTCGATAATTTCTATAAACTTCTATGATCTTTCTCATTCTTCTTTTGAATTAATATGTTTTTTAAAATATCTCACCAATTTATCCGTAACTCATCATAAAAGTATACACCATTCTTTTCGCCTTCTTTTTAGCCCCCTTTTCCTTAACTTTCGATAGCATTCTCAAAATTAAAAGACCCTGAAATATTGTTCTTTGATAAATGTCTTTCCCAGACTTTTACAACATTCTTTATAACACTTACCGAACTCTGTATTGCCTTCTCTTCTTGATGGATTGTTTAAATTAAAAAATGATATTATCCTAAATAATGGGATGTTAATTTACGTAATATCGCCTTTTAATGATGGATACCAATTAAATGAAGTAGAGATTCTGAAGCCATAATTTTTATTGGAATTTTAAAAAGTTGTCGATATTATTTCTATACAGAATGATTTCTTTAAGTATCTTTTTCTTTTCTTAGAACTCGAACCGTTCTCTCAAGGTTTCTTTCTTCTCCTCAAATATTTATCTTTTTTTGTGTAGAGTTTCTGATAATTTTCTAGCTGATTGAACTCTTCTTAGGTTCTGCTATAGTTTCATTTTATCAGGCTAATATTATTCAATATTCTTGTTGAGTGATATCATGTCTTTAGAGGGTTTCCTGGTGAAGAAGAATTAGGAGGACCTTGTGAATTGATAGCCTGTGGACGGTCTTAATTTGGATTCGGTCTCCATTTTTTGTTGCTGTTGTGGCTTAATTCCAAAAGAAGCCTTGGCATAGATAGTGGTAGCTTATTATGAAAAGATTGCCAGATACAAACAACGTTATGTGAAGAGTATGTGTTCACCCTATTCAGTATATCTCAGAATTTGTTTTCTTTCAAAAGATTCCTCATTGTTGAATCTGTTCGGAGTTATGGTATGACTTGAGATGTAAAATTTCATTTTGGCTTAATCTGTGAATTAGAAATCTACTATTTATCATGATATATGTACAGATTACAAGAGGCTTTTTGTGACCAGTTAAAGGCACTTCAATATAGTGGAATTGACAAAGGTCAAGTTAAATGACATTGGTCAAACGCACATCCAAGATGGCTCTCTCTTTGTGAATGTATTGAATATCCGTTTATTTACGCTACGTGTTCAAAAATGCTGGTGTAGACAAGGAGAGATTATCAGAGAATATTTGTTTAATCTTGCGTTCCTCAAGTTTTTGTATCATTTAGAAATTTTCATCATACTTCTCATAATTTTAATTCATTAATATTAATAAATAATAATGGGTAAATTAGCATAGTCGTTTCAATTCTAATGAAGACTGGAATGTTTTTTAATAATGGATTTGACTTTATTGTTGATTTGGTTTTTGTTCTGACAATTTTGCTAAGTATTTAGAGTAGTTGTGTTTTATTGAATTTTGAGAACTTTATTAATAGAGTGAATAGACGAAGTCTTAGTCTTCTGAATGCTCTATCTATTATTATTATATTGAGAATAATTGATGTTCTTATTCACAATAGGCAATTGCTAATCTTGTTGAGTTGACTCTTAAGTGTTTTTCAGTAAAATCTTATCCCTGTGAGTGTTCTCATCATCCCAATCATAAATGTATTCAATCCTTAAGTCATTTTCCTTCATAACAGAAAGGAAGAGATTCTTCATATACTAATAATCTGGTCTTTCATCAAACTTCAAATTCTTAGAATACTCAATGTATTGATAGAATTACTTTGGACAGTTCTTACACAAAGTTTCACTTGACGTGGCCAACTTCTTCTCCATGATTCTATCGTATTTCTCCTTTTGATTATTTGCCCTTAGATTTTGCCAAGGCAATGAACCTCTTAAGAAATAAAGGAGGACATATCCCAAGGATTCAAGGTCATCTCTTCTCGATTACTCTATGCCTAAATGAGTATTTATGGATGCATATCTCGCTGTTCCAGTTAATGCTTTATTGTCCTTGTAAGGGATGTGACTATCTTTTATCATGTACTTCTTTGCAAGTCCATAATCAACCATATACACTCTATCCTTGAGAGCTTTGCCTAATAAGAAATTATCAGGCTTAATGTCTCTATGCAGAAAATGTTTTGTATGCAAGTATTCGACACATTCAAGCATTTGGAGTGCTAGCACGGTTACAGATTGAAGAGAAAAGAGACGATTGTTGTCTGCAAATATATCTTCAAGACTCTTGCCCAGTTATTCCATCACAAGGAAGTTAAAATTATCTTGTTAAAAATAACCATAGTATTTTGGTATGCCTATTATGGGTTGATTGTTGAGGTACTAGTACAATTTAGACTCAAAAAGTAACTAAGGGTATTTAGTGTCTGAACGTTCTATTTTAATTGCATACTCTTATCCATTCGCAGTGGCTGAATAGATTTCACCAAATGCTCCTGCTCCTAGTTTTTTTATTAGTTTGTATTGTCTACTGAATAGAGCTAGCTCTTTACTTATTTAAAAGGAATCCACTCAAATCCTTTATAGTATATTCCATCAGTTAATTAATTAAATAATCACTAAATTTAGATTGAAAAAACAGTGTTAGTCAACCAAAGTATTCGCGTATAAGCTAAGATGAGAGGATTTTGAGAAGTTTCTCGTAATATCTTGATGCTAAACGGATGTTAGTTCAAATTTGTAGTACATCCTTTTTGTTTTGAGTTTTACTAAACAAATTTTATTTTCAATCAACTACGTTCTAGTATGTTTTCTTCAAAATTCCAAGAGTTCCTACAGATTTGCTAAAACTGCAAAAGAACCTTAACCTAATCAAATTAAAGTCTACTGAAATTTAATATACACCTGTTTTATACACTTATAATCTAAAAATCTTATTATAGAATCTGAAATGGATTGCATTTTATTCAAAATTCAATTTTATTAAAATAAGATTGCAAGCTAAAGTATATATAAATATGAACATTCTTGTGGCGAAACTGAGAAATTAAAAAGTTTATGATTACAACTAATCTATGTAACAAGATCTTTCCATGTTACGGTTTAATGTGGAGTACATAAAAGATTAAGACCCATTTTACCCATTTTTAAATATGGGATATCTATGAATAGTACTTCAGGAAATCTTAATATCATAAATAGGAGACTTAGAGCAATGGATCACATAAGATTAATACGATGAGAACACTTTGAATGCATCGATATGAAGATTTGGGTTGAGTTGAGAGTGGTTAATTGATTTGCATATTATTTGAATTATAATTGAATAGATGCGTTGAAAATGTTTTGAATTCTATAATGAATGATAATTCAATTGTATATATCTATAGATTTTAATTTGATGGAGATAATAATAATAAAATATTATTAATAAAATGAGATTTTTATATTGCGATGCAAATGTAACTCCTGTGATGAGAGAAAAAATAACAAAATTATTAATTGAGAACCAAGAGAAATTAAATCACTAAAATCCAGCTCTCTTTTTATAACAACTGCTGAATAAAAATTTTGAAAAACAATGGTAAATGATTATTTAGTATTTCCATTAGGTTTGTTTATATGGTATATAGTCCTGTGGAATTAGAATATTAAGTTATTTCGAACACTTCAATATGTACTTAATCAATCTGATATTTGTAGCGATGGATATCGAAATTGAGAAAACTCGATTTATTTTGGCATAGTTTGAGGAAGTCAGCATAGGAACATTCTCCAAGGATAAGTTCATCAAAACATGCCAACAAATAGAGAATTATATTTAATAGCAATCGCATGACTTGGCATCTGCTCTAAATGAATCATTGAAATCATTGGAATATCATTTTGGACTTAGCTGTCATATGATACTATTTAAATGTATTGAATAGGAAACCTAACTACAATTTAATGCTCCAAATCAACTGCAATATATCTTTAAAGTAAAAATAAGTGAATTCGAATCAATTCAAGGAGGCATATTTTATATTCCATTGGGTGCAGAGGAAGATGATGGATTGTAAGGATTAAACAATAAAATTTTGTCAGGAGACGAAGAATTCGACAATAATCAAATAAGAGATGAAAATTACATTTAAGATGAATATGAAGAACCCATGGATTTATAATTTTAAGTCATGTTGGAAGCCAAAGAGTTCAAACAATCCACTGATCAAGTCAAAGTTAGTTTTGATGATCTTGAAATCTAACCGTTGAAAGTACATTCGTTTTCTATGCTGTTCTAAATTATCATCTCACCCTTTCCTAAAGAAATAAGTAAATCTATTTAATAATCAATTAGAGGATGATCTAAATGTATTGTCGACTGGTAGTTCTTTGATGTCCAAAAACATGACCTTTGGTATCAACCGAGATCAACTATTCTTCTTTAATTTCCAACTCGCGACAGGGAAAATGGAGACACTCTATTCTTAGATGAAAATCAAAAGGAATCAACTGTATTAGATAGCCCTGATTTATACTGAAACAGAAACTTACAAGTAACATTACTCATTCTATTATTTTATTAGAGAGGTGTCAATGTACATTAACGGAGCAATTGAAAATCAAATTAACTTATCAATACAATTAGAACCTCCCAGAGGATTCTTTTGGATTGGATCCGAATAAGCGCTTAAACTATTCAAAGGAACTTTAAGGGATATCGTATTTGTATCATAAGCCTTACATCAAAAACACGTCAAATCAATTTATGCTGAACTTTAGAGTGCTTTAGCCCATAAATTCCAAAGGTAAACAATGGAAATTGTTGAAGAGATTTTGTAACAATTCAAAGAAGAGATACCTCTTGATTAAGATGAATCAAAATTTACTCAAACTCAGAGTATGTTAAAACAGCAGTCTAAGACTTTAACCAAAACGAGTAATAAGAAATTGTAGATACCTCCACATCTCCAAAGGAGTTATCATGTATTTGAAGAAATTGATAAAAAGAAAACTCAATAACAGGAACAACCACATTAAAAAACAATTCCAGAATTTGCAAGTACATTTCTATGCTAATTTTTAAGATAGATTAAAAGAAGTGTTTTAAGAGAACGAGATAATTTATCACAAATGTCACGAATTGAGTTTGAGCTTCTATTGGGTGTTTACTACAGTATAATAATTGGCACCACCTTTGGAAGAGAATGCAAGTGCCAAACTGCCATTTGAGTATATTCATTAAGAACTCTGCAAAGAGAGGTAATTAATATGAGTATGAATCATCTTAGATTTGAAGTCTATCCATATTATGCTATTGAATTTGATAGGTTTTGCAAAGTTGTGTAATACAGTGGAATTCAGTTATCACATGACGATATTTATCAATTAGCTGAAATCACTGATTCTCTAAGGGAGAACAAGAGATTTGGTCTTTACATAATTTATGATCGACTGCTATTGTCTATTAGACAGGCTGCTTTGAATGAATAGGAAATAGTAGAAGTCAAGAGTCAATACAACACAGATGAAAAAGAAGCTGACTAAGATCTGATTATATAAGCTAGAGGCATCTCGAGATCGAAGCAAACTATATAACATAACTTCAGTTTCTTTGAGTAACTTACAGTACTGGTAGGATCTGAGAATGAAGCATTCAAGTACAATATCAAATATCTATTGGCTTACTTTGTGCACAATGATGAATTTGTGTAGAAATTAACAGCAGTTTACATTCACAAAGAAACAGAATAGGAGGTGGAAATCGAAGGAATTGATCTATTTTCTTATGATCATGATAAGATTTACTAATAGAAACTTAATATCTCTGAAGAAACTTAACCTAAGTACTTCAGAGTTCATTACAATGGTGAAAATATGGCTATGATATCATTCAAAACACATGAGGCTGAAGAGACATTTAGGATTGATAAAACATTCTCATACAGAGAAGGATAGGATGCAACTGGGTAATTGGAGACCTATGCTTTTGAGTAATTAAGGTTGGCTGGATTCAGAGGTAGAATAGTCAAGAAAGATGACTATTCTCAAATAATCATGTTACATGCAGAATATCTGTAAAAAGATCCAAGAGTAGAAGAGCAGAAAAGAAATCAACCAGAAACCTTGCCCTAATTACCAGAAAATTGGAATCAAGGGAAGTTCTAGATCATCATCAATAGATGTTCTGATTGCGATAAGCATAAGACAACCACTTGGCATAATGAGGCTGATTTTGCCAATAAATTTAATGAAATTGGATAAATATTAAAAGATTTATTCCCTAACATAGAAGTAATAGGAAATTGGGATAAAACATAACAATTAGAGCATTTTGATGTTTATATTCGAGGAGTAGGTTAAACAAATTAGATGGACAAAGAAGGAAGAGTGTTTTTGTTTAGAAAGAATGAAAAGTTGGTTAAATTCTTGGATTGTTTCTTGAAGAGAATGTTAAAGGTCTATGACGAAATAGTATTGACTGCATAAGCCTATGGTGATACAAACAACATGGCTATTAAATAGGAGCAATTCTTAAGAACCAACAATTATTCATAAAGATCCAAGATAGCTCACGAGCATCCATGCAATGTACCTGAAAAATAAGAGAAATCAGAAAAAGGAGAAACATAATATGCTGGTACTGATTTCATTTGTAAGAATTGGGGTTGTGGACAACCATTTAAATATGATGCAACTCCAAATGGTATTAAAACATGTAAACATCATCCTGGAAGATATGAATTTGGATCTAAACACGGATTATGGCCAGAATGTTGGACATGTTGTGGTAAAAAGTGGGAAGCTGAGGGCTGTAAATTAGAGTATCATAAGGGTGTTCCTGAAAAAGACTTTTATAATATTTGTATCAATGTAGGTCCTTTGGATCCAAGAACCGGTTTTCCTGAAGGCACTTGTGGAATGAGATTCTAAGATGGGGATTCTTCGGAATGTAAATATAACTCAGGAACTCATCAAGCTGCTAAATGGCCTGATCCTGCAGCCAAAGTCTATTTTGTACAAAAATTACACATTGTAAATATCATCTGTTAATTTATATAGAATCCTGCTCAGAAAGACAAGGAAACTTAGCCAAATAAAAACATTCAAGTTAGACCAGACGTATTCAGAGAGACCAAACCTTATTATGAATTTATTAATAAGGATAGACAGAGATAAATGAAATTGATTGAGACTGAGAAGGAATTAAGAACATGCACGAATTGGGCGTGTGGAAAACAATATAGAGAAATTGAAAATAGAAAAAAGAATATGTGTAGATCTCATCCAGGAGTCTTTGATTTTGGACATACTGCTACTAAAATTTAAGAGGCTATTGAAGAATATAAATAAGAAAAGGGATCCAAGATTCTATGGAAACCTCAGTAAATAAGTTCTCTATTTAAATTAGTTGGACTTGTTGTCGAAAATCTTGGAATGAACCAGGATGTCTTTTATCAAAACACTCAGGACCTTTAGTTATTGAATATAAACCTAATAAATACTAGTGGCCAGATCCAAAAGCATAAATATAATTCAAAAAGAAGGTATCAGAAAATTGGACAAAAATGCTTGAGTAAAGTCACAGTCTGACACCAGAAACAGCAAGTTTGAAATACGATCTTTTATGCAAGACTTTGGGGTCTGGAGGAGTAAAAATAATTAATATGTACTTAGCAAATTTCTGTTTATAAATTGCCTGAGTTATGTGATAAATTTGAACTCAACTTGTGGGTTTGTAGTGAAGACTTGGCATTTTAATTTAAATTTACAGACATTATGGAGGGCAGAGCCTAGGAATACTTGGCTGACACAAGTGGAAATATCGATAAACATAAATTCTTAGATTGGTGGTTTGCTGATGTCAATAGAATGTTAGAAATTTCATCAAAATGATATATTATACATATAAATAAGAAATATATATTATATCCGATTTTATCATTTTTAACAAAAATATATTTCAATCTTCCTTTACAAATTCAACTATTAAATTTAATTTTGATAAATATGAGTTCTAAACTTTAGTGCTTAATTATAGGATTTTCATTTGGAGTGTTATCCACTACATATTATTTAGGAAATTAAAGCAAAGAGAAACTTGTACTTAAAGCAAAAGAGTTAAAACAAAAGGGAATAGAATAGGTACCTTTAGAATTCAATTAGATTCATGATATTAAAAGTGATTTGAATGAAATGAATGCTAAAGAGTTTTTGATAGAGAAGAAGGAACAACTATTAGAAAAAGGTAAAGACAGGTATATTTATTCAATGAATAGCGAAGTTAAGAATTTGCCCAAAAAAAATGGAAAGATATTGAAGAGAAGGCTAAAAAAACTAAATAACAAATGGGAAAGGAGATCGAAAAAATAAAAGAGAAATTCAAATAAGATTGATAGTATTATTATAATAAATATGTATTACAATTTAAGCTCTTTATGGGCATTATAATGCAAGTATAAAAATTTAATAATTATAATCGTTAAAAATGCATAACGCTGTGATTACTATTCCTTAACATGGAAATGGCAGACTCTACAAAACTTCAATCTGCAGACATTTTGAATTGGGCAACTGCTCAATTGGAGATAAATGCCAATTTGCACATGGATAAAAAGAATTAAGAAACCCCAATGGTATTATCAAGATTATACTCTAGATCCAATTTTGGGTAAGATTCCAACAATCGATTCAAATATAGTTATCACAAATTACAAGAGTATCAATTAATTATAATATTGCAGCTGTTTTATGCAAATATGATTAACAAGGATTTTGCAAGAATGGAGTAAATTGTCCATATGCACATGGAACTAATGAAAAGAAATAAGCTAGATTGGCCCCTGTGTAATTGAAGCAAATGTAAGAAAACAAAGAAAATGGTGATGATGAAAATGTAGTTAAATTTCTGAATTAATTGACTGATAAATTAATGAAAAATGATGCATTCAAAAATGACAAGGTATTACAATTACAAATTATGTAAAAAGCAAGTCTTAGTTTAACTCAAATAAACTCAAGCAATGATTGAAGAAAAGCATCATAGAGATGCAGCTGAATAGTTATCACTAGTTTTATCTTCTCCATCCAGATCCTCAAAATAGTAAAAGGCTTACGAAACAGTATATAAATCTTTAACTTTCAATTGAAATTATAAATAACATAATTATATAATCATTCAAACAGTCTACGTTCGATTAATTATATTGAAATTAAAATACAAAATAGGTTAAATTGTGTAAATCAACCTAAAATACATTGAAATATAATATATATATAATATTAACAACATCTTCAAAGAGACAAAAAATCTTTACTCTAGAGTAACTTTTCTACATCGTCCATCTGTTTTGCATCACCTTTAATCATTATCAAATTTAATATATCTGCTATCCTTTGTTTTTAAGACATGATCTGTTCTTGAGCTTTCATCAATTCTTAATCAGTAAATTCAGCTATGTTCTATAAATAAAGAATTCAAGTACTTTCTAAAACTCCTTTTCCTTTGTCAAAGTTTCTATTCTTATTTTATCTTTATTTTACTCAATTTCTAAATAATCATTAAAATACAATACTTAATAAAGCATTTTCTTATTTTAAGGCTTCGCTTTCATTATCCCCATCATCCCCTCTGAAACTCGATCCCTTAAAATTATTTTCCTATTCATACATTTAATTCTTATTCTATTATCTACTTTTAGATAAGATTTCTTACTGAGATGCTGATTGCTATTGATTTTAAGTCGAAGATAGGATTTGCCTTAAGTATTAATTGTCATTCTAGAGTTTCTCCATTTCCTCTTAAAGATCTTTCAATTTTTAATTATATTTTTATTCTATCTCTTACTTCTAATCTAATTCAGATTGCAACTCGTTTTCTAAAACTTACATTTATTTTTTCGTTTGTTTTATGCTTTCTTCCAAATCCGAAATTTCTTATTCTTTTTTTTTAATGACTTATTTATAACCATCAATAATATCTCCTATATTATCCTTATTACTCAAAGCTTACATTCTAATGACATCTTATTTTTTTTCTTCTAGTTGTTCCTTCAATTAAGTGATTTCATCTTCCAAAGATTACACCATTTAATTTAAATTGCCAACTTATTTTTAAAAATTTTAATTTTCTTTTTCTAATTATGAATATTAAATTTTCAGTTATTCTAATTCTACTTTCAACTGATTATCTGTGTTTTCTGATGAAGTTTTCAATTAATTAATGGGGAGAGCTTCTGATTTCTAATTTATTTTAGCATAACTGCCTTATGGTTATTCAAATTAATTATTTTACTTCATTTCTATTTTCATTTATTATGCTTCATCTTACAGTTTTTCTATTTCTTAATTGATCATCATTAGATTATTCTTTAAATTATAGATTTCGTCTTAATTCTTTTCTTTCTCTTTTTGCAATTAAGTCACATTATATTGACTCTGCTCTAAATGAGATTTAAGCATGTTATTGTCTCTTTATAGAAATTCAAGTTCTTTTTTGATTATTTCTTCATTAAAAGTAGATTGAGAACCTTGATCATTATTCCCATTAATTAATTGCTACTATTACAAAAATACAATTTATTATTATTACTGCCTATTCTGTTAAACTACTTATGTATATTGATCATTTAAAGAGGAATAAGTTTAGGATAATAGGGAAAATTCGTTACAGGAATTTTCATATTAACCCTTTAAATCCAAATATTTTTTCAACAACTCATCATACTTATCAGATTTATTAAATTAATTACTATTTTATAAGTCCTCTTATTGTTAGGTTTTGCTTCTTGAGGATAATTATTATTGTAATTCTTTTGGTTTGGGAGCAGTCTTGGGGACATCCAAATTGATAGAATTTGATTTTAATCCTAATTTTGGATCATGTAGAGATTTGGTCAATTAATCAGAGGCCTAATACTATTGAGTGGGTGCTTAGATTTGACTATTGTACATGAATTAATAATCCTTAGAGTCTTTTTAATCCACAAAGTATTGATAATTGAGAGATTTTTATTTGGTTCCTTTTTCGGATTGACTAATAGTTTGATCTTCATTGAAGCCATTTTTATAGTCATCGAATTAACGCGATTTTAATTTTTAATTTAATTTGGATGAATATTTCTTTTTCTCTTCTTCTTTATTTTCATTATTCATTTATTGCAATTACTTGTCGACTTTACTTAATTTTTCATTTATCATTCTTAATTCATACTCCTACTATCTTTACTGATTTAGGTTATTCACAGGACTTTGAAATTTCTTGTTTACCTTGGTAGGAGTGCCAAACCTTTTGGGAGGTGAAGCAACTCTTACTTGAGCATCTGGTTTTCTTAGATTATCTGTCCAATTGTAATTGTAATCGTCAACCATTATCACCTTTTGTGGCTGCTTTGGTTCTTTTAGTTTTCGTTCCTATTGGTTTTTTAAGTATTCCTTATGATCCTTCCACTAGGAATACGTTACATGAGTAGTTCGCTTCTCATTTTCTTCTCCAATTCTTTTGGATTAAACCAATCGTTTAGGACTCTGTCCTCCATTTCGTTGTGTATTTGGAGGACTATTGGCTGAAAGATAGGGGTTTAGTATTTTAGGGTTGATTTCAGAAGGCTTTTCAATGAATTGCCATTCAAACATGAAGGTTAATTGTGCTTCCTCATTTTGTTCGCTCTGAATGGATAATTTATCTGATAATTATTAGAATTTGTTCTCAACATAAAAGTCCAAATCGAAGACAGCCTCTCCAAATTTGCTCTAATTTTCAAAAAAGATCAATTTAAGCTTTGATTATAAGGGAAGACATACTTTTTTTTTGTTTTTTGGATCATATTGGGTTCTGATTTCAGCCTTCTCATAAATGTCCTATTGTTCATAGCATTTGCATTTAAGTTAACTATTGAGCATGACTGCAGTAACAGCTAGATTTCAATCAAACATATTACAATCGTTAAGTTGCATGTGGCAATACGTGATGGGTGAATCTATATAAAAATAAACAGTCTGCACCTCTATATTAATTTATAGCATACTTACTATATTTTTTATTTATTATAATAAATGTATTTCGTTATTTTTAATTTGTTAGATTAAACTATTTATGTATTCAGATAAAAATATTAACAAATCAATAAAGTCATTTCTCATTCAAGCAAGTCTAATTGATGTTTCATTTCGTCACGAATCAAGTCAATTTCCTTTTATTGATAGTAATTCCAAGTTCTCAAAGAGTAAGGACCGATTCCATACAAGCTCCTACATTAATAGTCCAAGAGAATCTTTTAAACATTAAAACCAGGAATTATTAATTCATCACAATATTTTAACTTTGAAGAAAAATTATTGTAAATTGTAATGATGGAATCATTTTAATCCTAATGCAAAAACAGAATCTCCTTTGTCTCCTAAGCAACAGTCATGTCCGAAGGATTACTCTCAAGTTGTTTATGAAATAGCACTTAATTCTTTTACACATTCCAAAGTAAACACCTGTTGGAATTCTACTTGGCATATATGATATTGTTAGGATTTCCAGGAGTAAACATGGCCTTCAAAGCTTATTACCCATTTTCTCGAAAGCTGAATTATGCCACTGTTGGATTCCTCATATCCAAATGAATAAATCCATCTGTCATAGTTGCCACAACATTGTAATCATGAACATCAATGTGTTTGATATATTGGGATTCTTGGTAATTCGGATCTTCGAATTAGTTGAAACTGGGGAATTGCTGAATCAAGTCATCCTTAATTGAGTCCTACTCTTCATCCAATTTGAAACTCGTTAAATGCAATAGGTTTAGATCAGGAGGGTTGAATTGAGGACTTTCAAGTATTATGGATCCAAATCTAGGTAACAAGGGCGATAATAGTTAGTTTGCTTGAAATGGATTTAGTTTCTGCTTGTTGATGGTTAACAACAAACATTTCCTCTCGTTCATTCTTTCATCAAGTACTAACAATTCCTTAAATCAATAAATAAAATCACTTACATTGTTTTTTGTTCCTACAAATATATTATTTAATGATTGTGTTATAAATGTTGGAATCGAGTGCTGCTACAAACTGCAATTGTATTGTTTGCTCAATCCATAATAACGATATGCTTGATTTTTGAACAAGTTCCAACCCATAATATTACCTTGATCTGAACCAGTAATTACCATATCATTAGAGATATTGCTATCACACATGCACAATGAAATGTATTTCGAGTCATCATTATGAATATTGCATATTTTCTCGCTATTGAATGTATCATTTATCAATTCTATCCGTGTTAGATGAGTTCCATTATTTATAATTAGGCCATTTTATTATTTTAATTAGATAAAATTATTTTGCGTTTATCTACTCTAAGCGTAAGCCCCATCAAATGCTGTAAAATATTGGATGTTCTATCAAATATAATATGCATTTACTTTTCTGACTATCCTCAATTCATTTGTGAGTCTATCGAACTTTCTATTTATCCTATGATCCAATTTATTTCTTAATCCCTCTACTGTTGTTCCTAAACCCTATATGCGAATGGGAGGCGTAGATTTATATGGCGAATCCTCTGAGGATAATATACTTATAGACTTCTAGTGCTTTTATTTTGTCTTCTCCAAAAACTTTTCGATTTTGGAAATTTTCTTTAAACTTTCCTCAGTATATTTTGACTATTGTATTAATGCATGGGAAAATGAAGCTGGTTCCATGTTCGCAGCATTGTGCTAGTTGGTTTCATTGAAGAGTTATTTGTTGATTGTTGTTTTGGAAAGAACCTCATCCTTTTCCTAATAGTCAATTATTTAAATGCTTTACAATTTCTGAAAATAGAACTGCCAAATTTCTGGGAGTGTTGAACAATATGTTCTGTTCGTTATAAACTGAACTTCTGTTGAGTTTTGCTGATATTGTTTAGGCATGAGTGAAACTTGAAAATTATGAGGAATTTGGAAGTGGAGATTCATCTAAAGTAAATTCTGAAATTGCAGACGTAGTTGAAGATTTTGGCACATTATTCTTAAATTTGGCAGAATTTTTTATCATTTTAAATTATTCTTTGATAAAAACTAAACCTCAACCTCACTTTAAATTGAAGTGAAAAAAAACTTAAATTTTTTTTCACTGCAAAATGATTAAATAAAAATTATCATTAATTGTACTTAAATTCTCAATAAACAAAGAAAAGAAACCACTCTCAATCTCAATACTAATTCAAAATAAGGATAAAGGAGATAGTCCGATCTAAGTACACCCTCATCTTCAGATAACACATTAAATATAATTGTATTTATATTTTAATTACATTCTATATGCAAAGCCATTAAGTCTAACGATTATGCAATTATGCTCTGCTTTTTACACTTTATTTGGTCAATATTCACTCCTTCGAGTGGATTTGTATAATATAATCATTTTAAATAAATAAATTTTAATATGTTGCTTAGATTTATAACCACAACCCATCAATTAAATTGGGCTTCACTCTATTATTTCACAAAACACACCAGACCCAAGGCATAACCTCACAGAGAAAAGACTAGAGCTAAAGCAATAAGTGATGATAAATCAGGAAAAATTGCCAAATCAGATCAAGAACAAGAATAAAAGCAATAACAAGAAAATCTCAAGAAGAAAATAGAATTAGAAAAATTAAGGGCATTACAACCAAAAATGCATACTTGGAGCTCATTTTACGAAACGCATATTCCTTAAACAAAAAAAATACCTAAAACAATTTACCTATCATTGGATCAACAACCTGAAGGAAGGAGAAAGCATTATAAAAAGTTCGTTTAACCTCCAGTTGATATTACTGAAGAAAACAATTAAAAATTCCAAATCAAACAGCACACTTATGAGGATCCCTTTGCACAACCAAAAAGAGCGGGGCTAATTGCTGTTAAAGTTGGAATGACTGCGTAATGGGATAAGTGGGGTTACAGGCATGCATTAACAGTTTTATAACTAGACAATAATTAAGTGGTTTAAGTGGTGAAGAACGATACATACACTGGCTTGTAGGTTGGAGCTGGAGCTGTCAATATCAAAACTCTAAAGAAACCCTAGATAGGACATTTCCTCAAAGCGAACGTAAAACTTAAATGTAAATGATAGATTCCTCCCAAAAAATATATAAAGGAATTCCCTATCACTCCTGAAAACGCATTACCCGTAGGCTTTATGTTGACTGCAAGACACTTTACTCCAGGCCAGTACATTGATATTTAAGGTATTTCAACAGGAAAAGGTAAGAATGATGTTCTGATGTATTCCGTTAGGATTTGGAGGCACTGTCAAAAGACACAATTTCAAAACACAACCAGCAACTCACGGTAACTCTCTATGTCATAGACAATTGGGAAGTACAGGTTAAAGACAAGATCCAGGAAGAGTTTTTAAGGGAAAAAAGATGCCTGGTCATTTAGGTAATGACAAAGTTACATGCGAGGGGATCTAAGTAAATTGAATGTCATTTTAATTAGATTTACAGAATAGATGCAGTTAGACAATTAATATACATAAAAGGTTCAGTTCCAGGAAAACCTGGTTCAATTGTTTATTTAAAAGATTCTTGGAAGGCTTAAAAGAAAAACAAAGAACTTCTTAACTTTCCAACTTTGGCTGTTGAGGATGGAAAAGAATATGCTAAGGAAATAGTTATGGAAGCCCCATTGGAAGATCCTGAAATGGAGGAAACTCATGAGAACGATTTCCCAAAGGCTGGAGAGGATGCAGAAGATTGAAATAAATAAAAAGAGTATCACAATATTAAATCAAAAATATAAATATTAAGATCATTTTTTATTTTTTAATCTTATACACAGCTTCTTTTTTTGTTATTCAATTTTTGAACTATGGTTATCATCATCAATATTCTTTTTTAATTCTGTTTATTGGATGTGAGAGTGATCTAAATTCGAAAAATTTGAATTTTGACAATCAAAGATTTCACATTATATTTTTGAGTTAGAATTTGTCTGTGACTTTATTTAAGGCTGAGGATTTATCTAATTACTTTGTTGATTTATAGACTCTTCCTACTTTTCATTCAATGATTTCATCCTATCATATGTTTCCTCTTTTAGTTTTTCGAATTCAGTTTTATTTTGCAATCCAAAAAATTGAAGCTTTCTTTTTTTGACATCCTGTTCCAAAATGGGCTTTTTTTCGATTTGCTCTTGTTCTTTATTCGAAACTGTCCTATTGAAAAATTCCTTGGTTTGCTTAATCACATCATCATCATTGACCCAAGGTTAAATGGCAGGTTATGCCCATTTTGATAATCCTTGTCTAATTTCCTTGTATTCAAATCTTTTATCGCACAAATAAACAATCCTAAAAATTATTAACAAAGTATTTATACCCATAATCATTGATATGTCTAATCACTCTTCCCATAGCTTGATTTGTGGCACGAATAGCTTATTGAGTATACCAATCTCCGCTTTTTATTCGTTATTAATGATGGAATTCTAGATCGTTGTAGATTCTATCCAAGTAGTTCATTTTTTCTAGAAGATGAATATCCTTTTTAGGTGGATAGGGAACACCTACTAAGAATATGGCTCTGCATAATTCATCAGAAAAGTCTATGCCTTCAGCAACCTTTCCTCTATGAACTGCAAACATGATGGCGCCTTTCTTTGATTTCTCTTTGTAGGTATCAAAAACATTTTGCATCTGATTACTTTATTAAGGTTCCCATAAGCATGCTTTGAGTTCACTCAATCTAGGTATTAATTTATTTTATGTCCACTTGTTTCTGAATTTAAACATTAGACTATAGGATGAAAAAATAACTAAAATTCCGTTAGGAATAGTTTAACATAAACTTAATAAAGTAACACCAAATCCACAAATATACTCTTCATTGTCTCTTTAATTAAATGAAAAGTCATAAGTTTTATGTTAAAATACTCTAAGATTTTTATCCAGATCAATAATATGCTCATTGGCTAATTGAACATCAAATGGAATCCTTAATTCACAAGACCAAGAGAGCATAGGTGAGAGTGTGCCAGATGTTAACAAGATCGAATGTATACTTTTATTATACAGTCTGGAAAAGGCAAGTGAGGGTTCAAGACACCACATGTGGATAGATAGCTAATTAGATTAATCAAGAATAAAAGATAACTTATATTAGTTTAACTCGTTTTACAAAGAGGTTATTGATAACTGTTATTTTTCTCTTTCCTCCTCAATTGCAACAAGATCATAAACATTTTTCATAAATTTAACCCAGGACTCAAAATGATATCCTGGGATTTAAGATAAATCCCCCATTACATCAATTAAAGTAGAGCAATGAATTAAGTACTTTGAAAAATTAGTTTTATTGACTCCTTTTGCATAATTAGTCAAAGAATTGTCAGACCATAATTTAAAAGTGTTTTCTCTATCTTGGGTGTATTAGAAAATCATAGCTGATATTTTTCGACCATCTAAGATTAAATATTTCTCATCCTTATCAGAACTTGTAAATTATTGGCTATTTTTAAATGACTCCAAATATTAAGCAAATACTCTTATTGTAATCATAATAGATCTAAATTCCTTCATTTCTGATGAGACTTTAGCCGAATTTAATTTAGTTTTCAATTAATCATAAAATGCAGCTACTGATTCTAGTTCATCAATCCACTTCTCAAGATCTTTTTCTGCTTCTACAATATTATTAAGAGTAATAAAAAATGATGAACCATCTTCAGCAGTAGATTACACATTGTGTGCTTCATCAAATATTAAAATTGAATTCTCTATTTACACAACCTCCGAAAAGTCTTTCTCTAATAGGTAGTTGTAGGGGAGCAAAATGAGATCAGCCGAATCCAACCTCTGTCTCTCAAAATAATAAGGACACAATTTATTTTTAAGGCCGAACTATTTTGCTTCTTCCAAACTGCTAACTAAAGTACTGTAATTTTGTGCCATAACAATAAGGTGTTCTTTCTTATAAAATTAGCATTAATTAGCCTTTACTGATTTCCGACAACTTTGATTCAAGATAGTCCCTTTGAGCATATTGAAATCCCCTCTGATACAATATTGATCTCTTGAGCCAAGCATAGAAACATTGGGTTTGTAGATAGTCTTCTTCAACTCCATAGCTACTTATTTTAATTGAGCGTGAGTTCTTGATGAGTAGATAATCTTAATATTCTTAGGCTGATCAGAACTCTATTAATCTTATCTGTTCTTCTTTAACCATGCTAAGGAGGCACAAAGCAGGGATAGGGTTTTTCCTGTTCCTGTTGGAGATTCTAATCTAATCCATAGTGATTTTTATAATTTACAATGCATTCTACTTTTTATTCAATGCTTATATCACACTTTCCATATAAGCCTTTTAGACTTCATAAGGTTGATGAGGAAAATGCACAGGAGTATTATCAATCATAAGTTGCACTTGTTTCTTGCACATATTAGAATCGATTTCAATTTCCTTGATGAGTATCCTATTTGCTTATTCAGACTCTTCATCCAACAATTAATGATGCTGGGCTTATCTAAGAGTAAAGTATTATTGCAGTCCTAATGGGGTTTTCATTTTTGCAATTTTTGGAATAAAAATTTGGTTCTAAAAATTAATTATTATTGAAATAACAATTAGAAATTTAAATTATGAATTAAACAACCCCAAAGTCGTCAGGAATCAATTATGCAAGTAAGTGTTGCTGTTATTAAGAGTTAAGAAAGTAGAAATCAAAGGAAACTACCATTCCCAAATCAATGAGCAACAATTTGAAGTTCGATATCCAATAAAATCATTAATATGGTATTCTTAAACATAGGAGTACTTCTCAACACAATATACACGAGCATGTGCAATCACAACAATAAATTCAATTGTTCGAATAATATTTCAATCAATCAAAGCATTTATTGCCCTTCATAGAATTTGTTACTAAATAAATATAATATCATACTTAACCGATTCAAGTATTCTACCCTTCCTATCATAGATCAATGCGAACATTTTTAAAAATGGTCAAAGAAGATGGGATGATGAAAAACGAAGAATCCTCAATGAATTGAATCAATGCAAGGAGGATAATTGTTTATTACAAAGTGAAATTCATGAATTGAAAAGGCAGAAGAATACTCTTTCCAAACAATGTGAAAACCTATAGGTGATCGTTGTGCAGGAGAGACTGGGCAAACAACAAAAACATCATCATTTCTACAAATTCCAAGAATTGACCAAGAATATTCATGTTCCCACCCAAGAAACAATCTCATCATTAACTGACGAAAGGGTAACTATTTATAAATATTCGAGTTCGAAAGCAATGAAACATCTTTGGATTCTTCCTTATCGAATGATGATCATCATCATCCCAATTAGCTGTTTGAATTATTGAAGACTGGAAAACACAGATACCAGTTTTCTAAGAAACTTAATTGATTATTAATATACATAATCTATATTAAATGACTAATTTGAAATTATTTTAGCTTACTGCCTATCAGAATGCCATCATAGTATCAAATATCCCTATCAATAGATTAAATCAGATTTACCCTATTTAACCACCCAGCTAAAATTTCACAGAACTTCATAAATTATAGAAGAAAGTCCTAAACATCAGGAGCAGGAAGGCAAGATCAAAGGCGACAGAAGATGCTCCTACATTTTGGGAGTCTTCAAGACATATAATAAATCATTCATAGTGCTTGTTGAAGAGTGCACAAAAGTTGCGACAATCCAGGAACAAATTATTTATCACATCGATTAAGTATCCTACATTGCAATTGAAGTAAAAAACACATTTAATTAGAGGACAATAATCCTAATAACAATAAGGATATCATGGAAAGCTTGGGCAATCAAAAGAAACTACTCTAATCAGGATTCTATTTCTCACTCCACGGAGATATCACCCTTGCAAGGCATTTCCAAAAGTATGAGAATAGTTTTGTTTGGAATAACAAACTCCTTAGCTCTTTAAGAGAAAATAAGATCTCTTCTAGTTGGCAATTACCTATGATATAAGGATACGTCGAATAAATAGATTCCTTCATAGATAATAAACCAGTTACCGTGACCTTAATTTCCAGAAGAAGTAGATTTATGGGAGGGACTCGCTACTACTCAAGGGGAGTCAACGATGATGGACATGTGGCTAATTTCGTTGAGACTGAATAAATACTCATCCAAGGTTAAATCTTAATAAGTTTTGTTGCCATACGAGGGTCAGTGCCATTATTTTGGAATTAAGACAGTGTTTCTAATATAAAACTAACTAGATCAAAAGAATTGACATAAGCTGCCTTTGTTAAACATTTTAACCTCCTCAGAAGATATGGCAAGATATTTTGCATTAATTTAATGTAAAATAGTAGATAAATAGAATAACTCTTAACAGATAATTTTTATTATCAGTTTCAGACTGCTCAATTAGATCATGTTAATTATCAATACCTTGATTTTCATTCCTTAGTCAAAAATGGTAAGTCTACTGGAGTCAATTCCTACATTTACTAATACGAATAAACATTAGATAAATTTTAATGTTATATTGAAAAAGATAAAAAAATGATAACAAAATAAAATGGAGTTTTTAGAATAAATTGCTTGGATTGCTTGGACAGAACTAATTTATTTATGAGTAAACTCTGTCTTTATAGTT
The DNA here is from genome assembly GCA_905182995.1 of Paramecium octaurelia. Lineage (NCBI taxonomy): Eukaryota > Ciliophora > Oligohymenophorea > Peniculida > Parameciidae > Paramecium > Paramecium octaurelia. Next base: position 480,647 of record CAJJDP010000063.1, read on the forward strand.
TGGATAGATCTTTAAAAATTTTAAATCTTTAATTATCAAGTAATCCTGATGTCCTCAATTATTTTGATGAAAACAATAAAAAATTATTACATGATCTAATCATCAAATATAAGATCATGTGGGCTAATAATGGAGACATGCTAAGTTTCATCTACTCAGGATCAGGTAGTACTGTCTCAGAGATGGCAAGAGAAGGTAAGAGAGGATTTATGGGAATGCTCAAAGATGGATATAATAATATTGAGAGATTTTATAATCGTTAATTTGAGGATGATACCAAATAAAACACAATTAATTAATTATTGCATGGCTCAACATCCAAAACTCATTTTGATAATTGGATTACTGAGCAAGAAAAGCACTTTTGTACCCAGAGTGAAGCTTCAATATTATTAACTACATGGAATGTTGGTGGAAATAATCCTGTTACAACTAATTTTTCTTAAAATATACTAAATTTTTAGGAACAACCTAATCCAGATATAATTGTTTTTGGTTTGTAAGAGATTGTTGATTTGAATCCATAAAACATAGTCATTATGAGCAATGAAAAAACACTGTAGCTTTGGGATTAGTTGTTTCAATCCAACCTCTCAAAAATTGAACCTTATACTAAAATAGGAGAATCTGATTTAGTGGGTTTATATATGGCCATATATGTGAAAACATCCTAAATTTCAAGAGTAACATAAATTGATACAGATGTGGTTAAAACAGGTTTGGGTGGGACCTTGGGAAATAAAGGAGGCGTTTCAGTGAAATTTAAATTTGATGATTCTCAAGTAAATTTGATTCATGCAATTATTTTAGTTAGGGTTTACTTGTTGTCATCTTACATCTGGAAATAAATAATGCCAATAAAGATTATAAGACATTGATGAGATTCACCAGAGGGCATTCCAAAATTCTAAGTCTAAAGCTACTTTAAACGATCTTGATTATTCATTTTTTTTTGGTGATATGAATTTTAGAATTGACTTACCATATCAAGAAGTTATTGAGTAAATCAAACATTATCAATAGCTTGTTTCATAAGATCAGAATAATCCTAATGCAAAAGCAAAGCTAGCATACTTATTGAATTAAGATCAATTGGGAAAAAATAAAAATAGGAATTAATATCTTCAAAACTATTAGGAGGGTAGCATTTTCTTTTTACCAACATATAAATATGATAAAAATTGTTAAATATATGATACTTCTAAGAAATAACGAACCCCTTCTTGGTGTGATCGAATTTTAGTCAGCTGTAAAGAGGAGTTGATTTGTTAGCAACGATTTTATAAAAGAAATGAATGCTTAGATAGTGATCATAGACCTGTATCTGGTTATTATGTTATAGAAATCAAGAAAATCGATAAAGAAAAGCTTGACTTAGTTAAAGCTTAATATTGTTTGTCAAAAATGTAGAATTTTAAACATCATTAACCTAATTAAGAAGTTCCGAAATAACATTCTTCAATCGTGTAATTTCAAAGATAACAATAACCTTTATAAACTGATGACTATTAAGACTTCTTTAAGGATAATTAAAATATATAATACTAAAATTAAAAATCATAATCTAGTATAAATGTTACGTAATCGTAATCATTTATTTCATAATAATAATCATAATAATCTTCATTATAATACTAATAATAAACATAATAATCTTAATAGTAATACTAATAATAATTGTAATATTCTTAATAGTAATAATAATTAGCTTAATAGTAATAGTAATACTAGTAGCAATCATAATAGTAATACTAATAATAATAATTATCACAATAGTAATAACAATAATATTAATAATCATAATAATAAAGATAACCTATTTAATATATGTAATAAAATATATAATAAATTCAATAACCCTAAACTTTACCATTAGATTTAATAAATATGGATGATAAATAATAATAATATTATTAATAACCTTAAGTGTTACAATAATATGCTGTATAATAGATGTAATAGCAATAACGATCAGAAATTTCTACGTAATCATAATAAAAAACAAATTAATATCCAAAACAACCTGATTTATTATGAAAAAATATATTAGTATGAACACGTAAATTATATCAATCTTCATAATTTGGTATTTGAATAGGCGATTAAGATTAAATTTATTCGATATTTATCTTTTCAATCTCTTTAAGAATTTCATCTACGTTTTTGACTTTATTATTTTTTGGATAAGTTTATGAATTATAAAAATCAATAATTTACTTTTTCTTCTCTAGTTTCAGTTAGTTCAAATCTAACATTAATTTACTGAATAACGAAGTTAAATGAGAAATTAAACCATTTCCTTTGATATTTGACAAAGATTTTTCATCAAATGCTTGCGATTTTTTCAAAGACATTTAAGCTAATTGTGTAATTTCTTCTAATGGTTTAATTTCTCGAACTAAAAAGAAAACCACTAAAATAATATATATAAGAGGAGCTGCAATGCAGGCGGCTAAATATCTTTCATTAAATTCCTTATCATAAGTATAAAACTCCTCTTCCTAGTCTTGCAGTTATTTTTCGAGCAAAGTATATGGATATACACTAATATGATAATAAAGCTTACATAATAATTATAAAGTTTAGTCTAATTATCGATATAGAGTGGATGGTATCATTTATCATTCCTTTATAGATTTTATAAGGATTTTCAGAATTTCCATCCTATTCCAACTTAAAATCATGAACTTTTATTGAATCAGAATTTTCGATTAATTCTTTTATGATGTTTATTGTGAAATTAGAAGTCTGTAAACTTTAATATACAATGCTTCCATCATTGTTTGATATAATAATTGTATAATTAAGCAAATCGCTCGTGGCAAACAACATAAATAAATCTTTGAAGTTTTATGGTAGTCTTTCAATAAATACATTACCAATAGTTTAATTGATAGAATTCTTAATTGGATAAATAGATCTTTGAACAAAGTTTTATAGAACATCATCAAAAACAAATTCTGAAGTTTCTTTATGTTGAAGATCAATATTTTTCCTATAATTCCTAAATTGTTCAATATCTGTAACATTAATTCCAGGGTATTGAACCATCAAACCATTTTCAAAAATCCAGAAAAATGAGCAGGTTAAAGTTACATAATTGTATTTCATTAAGTAATTCGTACTTAGATAATATGAAAGTTCACTGTAAGATAAATTCGTCTAATTTAAAAACATGTAAGTTGAATAACTCTAAGTTGCATAATCAATAATCGAAGCATATTAATAGAATTTAGCATATTCATCCAAATCTTAATCCATTGAAATAAGTTGATCTTCATTCCATTATATTACTCTTTATTAAAAAACTTCATTCATGACTTAAGCAAATTAAATTTCATTCATTAAAGTAACTTAGCATAAGGTAATGAACTGTTCAGAAACTTATTGAATTTGTTCTTATTGCAATTTGGCAAAATTATTCTTCGACCAATCTTAAATAATATTTTTAAATATATCTTAGCCGAGAAATCTAATACCAAAAAACACTCCAAGTGAGACTGTTGCTATAATTAATTATGTTATGATGACTTGCATTTTGAAAGTCCATTTGCTTGAAATTGGAATAAAAAACACATAACCTATTTTTTAGCTAGTTAAAAAATTTCCAAATCCAATATATCCCTTAAGTTTCTCTAAGCATGTTTCTTTGATTTCCTTCTTTTTATGCTCATCTTTCAACAAAGGCTACTGTTCTTAAAATGAAGGATTTTCAGGTTCAATTTTATCATTTTCATTCTCCTCATCCAGTTAATTCTCAGATTCATTCGCTTCAGAAGAGGAATCGCTTTGGAATAATTCTTATTCATTTCTTTCCGATAACATTGCTTCATCTTAATTATTAGAAGATAACATTTAATTAAATATATACAAATTAATTTGATAAATTATTATGTTATTTAATAATTCATTTATTCTTAATCTAAGTTTTTATTCATTATTAAATTTCTAGAGATTTGAATTTTTAGCATCTAGATGAATCAAAGATTTTAATACAAAATTTCTAAAAACCAATGCATTTTTCTAGAAGTTTTAAGCTAAGCAATTTAAAAAGGGAATGTGTTTATAATCCACATCATTTGCAATAATTAATTAATCAATCATATAGAAATATTTAGAGCACGAAATCATAATTTCAGTTTATATTGAGAAAATTATTGTTGATCACTTAAAAAAATACTTAGTGATATTTTCCTCTATTTAAATTTCTAAAAGTCCTCTTAGTTTTATAAAGAATCTAAATAATAATATTATGTTATCTTTCCATTCAACAAATAAACTATATTTACAAGAGCTTTTTTAGATTGATAATTTAATGGGTGAAGAAGATGATTATTTATTTCATTCATAAATAAAATCCTTTTTCAATTGATTATTGGATTTTAAAGATAAATTCAGTATTTAGAATTGCTTATGATGATATTTATAATCTATTTCTTAGTAATTAATTTAATATATTTAACAATTAAAATCTGGATGACTTAGGTTACCTAAGACCCACGTTAATAATATTTGGGTATCTCTAAAATTGATTATTTTAAGACAAAGCTTAAGATATAAATTAAGAGCAAATCTAATAGCAGAGACAACTAATCACAATAATAAGTGTTAATGATAAAGACGCCAGAGACATAATTTACTATTTGTAGGATCGATAGAGCATTGATTTATCAAAAGTTTCTAATTGGAAAAAATTCAAAAACTTTTTATGGGGTTTACCTAAAGTTTCCAACCCAAATTCATCTTTTCGAATATTTTGGGAATTGATAAGTATGATTTTCATATTCGTACAAATGATCCAAATACCTTTAGTTTTAACATATTCAGTAGAACTCAGCGAAGGATTTTTAGCTTTTAATTAATTTATGGATGTATTCTTTTATATTGATATGATATTGAATTTTAAATTAGCATATTATCATAGGTATCTTAATTTTGATTCTATAACTATGTTAGAGGGGAAATCATTTTTGATAGGAAACTGATCGCAATTAATTATTTGAAATTATGGTTTTGGTTAGATTTCTTAGCAGTCCTGCCATACGATTAAATGTTTAGTGTAGAGGATTCTCAAACTTAATTATTTAAAATAGTAAGATTGTTCAAATTCATTAAAATAATAAGACTATTAAGGGTTTTAAAAATCAGTAAAATATTGCAAAAGCTGGAAGGTAACATTTATAAGAATTATTCCATAGAGTCATTTACATTAGCATAAACCTTTCAGGCTATGATTTAATTTTTAAAGATTGCTTGTATGATTTTGAGTATAGCCCATTGGATAGCTTGTATTTGGAACATCATAGAATATACGGACGAGTAAGTTAGTATTACATGGATGTAAAAATATGGGATAGCAGATGCAGATTGGGGAATCAAATACATCTCAGCATTCTATTTTAGTGTAACAACAATGATTACAGTTGGATATGGAGATATCAATGCAAATACTCAAACAGAAATGATATTTGCAGTTTTCGCAATGGTTTTGGCTTCAGCGATTTTCGGTTACAGTATGTCCAGTTTCATGCAAATTATAGAGGGGGAAGATGAGAAGATTTAACAATAGAGAATTTAGAATTCTAAAATTGTGAGGTTTCATTTTATATAATCCAACTAGATATATCAGATAAAAAAGTATACCAAAAGAATTGTAGAGTAGAGTGAAAAACTATTTGGAATGGCTGGCTGGTTCTGCTTAAATTGCAAGAAATTATGAGTAATATGTATTGAAGAGTTTATCTGCAAATCTTAAAACTGAAATTGTTTGTTTATTGAATGGAAGAATATTACATAAAGTTTAATTATTTAGCAAAGAGTTTACTCCATAATTAATCAATAAACTTGTTTACGTTTTAAATGAATAAATCTTGGGACCAGAAGAATATGTTTTTAAAGAGAATTCCTTAGATAACGACAAAGTATATTTTATTCAAAATGGATAAATTAATATTTGTCTTACTTAAAGGGAAACCCTTGTTAAAACACTATAGAAAGGAGAATATTTTGGGGAAATTGGATTCTTTGGTAGAAAGCCAAGAAATGCTTCTGCAAAAACTGTAGATTTTGTAAATGTTATGAGTTTAAAAAGATCAGATTTGTGGGAGGCTGCTAAACCTCTTGAAAGTGATTTATTAAAATTATACTTTATGAAAGACTGCTTAGAAGTTGAGAATAATTTTAAACCATTAAAGCTGAGATGTTACATATGTGATCGACCTCATCACATAGCAAGAAATTGCACTGTTTTTCATTACAGAGCCAGTCGAAAAAATATAATATTTGAATACTTCAGCCATTAAAATAGTAGAATGAGATTATTTTAAAGAAAGTCCAAACGTCAAAAAATAAATATAAATTAAATTTAAGAATAAATTCAAAAATATTAAATCAACCAAAATCGAAATGAAAAGTAATAAAAAAACATCACAAATAATTATATTATCGAAGATGTTAAAATTGCTTGTGATATTGATCATTTGAAAGAATACTCTGATTTTTATAACGAATTTAATATTACTAATGTTGCATAAAATATCAACTTTTATGCAAATTTTATACTACTTCAAATGGAAGAAGAAAAAAAAAAATTAAAAGCATAAATGAGATAAAATTAAAAAAGATTAAAAAATCAAACCTTAGCACCAAGATAATCAAAAATTACTTTAGGAAATATCGAAAATCTCGTAAATTTATAAGATAACTACTTATCTTTGTCATCTAAAAGCTCAATTAATTGTATTGAAAGATCAAAAAGTAAATCAAAAAGACTCCTCGATTTGCAATCTCAAAAGCAGTAATGGATTTATTTATTTTAGTATGACCAGAAGATCTTTTACAAATAGTATCCCAAAATATTTTGAACAATTCTATAAATAACCTTCATTTATTGAAAGGTCTAAAATAACAAAACATAAAAGAATCTCATCTCTCTCGAGATTTGATTCAAATTAAAGGGCTGAACTCAATATTTTTAGAAAAGAAACTTTTATGAATAAGTTAATTCCAGAACTTCTACTGAATTTTAATTTAAAGCAGCCATAATTTTAATATTGACTGATTTTACTTTAATTTTGTGCTCTCTTTATTTAATATCTTGTTGTTAAGAAATTTTATAAATATAAAATATTATATGTTTTTCTCTGAATAAATGAAATTTAGAATAGGATAAAATTGTTTTTATTTAATAATCGAATTATAGCTTTTAGATGAAAGGATATCTCAAATAATCTAACTATGATAAAGATTATGTTTTATCAACATTCTATTCTTATATAATTGCTTTGAAAAATTGCTTTGAATTTTTGTTAACCAATGTATATGTATAAAATTTTTCAAATAGGATTATCATCATTGAATGAATAAAAATATTAATAATTACAATAAAATTTTTTAATGGAAAATAAGAAAAAAATATTATGTTTACATGGAAATGGCGCCAACAAAGAGTTTCACTCTTATTAATTAAGATAATTTGAGAAAGAATTTAATAATTATGAGTTTGTCTCTTTAGATGGTCCAATATCAATTACTAGAAATGTTCATGTTTCATAAGTTGTAGTCCCCTAAAATTTTGCTAAAATGATAGAAAATAAACCATTATTCACATGGGGGAACTTTTTAAAGTTGGATAGAAACAATATTGATGGAGGTATTTTAATATAAGACGAATCTTAGTTTTTTAGGAGTCATTAGATTACGTAATTAAAGTACTCAAAGAATAAGGTCCCTTTTATGGAGTTCTAGGATTTTCTTAAGGAACTGCAGTAGCAGCTAGATTGGCTACATTATTGGAGCATAAATAAATTAATTTAGGCTATGAATTGAATTGTTTTATATTTTGTTCTGGGTCGATGGTGAACTTGCCAGATAACAGATTGATTTTCTGCAAAATTCCTTCTATTCACTTTATTGGAGTTAATGATTTCTTATATGATAGGTAAAGAGTGCATAATATATTAAGATCGCTTGGATTATCAACTCAGTTTTTAAACCCTTTAGTGATTTTTCATGATCAAGGACACAAAGTTCCGTTTTTAAGTCGGCAACAAATCCAATTATTAAAACAATTTTTTAACAAAGAAAAAAAGGATTGGCAATTATAAATATTTGTTCCAAAATTATGATTAATCTAAAAATTTTAATATTGCTTATAATGTATTGTAAATAAATCTTCATTTGTAATGGTTTGTCCATGCAAATCTTTGAGTAGATTCATCAACTGTTCCTTATTTGATTCTCATTGAAAACACATGCTTTGGTTTGCCAGTTAGGTAGATTTTTGCCTATTGTTTAGAATTGATATAAGCATTTGGTAACCAATCTATGTTCTAAACAGTTTACTTTATAATTTACATCAAAAATAGCAGGTTTTAAGGGTATTTCAAGATACTAATTATGATAATATAAAACAGGTGTTTAGTATTAGAAGAATAAATCAAATAGCTATAATTATGTTTAAATAAATACAGAAATATATTTTTAGGCCTTAACCAAATTTTCCACATTGATGGGTTTTCTTCTAATTTGGAAGTATACGTAACCATAAAATCTAAAGAAAATGCCTGGTGGAGTGTATGTTCCTGTCTTTTCAATTTCAGATAGTACATCATTTACATTTACAAAAATGCTTTGCAATATTCTAATCTATTGAAGTATTGGAGTACCTTTCAGCTTCAAAAGCATGTGTGATTCTTTCATTTATCAATGCTTTTTTAATTGGGTGTTTAATAATTTCATTCTCATCTTTCATAATCATATCCTCTTCTGGCTTCTCCCATTCTTCAGGATCAACTTCAAACCATTTCAAGTCTCCATAAATTGTATAATCAGCCTATAATAGAATAAGGAGAAATAAATACAAGCATCTTCTCACTTGTTGGATCTCCTCTATACCTAAGCATTCTGTCATTAACATCTGAAAACATGGTTATGATTTCTTCCTTTTTTTATTCTTCATTTTCTATTGATTTTTATCTCAAATTGTCAATAGTTTCATTTGATATGGTAGTCTATTTTGCTTTTGCCTCTAAATTTTTTGTTTTTTGAGAATTTTAATAAGCAACATATCCACCAGTACCCAAACCAACAATTCCGAAAAATGCTGCAAAAATTTTCACAAGCTCAGTGTTTGAAGAACCTTGCTATGGTACCTAACTAAAATAGCCTCTAGGTGTTTTATTCAGTGAGTTTGTGAGTACTAAAATTATTCACTTAGATTATTAATACCTTGTTAACTCACTTTAGATATTCTACCATAAGACATTAACCTGTGAATCATTTATCACCACTTAAATAATCACAATTAAAAAAAATATTAATTATAAGATTTGAAGGCTTTAAAGATTTATATGCCAAAAAATTACAATTTTATTTTATTATAACAAAATTTTATATTTTTGTATTATGTATAATTATTATAGTAATTAGTTAATAATTTCTATAATTATCAAAAGCACTTATTGAAAAAACAAAATCCACCACTCTTCTCCTTCTTATCATTTTCTTTGATTGGTTTCTATGTGGAAAAATAAAAATAATATAATTACTTTTCCTTTGTTTAATCCGTTCGTATATGATACTCTAGACTTAATGGACATGTCTTATTATTCTTATTATGAGCACATGGTTGTAGTCACTGATGTTTAAGGTTATTATTAATTATCAGAATTTTATAGATTATTTTTACACACTAAAGTGAATGTTTGACTTCCAGTTTCAAATAAGATTTATTCATAATCCAAACCTAAGTGACATTTATATCTAGCTAATACTTGGCAGATCATCTTTGGGTTGCCCAGACTTTTTTGAAATTTTTAAGGCGTAATCACTTGCCTTTTTCGCCTTAAAGTTTACTCCTAAAGATTATTTAAATTAAAAATTACCTAATTCCTTTTAGAATTATTACGAAGTGAATGTTATAGCGTCTTCGACTGTGAAAATGTTGGGTAATTCACAAACAATTTATACATACTTTTCGTTTTACAATGTAAAAAATGCGTATTTTTTATTATATAGCATTTATTATTCCTAACCTTTCAAGCTGAAAATTACTTATTGCATTTAGGGGTCATTTTTTGCGAGCTTCATATTATTTAAATGATCTAATTTAGATATTTAATTACTTATATTTTCTATATAAATATATAATTCATATCACTAATGCTAAAATATTTAATATTAATTATATTATCTATTTCAGTTTCATGGCTGATCAATAAAAATAACAATAATGGACAGGTCGTAAAATAATTACGTCAGACAATGTTACTAAAGGTATATATAATGTGCTATAGAACATCAGGTATCGTGAAGAAATTAAATGAGAAAACCGGATAATATGAAACTATGAAGGTTGAAATCCCCAAATTAACTGTAGCCTAGCAAATTGAAAACACTAAGATGGAAATTAATCAAGGTATATCATTTTAATTATTTTAAAGCAAATGAGATCTCAAAAAAATTATATTAATAATACAATACGCTGAAAGAATAAGTAACAAGTTTAAGGCAACTTGTAGATGAAAAAGCTAAGCAATATAAAAAGGAATAAGAAGAAAGAGAAAAAAATTTAAGGAAAATGATTAAAACTAAGGATTTAGAAATCAATATCGCTTAAATGACTGAAGAATAAGTTAAAGACAGACTAAATGAACTTGAATAAGAACTGAAAAGTGCTTCAAAGTTCAACGAAATATTGGCAAAAGAGAAGGAAGTAGCCAAAAAAGAGAATGAAGCAATCGAAATGACCAAAAATATTGAATTGTTACAAGCTAAATTAGAAGATAAGAAAACAGAATTAAAAATGATAAAAAAGGAAAACGTACAACATTAACGACAAAGTCAAGCCAATTAGAAAAAACTAGAGAAAATTGAAAATGGAACAGACGAAGCTGCATAGATTAATTAATTAAATAAAGAATTATGCATGCTTAGAGAAAAAGAAAATAAAATAAATGACAAGAAAAACAAGTTCTAAAAAAACATTGATTTAATCCAATAATCCATAGAATTTTATTCAGAAAAAATTGAAGAACTCAATGATGAAAAAATAAAGGCTTTACAAGAACTTTATAAGAAAGCAAAAACGAATTGGGAGGAAAAAGATTAATAGCTAAACGAAGAAAAGTTAAAATCAAATAAGGATCTCGTTAAGGAATTAAAAGAAAAGAAAGATAAAAAAGAAAAAGAAAAGGCTAAGGAGAAAAAAGAAAAAGGTGATGAAGAAGACAAATCCAATAAGTTTAAGAGAATTAGCGATTATATTAAAGAGAAAAAAGATGTTAGCATTTTAAAAGCCGATGAATAAAATTTCATTTAATTATTTTAATTAAAAGCTGATTTGTAGAAATAAAAACATAAAAAATAGAAAAAGTTTGAATAGGAGAAAGATTAATTAGAGAGTTCAATAAATAATTTAAAACTAGAGAGAGTTAATATTTAGAATGCTATAAAAGAAAGAGAAAGGGAAAAGGAAATGGCAGAGACTAAAATGGTTGAGGAGAAGGAAAAATTAGATTAGTTAAAATTATAGAAGAAAAATGAGCTTGAAAAAAAGGAGAAAGAGAAATTAGAAAAACTTAAAAGTAACTAACGATCATAATTATCACCACTTAGAGCCAAGCAATAAAAGGATGTTATCACAAAAGATAAAGTGAGAAAAGAGAAGAATGAGTAATTAAAATAATTTAAAGAAAAATATTCAAAGTTGCCAAAAGAAAAACAATAATAATTTTTGCAAGAACCATTTAAACTTTCTTATCAAGAATTAGAAGAGAAAAAAAAGCGATAATAATAAAAATAAGGGGATAAAGAAGAGAAAGATAAAGTAGAAGTTAAAGCCTTGAGTATTATTGAAACTGTTTGCAGAACTAAACATAGAGGATCTAGGAGGGACTGGTTTGGATATGAACCAAATGAATAAACTGTTTAATGTGATGATGTGCACATTTTAGGATAGTTTTCCATCAATCATAGAATTAAGAAAATAATTATATATCATAATCCAAATGAAGGGTTAATTTATTTATTGTGGACAGAATACAGAAAAGAGGATGGCACACTTATTAGCGGAACTTGGAATGTAAAATATGTTAAGTATTTTTTAGATCAATTAAGAGTTATTAGAAAAAAACAAGGATATAAAGAGAGATGAATTAGACTTGCAGGACAAAGATAAAATAAAATAAATAATTATTAGAAGAGATAACAATTTTGTATCCTTTTTATAATTTAATACTAAATAAGGATAGCAGTTCAAAGTTGGGAAGGAAGTGATGTAATAATATTGAAATATTTTAAGTGAAAAATAGGAAGAAGAGAAACCAAAAGAGAAAAGTGATGAGCAGTAAGATAAGAAAGATGGTGAGGGATAAGAGAAAAAGGAAGACCCTGACAAAAGAGATCTTAAGATTGATAATTTCTCTGTTCTCTTTACTTTATTTAGTGGATATTCTTAGAGAAATGAGAAAGAATTAGCAATGAGTTACTTTGGTTATGAAATAGGAAGAAAACTAACTGCAGAAGAATATAACTAGTATTTATAAGAGAAACAAAAGAGATTAGAGGAAAAAGAGAAAAGGCAGAGATTGAGAAAATTAGAAGAGAGTATGGCTAGTGATTTGAATAGAAGCTAAATCAGAAAGAAATGAAAATCATCATTATATTAAAAATATATAAATAATATCACATATATTTTTATATATATAAATGGATGTAAATTTGAAATGAAAATTAAATCTTTTTTATAAAATATAGAGAAAAATGGCAAATTAGGTTGAATTCAAATAGCTCGGATACTTAAAAGGTCACGGTGATTGGGTTACCACTATCATTACCAATTAAGACCCAACTTTGCCTGATATTGTCATCTCAGGTTCAAGAGACAAATCCATTCTTGTTTGGAAATTATTCAAACAACCCGATGGTGATTTGGCTGGTCAACCAAGAAAACAATTGAAGGGACACTCACATTTCGTAAGTGACTTAGTGTTGTCAAATGACAATAAGTATTTGTTATCAGCCTCTTGGGACAAGGAATTAAGATTCTGGGATTTGGTTAATGGAACATGCACAAACAGATTTGTTGGAAACAAGAAGGAAATCTTCACATGTGCCATGAGTCCAGACAATAGATAAATTCTTTGTGGTGGAGCTGAAAGAAGATTCAAATTGTACAATGTTAAGGCTGAAGAAAAGCTTACCTAATAAACCCATTTACACTCTGATTGGATCAGTTCTGTTAGATATTCACCAATCATCAAAAATATTCAACCATATTTTGTTACAGTTGGTTGGGACGGTTGGCTCAAAGTCTGGAATTAAAACTTCACAATCAGATTCTAATTCAAGGCTCATGATTCCTAAATCAACAGTGTTGCAATCAACCCATCTGGTGAATACATTGCAACAGGAGGTAAGGATAAGAAATTGTACATTTGGAACATTACGGATTTGAAGAAACCAGCCTTTGAATATGATGCAGGAGGTATCATTAACTAAGTAAATAATTTATTAAATTATTAGCTTGCTTTCCATCCATAATAAAATTGGATTGTTGCTGCCACAGAAAATGGTATCAAAGTTTGGTAAATTTCACAAGAAGAAAAGGCTGAAACCAAGACACCAATTGTTACATTAGATCACCACACTGAAAGTACAAATTGTAATTTAATCATTTAGCTTTGGTTGCTGGAGGAGTGAAGAAGATTTAAAAGCACGGTGCAGTTTCTGTTGCCCTTGATGCCAATGGTGCCAAGCTCTATGGAGGATTCACTGATGGATCAATCTTAGTTTGGGAAGTATCAACCAAGAATTGAAAAAATTATGTACATTACATCAATTCCAATAACCATACACTATAGGCATAACAGTGAAAAAAGTTAAAAGCTTTTTTAATACGACTGCCTATTAAATTAGGAGGAAGGAGTGCTTAGTGAAATGAGTATTGGAATTTCAATAAAAACAACAATATATATATAGTATTTTCCTTTGAAGCTATTTTTGAACTCATTAATTGAGTTAAAAAAAATAGATCATCTAAATTCCTTATAATTCAATCCAGAAATCAACAAAAGGGCAAGTTTTCGAAACCTTGCTAAAATTATAGATTTATAATTTGTATATATGATAATATCTCTAAATTTATCAAATAATATCTCAAATTTCATGTCTTAATTTTGACTAATCAAATTTCAGTCTAGGAGCAATATTCATTGAAATTAATTCCTAAATTAATGTCTTTGCTGCATATGGCATTAAGACTTAATAAATTTAATTTTGTTGATTTGTATTCTTACAAATGTTACAATAAAACTCTTGATTCTCTAAATTAGCAACTGCAAATAATCCACATTTTGAGCATACATGTACTCTGAATGCATCTGATACATCATAAGTTCTCTCTTTTAAAAATTTAGCAGTTCCTAAGCAATATTTAAATATTATACCATGTGAAATGATGCAGTCCCTTTCCATTTCTCCAAATCTCAAACCTCCCTTTCGACTTCTACCATGGGTAGGTTGTCTTGTAATTCCTGTAACAGGTCCTCTAGAACGAGCGTACATTTTGTCATCCACTAAATGTCTCAATCTTTAATAGTATGTTGGACCAACAAATATTGGAATTTAAAACATATTGCCAGAATAAGGGTTAGTCATTACTTCATTACCCCATTTTTACCATCCTACCTCATGTAATTTATTTGCTATATCATTAACTGAAATTTATGCAAATGGAGTGGCATCATTAAACTGCCCTTTGATTGATGCTAATTTGGATGATAAACATTCAATTAGATGTCCTAATTTTATTAAAAAAAATAATTATACCAATAGTCATTCTTGATGGAATACAATGTGGATTAATCGTTAAATCAGGGGATATACCCAAAAGAGTGAATGGTAAATCTTCTTGTCTATAAGTCATTCCGCATGTTCCTTTTTATCCATGCCTACTGCAAAACTTATCTCCAATTTAAGGGATTCTCAATGATCTAACTTTTACTTTCACTAACTTATATCCCTTTTAGTTTTCACTGATTAACACTGAGTCGACTACTCCTCTTTCTGCTCTTCTTGTTAGTAATGAGCATTCTTTTGTATTTTTTTGTCCATTAGCAGCATTCAACATGATATTATCAATAATTAATTCTTTTCCAATAATTGGCTCTTCTTCATCTACCTTAGTTCCTGGGGGCACAATTCCATCACTGTCCAACTTAATAAAAAGTTTGCCTGCGTAATTGTCCCCAAGTGGTTTTGTAATTTTTGTCTCTGTGAAATTGTCAGGGTCTTTGTCCTCAGATTCTTTATAAGTTCTATAAAAGACTGATCTAAAGAATCCTCTATCTATAGCATATTAATTAATAATAATAGAATCTTCTTAATTATATCCTGTAAAACAAGCTATTGATGTTACACAGTTAATTCCTATAGGTACTTCATTTACTGTGATGAAATCAACTGCCTTTGAGGATGCTAATGGCTTTTAAGGATAATGCAGAATATGAACCAAAGTGTCAAATCTAATATTAAAATTAGTTGAATTTAACCCCATAGCTTGTTTACCCATGGCACTTTGTAAAGTATTTCTAGGTCCTTGATTATGATTGGCAAATGGAATAACAGAAGCGCAAACTCCAAACATCATACATGGATGAATTTCACAATGTGTATATCTCTTAAAATTTTAAGTTCCTCTTGTCATTATGTTAAGATCCATTGCAATTAAAGATCCTTCCTCTTCCTCAACATCCAGTAATTCAACACATTTATTTTACAGCAATTATTCCCAATCTGTAAATGAGTTAAGTTAATTTTTCTTTAATTTTAATTTATTATCTTAAACAATAAATAATGGCCTCATACATCTTCCAGCGTCTGTATAGATTCTGATTTCTTTATTTACATAATCGAAATTAATTGATACTTCAATAGGGATAAAGCTTTCTTCTGCTGATCTTAAATTTTTAAATTCTTAAATAAATTATTCTGGGTTTCTTGTAAATCCAATCCAATTACCATCCACTAATACTTTGGTCATTTTAGGAATATCTTGAGCCTAAAAATCTCCTTGCAATAATTGAAAATCAAAAACATCTTATTTCAAAACCATTATTAATTTCAATAATGTTTCTTTGTCTTTTTGTTATAAATCATTTGAAACAGCTGTCATTAATGATAAGTTTTTGACAATACCAATTTTTTATCCTTCAGGTGTTTCAGCAGGGCAAATAAAACCAAAATGAGTATTATGAAGTTATCTCGGCTTACTCAATTTCATTTGCGGATTTATTGGAGCATTCATTCTTCTTAAATGGCTTAGAGTTGCGAATAAGGATGTTTCTCTTTTTAAGGTTTAAGCAACACCTGTTTTTACTACTTATCCTTCTTTGCTTCTACCCCAATTACCCGTGGCTAGCGCATTATCTATATCTTTTGATATTTGCTCCCCATCAAAAAATGATTTGATATCATCTGGTTGTCTCATATTCTCTATTCTTGTTTATTGACCTTTGCCTCTCCTGCCTCCATTTATGTACTTTTCTAGGGCTTTTTTAGCATTTTATTTAAAAGATTCGAAAGAAGTCTTAAAAACTCCCATCATCATAGCACCGGCCATATCTAATCTCTTTTTACCATAATGATCTCTATCATCTTAATCTGTTTTTCCTAAGGAAGCATTCAATAATCGATGTACGATATATCCAATGAAATATGCTTTTCTGTCTCTACTTTCAGATGACACACCAATATGAGGTAAAATATTTTTATTTATTAATTTCTTTGCTTCTTATATTAAAGTTTCTGGATCTTGATTTTCAGCCTTCTTTATTTTATTTCCTATCCATCTCAAGCACAATTCCTCATCTTCATATTCACCTCCTTCTTATAATGACCCGTATAGCATTTCTAACATAGGCCCCATTTATTCATCTTCTAAATTGTACACTATTCTTTCTAAAATCTCCTAATCACTACTAATCCCCAAAGCTCTAAAAAGAGTGAACAAAGGTATTCCTTATGTGGAATTAAATTATTTCACGCTGCATCTTATAACAGGAGTATTTTAGATGTATCTCAGCTCAACTTTGAAATTATTGGGATTTGACCATAAATCTGGCTGAGATCTTATTTCTGCCACCCACGGCTTATTTACTATTTTACTTTTAAACACCAAAACAACATTATTAGCTATTCTCTCCTAAGCCACTATGACCTTCTCTGATCCTCTTAAAATAAAGTATCCGCCTTAATCAAATCCGCATTCACCACTTTAAATTCTTTATTAAATTTATTCAGGGTCCTTAGGATCTTTTGGTAAAGAACAAAATCGACTTCGAACCATAATTGGGAGTTTAAAGAATGGCAATCCTTTGAATGTTTACTTGCTCTTTTCTTCTATTGAACCATCGCGTTTATTTCTCTACTACATGGTAACTTCCAAGTCGATTTTTAGCTATCTTGAATAGGTCAAATCTCTTAATCTTGCAATCATTGGAAATATTTCCTCCTCGAATTTGTCAATGTGGATATTCTTCTTCCCCATAAAGCATCTTTATATCTAGAATTAATATAGGTATTCAGTTTATGCTAAAAAATAAGTATTTTTAATACCATCCATTCTTTCCTCCTCTTTATATTAAGGCTTCACTCTTACCACAAAAGTTCCTTCATGGCCTCTTACATACTTAATGATATTTTCTACAAAGCTTTCATACGAATTAATTTGCTAAGACACTAATCCGTGAGTTTAAAAAAACATATGAAGTACTTTCCAAATGTCATCATTATCCAATTTTTAATTTTCATCCTCATCTTCTTCTTGGATTGAGTCGTCGGAAAACAGTCTTTGATCTTCTTCCTCAACTTAAGACATTTGAGGTAATTTTTTAGTTAAAAAAATTATATAAAAAAAATAAGGTCAAGTATTAAATAAAAATATCAGATTTGAGTTGACTTAAATTTTTGAATAAATTTAAAATCATCTAAACGAGTTAGCATGAAAGAATTATGAGTGTTCAAATAGTATTAGATAAAAATTGTAAAATATTTATGAAATCAGAGTTGCTGTTCTTTTTTTAGAGTTTTTTCAATTCTCAAAATTGTATTTGATAATCATCAAATTACAAAAAATCTAATGTGGAAACATTTTATTTTCTCTCAACCACCTATTTAGTAGATTTCATGGCACAACATAAATTGGGGTGAAGAAAAATTTTGATTGGCTTGTTTGATGGGGATTAAAAAGATCAATCCTATCTTTATTAATGAACTAAAAAATTTAGTCCCTTGAAATAATTTTATAATTTTTTGGAAATAAACACTCAGGGTTTTTGTGAAAAATTAAAGAAGAAACGATAAAGATAATTAAGAAAGACTTTACTTAATAATTAACAATCAAACTAGGCTATGAATTATAAGATTAATTACTGGTATTTGATGAAAGAATTTAGATTCAATCCACTAAATGTTAGAAAATGATCAATTTTCAGTTTTTCCAGCATACAATTAATGAATTAATTACAAATTTAAGTAATTTGTCGATTTCTGCATATTTTTCAATCACGACTCTATCTTTCAACCATTAAACAGAAAAAAGTTTATATTTTAATAAAATTAAATTATTGTATCGTACTTTTTTGAATCATAAAGCGATGATTTATATACGTTTTTTGCTTCAGTTAAATATTTAGATGAAAAAATTTTCACTACAATATTAGCAATATTACAAAAGGATAAATTAATGACTTTCTAGAATTTCTTTCAAAATATGTACATTAAAGGAATGTAGGATAATATATATTGAAAATAGCTTAAAGAAAATTGTTAGTTTTATCAATAAAATTCAAGAAATATCTTTTTTTTTCTAGATTATTCAGATATCATAAAATATAGAGAAGCTTTAATTCAGAAAATATCAGATGAAAAAAAGATTATTCAGTTTTAAGTATTTCTAGTTAAACTTACAGCTTTCGATGTTAGATTTAATGTGGATCATTTAATATATTAGTTGCAAATTTAAGTGGATCAAAATTCAAAAATGTAAATACTAGTGGAATTAACTTAAATTCTGCTTGGTTATTTAATTGCTAATGGAAAAACCTAAACATAAATGAACTACTTATATTTAATAAATTCAAAGATCAAATAGAATCGGTTTTTTTCTCCCCCAATGGTAATAAGTTTGCTTTTTGTAGTAAAGAGGAAAAAGTAGTACTTTATTAAAGGATGTTAAGACTGGATAATAAAAATCCAAATTAGATGGTCATTCATCATATGTTACTTCAATTTTACTCTCCTGATGGTGCTACACCAGCATCTGGTAGTAGGGATCACTCCATCCGTTTATGGAATGTATAGGCAGAAAAATAAATTAATTAAGAAGCTTTAACTAGAATAGATTTCTAATAAATTTAAATGGCTCTATATCTCGTTCTGTGCCATACAGCAATTTAATATAGCTTTTAGAGAATTTTTAAATTTACTAAAGAATAAGAAATTTATTTAATCAAATCACAAAAAAAAGCTTTTAGGTAACTAAAAAAAATTTTTTTCTTCGGCATCATTTGGGGCTTACGCCCCAAATGATGCCGAAGTCAAGGGGCCTCCGGCCCCTGCTTCGAAGGGTGGGTGGGGCGAAATAAATGAGATGAGGAGGAAAGAGAAAGTTACAAAAAATAATTATACTTGACATAGGAAGCAGGGGTACATAGGGGGTAGCCAAACCCCCTATGCCACCAGAGGTAAAAGGAAGAATACAAGTAGAGGAAAAAAGAGAGAAGATGAGGAGTAATAATTGGAAGGATGAGGACAAATTTTTAAGAGAGAGAGAGAGAGATGAGAAATTTTGTTTTAAATAAAATAATTAATTATTTTATATCAAGCTGTAACATTAGAACTTTTAAGAGAAAATATAACATT